>JAMWET010006696.1:27500-95000 GCA_024036415.1 Prochilodus magdalenae
GGGGACGTGCGGCATGCCCTTCAGCGTGGGACGGATAAAAGCTTTTGTGCTTGAATTGGGCTTAGCTAATGGCTTAAAGCGCTATTAACACCTACTACTAAATGATAACGGTTTGGAGACCACTCTGGTGGAAACGTGTAACTGCACACAATGTGCAGAAGGACGTTTCATAACGTGGGATGTGCCTCAGCCCTCTTTTCCAAGCGGATGAATGTGATGATTGAAAGGGAATTCAGTGGGGACTCGGTCGAACGTTGGTGAAGGACGTGGTTTTGAGCATGTGGGTGTTTATCTACTACTGTCATCGTATCTTCATCAGTGTGATCTTTGATTTGAGATCATTTGAGGCCCTTCAAGCCAGGACGCAGCTGACATGGAACATCATATGTATTATTGAGCTCAAAAGCCAGAGATTTGTACGGTCGGCTGAGGTAAAATGTTCCTCAATTATTTCTACTTTTACTCGAGAGTTATTTCGGAGTGCTTTTTACGCAAGACTGATGCTGAATGAATGGATGGTGTTGCCCGCCTAGAAACAGAGGAAGTGCCAAGTGGAGGAGTCCTGCGGCCTAAGGGCTAATTGCGCTCCTAATGAGCGAGGGGAAGCTGTGCCACTCTTGCTGCATGCACACCAGGCAAACGGTGCCAACTGTGCCAACTTCCAGCAACCCTGTGACACAAAAACCCAACAAGAGCCTCCCAATCAGCAGCAAACAATGGCTTGCGTGGGGGGTGGGGGTGTTGGAGGGGTTCGGGTGGTGGTGTTACAGTGTGCCCAGCATTAAAACGGCAGGCTAATTTACGCAGCCGGGCCTTTCCAGCTGACTAAGTGACTTTAGTGCGAGCGAGGGAAGTATGAATCCTGCCTTTGTCCCTGTAAGTGAAAAAAACATAGGGCCTCTGTTAGAGCCCTGAGGAACCCCGACGAAGGAAAGCAGGAAAAAGGAAGTGATGTATAGGCTGAGTGCATGCTGTTAGGCCGCAGGGGACAAATGGTGCTCAGCACGGTCATACACACACTTGCACACACACAGAACAGCCCTTTTGGGGGGTGGGGAGGGGGTGTTGGGCTTAGATCTGAGGCCCTCGTTCAAACAAGGCAACCCACACCAAGCTCTGAATAAGCCTTGGCATCATGCTAGCTATGCAGTTCACAGTGGTGCAAGGAGGAAAGTGGTATATCATTCCGCTCAGGGATCAGAGGTCAGCTCTGTCCTCCTGGATATTCTTGGGTTCAAGGGTGTCCAAACTTGTTGTCTTGCGGGACACAGGTACACATAGGCCTGCATTATAAGCAGTACAGTTAAAACTGAAAGACGTACCATGACTGAGTTTGGAGAATAGAAGCAGGCTACAATATACTGACTGCTGCATGTTGCTGTGGAAAGCCTGAAATGATGATGTTTAGGTCTCAAATGAAATCAAAATTATCCCAACACTAAACAGAAGAAGAAACAACTGCAGATAAAGCTCCCTTACATCGCAAAATGATGGCATCATGGCCAGCGGAATGAACCTAAGTCTTGTTGAATATCTAATATTTAGAATTTTGAGGTTCTTATAAAATTATTTAATTTGTTTATATTAAGTATTTTTTAAAAACAATGCTTGAAACAAGCAAATCCACGAGAAATGGTGAGATAAGTTTGCTTAAAATGGCTTTGAACTAAAAGTAAAAACCTAAAACTAAAAACAAGTGAAAGGTTTAATATGAATTAATATGTTAAAGTATCAATTTTTCTGTGGTACATCCTCAGCAGACATGTCCTTCTCCAGGTTTTGACTGAGTTCTCTTTTAATTCTGTTTCCACAATCATTAGATTAACCACATGATGAGAGGAGAACAGTACACTAACACATTACACTTACTGACTTACTGTACACCAACATACTACTTATAGCACACTAACACATTACACTTACTGAGTTACTGTACACCAACACACTACTTACAGCACACTAACACATTGCACTTACTGAGTTACTGTACACCAACACACTACTTACAGCACACTAACACATTACACTTACTGACTTACTGTACACCAACACACTACTTACAGCACACTAACACATTACACTTACTGAGTTACTGTACACCAACACACTACTTACAGCACACTAACGCATTACACTTACTGAGTTACTGTACACCAACACACTACTTACAGCACACTAACGCATTACACTTACTGAGTTACTGTACACCAACACACTACTTACAGTAAACTAACACATTAAACTTACTGAGTTACTGTACACCGACACGCTACTTACAGCACACTAACACATTACACTTACTGAGTTACTGTACACCGACACACTACTTACAGTACACTAACACATTACACTTACTGACTTACTGTACACCAACATACTACTTATAGCACACTAACACATTACACTTACTGAGTTACTGTACACCAACACACTACTTACAGCACACTAACGCATTACACTTACTGAGTTACTGTACACCAACACACTACTTACAGCACACTAACGCATTACACTTACTGAGTTACTGTACACCAACACACTACTTACAGTAAACTAACACATTAAACTTACTGAGTTACTGTACACCGACACGCTACTTACAGCACACTAACACATTACACTTACTGAGTTACTGTACACCGACACACTACTTACAGCACATTAACACATTACACTTACTGAGTTACTGAACACCAACACGCTTCTTACAGCACACTAACACATTACACATACTGAGTTACTGTACACCAACACGCTACTTACAGCACACTAACACATTGCACTTACTGAGTTACTGTACACCAACACACTACTTACAGCACACTAACACATTACACTTACTGAGTCACTATACACCAACACACTACTTACAGCACACTAACGCATTAAACTTACTGAGTTACTGTACACCGACATGCTACTTACAGCACACTAACGCATTACACTTACTGAGTTACTGAACACCGAAACGCTACTTACAACACACTAACGCATTACACTTACTGAGTTACTGAACACCGACACGCTACTTACAGCACACTAACACATTACACTTACTGAGTTACTGAACACCAACACACTACTTACAGTACACTAACACATTACACTTACTGAGTTACTGTACACCAACACAGTACACTAACACATTACACTTACTGAGTTACTGTACACCAACACACTACTTACAGCACACTAACGCATTACACTTACTGAGTTACTGTACACCAACACGCTACTTACAGTACACTAACGCATTACACTTACTGAGTTACTGTACACTGACACGCTACTTACAGCACACTAACACATTACCCTTACTGAGTTACTGTACACCAACACGCTACTTACAGCACACTAACACATTACACTTACTGAGTTACTGTTCACCAACACGCTACTTACAGCACACTAACGCATTACACTTACTGAGTTACTGTACACCAACACACTACGTACAGCACACTAACACATTACACTTACTGAGTTACTGTACACCAACACGCTACGTACAGTACACTAACACATTACACTTACTGAGTTATTGTACACCAACACACTACTTACAGCACACTAACGCATTACACTTACTGAGTTACTGTACACCAACACACTACTTACAGCACAATAACACATTACACTTACTGAGTTACTGTACACCAACACGCTACTTACAGCACATTAACACATTACACTTACTGAGTTACTGTACACCAACACACTACTTACAGCACAATAACACATTACACTTACTGAGTTACTGAACATCGACACGTTACTTACAGCACACTAACACATTACACTTACTGAGTTACTGAACATCCACACGTTACTTACAGTACACTAACGCATTAGACTTACTGAGTTACTGTACACTGACACACTACTCACACTACACTAACACATTACACTTACTGAGTTACTGTACAGTTTTAGTTTTTTCACGAGGCTGTGTTAAGTATGTGCTGCACTAATTGTACTTAAAAGTGATGTTTTAGTTTGTGTAAACTGCACGTTATGAATATGCACATCCTGTATGTTTACTAGAAACAGAGCTGCTGCGTGAATGAGGCTTCGATCCCAGAGGGATTATTCCTGTTAAAATGAAAAATAAATAAATAAATCTCCAGCAATAATAGACGTAAATTGAATTTACGGTGCAGATAGGGATTATGAGGCAAAGACTGCAGAGCCACTGAGTCTGAAACAAATGCGTTTCAGGCTGCCTTCTCGCAACTGAACTACAAACAACACTGTGCAAAAGTCAGAGACCACCCCCACATTTATTTCATTTCCTGGAAGAACTGAACATCAAGAAGCCAATTAGACATGAGATAATCCACTTGCATAGAACATGGGACTCCTAACAACTACCTGGAAGACCCTGTAGACATACCAAACCTGCCCTGCGGAGTAGCTCAAGCTCCACTCTTACTCCAGATCTGAAAACATCCACAGGTGTTTCTGTCCATCCATCCATCCATCCATCCTGTGAGAAAACGCCCCAAATCTATAGTGGTAAACACTAAAGACCAGAACATCTAATATTACTCTCATCATCAATAGCTGCACCCATGCTACACATACAGAAGTCTGTCTCTCAGTATGGCGTCGGGCCGCCGTGTTTGCTAACCCAACACGCCAGACGTCTCGGTATGGAGCTGTAGAGGTTCCTACTGGTGTCCTGTGATAATCCATCCCATGCAGCTTGAACATCCTCACACAGGTCCTGCAAATGGTGCGGTAGGGGTGGAGGTGGAGGGACACCAGGCCTTCTGGACGTGTGACCACAGACCGTTCATCTTGGTGCTGACCACGGTGCCTCCACACACGGATTCGTTGGGCGTCTCCACCAACACTAAAGCGGGACTCGTCACTGAAGATGACCCGCTGCCATTCTGAGTCGCTCCATGACAGTCTGGTACGACACCACTGCAGTCTTTGGTGACGGTGACGTGGTGTTAAGGACAGTCGTGGTAACGGTCTGTGTGCATGTAGGACACCACTGCTCACTGAATGTCCGTAATCGTGGTTGTTGGGTCAGTCGGGTACAGAGATAAGGCCCGTCCTTGCTACGTCACATGTGCAGCCGAGTGTGAAACTTGAATCAGTCGCATGTCTCACAATGTCAAACCTCCCTAGCAAGTTCTTTTCCTGTGGGTTGATTCTAATCCTGATGGACTGATCTTAGATTGGCCTTTTCCGAACGTCTTCACTCCGGTCACCGCAAGTCTGGAAAGTTAAAACTTTTCTCTCAGACCCGAAACATGTGCACCGCTCGCTCACTGCCTCTCTTATGGTTAACTTTAAGACGCATAAAAAAGAAATTCCTGGCAACCCGAAATAAAGGCATGTTCTTGGTTAAGAAAATAAACAAACAGGTCCAAAAACAACCTGCGATTCCAAGTATCGAAAATAGCCCAGAATGTCACAAATTTTTCCTCGCTGCCATTTTTCCATCCCTGTATGTAATCACGGGCTAACGACAGCACTAACAGGTCCTCCTTTTTTCCACCAGCAAGACTGATTATTCCCCCCGGCGAGGTTCCCGTGCCTGTTTTTCCCTCACTCCTCGTTCTTCCAGCAAAGTGCAAAAATAAATACCATGTTGCGTGTGTTTTTATTTCATTTGGTGTGGAATTGGGTCACGCACTAAAATCAACCCATTCCAGCCCACCCCCACCCCCCAACTCTCACTCTCCCTCCGTCTTCCTCCGCTCACATGCACAGCGATCGGTGGCTGTCGGCTCAGTTCGCATGTCACCTCAGAAAAAAAGCTCCTAGATAAGGTTTTACAAAGCAGAAAAACAGCCAGCGTACCAAAACACGGAGGCCATGAGGCTGGGAGAGAGAGAAACGGATACAGACGCAAACCCGGGGAGAGATAGGAGCAGCCGCAAACAGAGACAGACAAAGAGAAGGAGGGAGAGAGAGAGGGAGCGAAGAAAACAGCATGTCTCTCTGCTCCTCGGTGGAGGCAGCGAGGATGCATTAGGGATCAGATTTGAGGTTCTCATTGACTCCGGCCTGCATTGATTCACTGCTTGGACGGCTGCCAGGCCCGAGGCAGCAGTGGCCTAGACTCCATTCTGGACACACGAGTCACTCTTTGTTCGAAAGTACCCAGGCAGGCCTTATAATGAGGGTGAGCTAAGGTGCGCTCGTTGCTGACACAGCTTGTATTCATAGAAGAAGGGCTGACCAATAGAACGGGACGCTCTGAAGCAGCTGTGCATCAGTCAAAGGTCACCATGCCCAATGCTAATGATGCGCTAGAAGGGCCTAGAGCATTGGGCTATGGATGGGGCGGTGGAACTGGGTTCTCTAACGTGAACTGATCATCCAACATCATGTGTGTGTATACATACATATGTATATATACATATGTGTGTATATATATATATATATACATATATATATATATACACACACATATATATATATACACACACACACACATGTACATATATACACATGTACAATGTACATATATACACATGTACAATGTACACATATATATATATATATATATATATATATATATATATATATATATATATACATACACATACACATACACGTGTGTGTGTGTGTGTGTATATAAAGTCAGTATATATACGTATAAACAGTGTAAATACAGTATATTTATGTTTGTGCATTTTTTTAAAACAAAGAAAATAAATAAATAAATAAACCTGGGAGCTTCTAACATGCAGCCACATTGCAGTACACCACACTCCCCAGACGGGGGAGTCTTGCAAGCTAACCACACCAACAGACACAAAGACATGGACTCCATGCGGCTCGAGACAAAGACCCACCCCCAGATACTGAACACACATCAGTATACTGAAATAAAGCCTGTCTGTCAGTGCCGCTCCAGACAAACCCAGACTGGTTTCAGACCAGACAGGCACGTCTCTCATCAAGGTCGTTATATAGAACAGAGTGTGCGAGGAAGGAGGAGAAAAGGGCTGCGGCGCTAGGCGTTAGGTAATACAGCTCAGAGCAGGAAGACGCCTCGAATCAGAAGGCCATAACAGAGAGGAGCAGTTTAGTCAGGACTGGAGCGAAGGAGACAGGGATGGAGATAGCCAGGAGGAAGGCCGCTTATGTCACACGTCTAAACGAGTCTGCGCTCCTGTCCCTGAAGGACTAAGAGGCTAAACTCTCAAGTCATCTTAGAACGCTGGGATATTTATACTACACTGTGCAGTCATGTATAGAGTGTAAAAAGGATGGTTCCTCAAAGGTTCTTTGGTAAAGACAGTGGTTTGATAAACTGTAGAACCATGAACACTCAAGGAACCAAACAGCTCTTTGCCTAGTGAAACGGTTCTTCAGACTGATGGAAAATGTGCTGCATATGGTGCAGTATAGAAGCTTTTTGAAAATGGTTCTAAACTGCACCAGGTTATAAAATATAAAGGTTCTTATGTTGTTATGATGTCAAGAACCAAAGAACCATTTTCATGTACAACACATTCTCCGTCAATCTAAAGAATTATTTTACCATGCAAAGAACCATTTAAGTCTGACCATCAAGTCTGAAACGGTTTGTGTAAAACTTATGGTTGCAGTAGAGAAGAGCGTTGAGTAGAATAGAATAGAATAGAATAGAATAGAATAGAATAGAGTTGAACAGAGTAGAGTAGACTGGAATAGAGTTGAACAGAGTAGAGTAGAGCATTGCGTATAGTAGGGTAGAACAGAACAGGTTAGGGTAGAGCAGAGTAGAGTAGAACAGAATAGAATAGAATAGAACAAGTTAGAGTAGAGTAGAGTAGAGTAGAGTAGAGTAGAATAGAGTAGAGTAGAATAGAATAGAGTTGAACAAAGTAGAGTAGACTGGAATAGAGTTGAACAGAGTAGAGTAGAATAGAACAGAGTTGAACAGAGTAGAATAGAACAGGGTAGAGTACAGTATAGAATAGAGTAGTATAGAATAGAGTAGAGTAGAATAAAGTAGAGTAGGATATAATAGAGTAGAGTAGAGTAGAATAAAATAGAATAGAGTAGGATAGGATAGAGTAGGATAGGATAGAATAGAGTAGAGTAGGATAGAATAGAGTAGAGTAGGATAGAATAGAGTAGAATAGAATAGAGTAGAGTAGAATAGAATAGAATAGAGTAGAATAGAATAGAGTAGAATAGAATAGAATAGAGTAGAATAGAATAGAATAGAGTAGAGTAGAGTAGAGTAGAGTAGAGTAGGCAACATGGTGGCGCAGTGGGTAGCATTGTTGCCTCACAGCAAGAAGGCCCTGGGTTTCCCAGCTGGGCCGTTTGGGGTCCGTTCTATTCGGTGCATGTGGGTCAGGTGAATTGGAGATGCTAAATTGTCCCATCGGGGTGTGTCTGTCTGTCCGTCCGTCCATCTGATTCCCAGCTAGGATGACCGAGCTCCTCGGATGTGTGGAGTGTGTATGTTCTCCCCGTGTCTGTGAAGGTTTCCTCTCACATTCCAAAGACATGCAGTCAGGGAGACTGGAGATGCTAAATTGCCCCCCTAGGTGCGAGTGCGTACAAATGTGACCCTGTCAGCTGGCAGCCTGTCTAAGGTGTTTCCTGCCCTACCCTGCCCCCCTCCCCCTCCCACAAAAAACAACCAAACCAAGAAGGATAATTGGCTTAGAAGAGATAATGGGACTCCTAACAGCCACCTGGAAGACCTGCTAGACCACCACTACTTCTGCATGTGTAGCTCAAGAAATATTGCCCATATCAGTCTAAACTGATCATCATTTCTTATTCCTGGTAACCTTCATCTTCCTTCCCAACAGCACTTTGACCCCACACCTCCCTCTGGGTGCAGCTATTCTTCTGACGATGAGTGTATATGGCTTTTATAGAAACCTACATATACATACAGGTAACCCGTATGTCACATATCACACATGGTACAGATAGTATGAGTATGAGTATTCATATAGTAGAGTATATATGAATTAATCTGAACTGACCCCAATTGTTTTGAAATGATCTGATCTGAAAACAAGCCCAGTTAACCCCAGATTTAACAGCGCCGAAAAGGTCCCCCACTTTACGGCCTTCTTCTACTGCACATAAAACTGAAGCGAGCGGTAGGAAATGAAATAGTGGGGGCAGGCGAGTTACGGCAGCTCGCCTCTCACATTTATTGAATTTAGAGGGCAGAGCGACGGCCCAAAATGAATGGAGCTCTTTATTCTTCATAATGGCCTGGGCCGCACTTCAAACGCAGCCCGAGTTAGACCAACTGAGGACCCCTGTTGTTTTAATGACGAGGCACATGCATGTTCCGAGCGTGCTGTCTCTCGCACACTCACGCGCGCACCGAAGGCCATTTGCGGATCAATACGTCCATTTGCACGGAGATACAGCATCATAATTGCCACTTCTGAATCATACAACAGCGCAGATAGCATCGCTGCTGGACACAATCCTCCACTAACCTCCATTAAAGACAATCATCATTACGATTATCAGGCTGTACAAAAACACGAGAGATATCATTTATTTATGTCACAGCAATTGGAGCCAGTCAGACGTTTGGGGACATCGCAGCATGTGTATATATATATACATACACACACTACCTGGCAACCCCAGCCCAGCGTTCATACCTATAGAGATCAATACACAGACATATATAAAGCTAAAGTGCACTACCTGGCAACCCCAGCCCAACGCTCATACCTAGAGAGATCAATACACAGACGTATATAAAGCAAAAGTGCACTACCTGGCAACCCCAGCCCAGCGCTCATACCTAGAGAGATCAATACACAGACATATATAAAGCAAAAGTGCACTACCTGGCAACCCCAGCCCAGGGCTCATACCTACAAAGATCAATACACAGACTTATATAAACCAAAAGTGCACTACCTGGCAACCCAGCACAGCGCTCATACCTATAGAGATCAATACACAGACGTATATAAACCAAAAGTGCACTACCTGGCAACCCCAGCCCAGCGCTCATACCTATAGAGATCAATACACAGACGTATATAAAGCAAAAGTGCACTACCTGGCAACCCCAGCCCAGCGCTCATACCTATAGAGATCAATACACAGACATATATAAAGCAAAAGTGCACTACCTGGCAACCCCAGCCCAGCGCTCATACCTATAGAGATCAATACACAGACATATATAAAGCAAAAGTGCACTACCTGGCAACCCCAGCCCAGCGCTCATACCTATAGAGATCAATACACAGACATATATAAAGCTAAAGTGCACTACCTGGCAACTCTAGCAACCCAGCCCAGGGCATCAATACAGATTTATAAAAGAGATGCAATACTGTCAACCCCACCCCCAGCTCATACCTATAGAGATATACAAGCAAAAGCAAAAATGCACTACCTGGCAACCCCAGCCCAGGGCTCATACCTATAGAGATCAATACACAGACATATATAAAGCAAAAGTGCACTACCTGGCAACCCCAGCCCAGCTTATACCTAGAGAGAACATACACCATATATAAAGCAAAAGTGACCTTGGCACTCTAGCACAGCGCTCATACTAGAGAGATATACATAAAGCAAACAAAGTGCACTACCTGGCAACCCCAGCCCAGCGCTCATACCTATAGAGATCAATACACAGACATATATAAAGCAAAAGTGCACTACCTGGCAACCCCAGCCCAGTGCTCATCACATACACCTATAGAGAAGACAGGTCAAACGCTATGAGTCATGAGTATTAGTGGCAACCCACACAAGTACAATACACACTTATAAAACAAAAGTGCACTACCTGGCAACCCCCAGTTACTAGAGCTCACTCACAGACTTATATAAAGCAAATAGTGCCTTTACACAGAGCCCAGGCTCATACCTTAGAGATCAGTCAGACTTATATTGAGCAAAGTGACCGCCTGGACACATCCGCTGTTCGGACAGCCAGACACAGACCATATTACATTGCACTATCGAGAAGCTCATACAGAGAAGAGTCTGGTAATGGTGAGTCTTCAGGGATATAACTTACACCTCTACTAGTGCTGACTCACTGAGTGCGAGCTTCAGTCTGCGTTTGAAGCTCAAAGGACCTTGACCATTACCATTAGGTACAGAGAAGGGCTGGTCCAGACTCTTGGCTTGGTGTAGGCCTCCAGCTGTACTTGAAGCTCAAAGGACTCAAGGTACAGATCGACTCTTGACCATTGACTCTTGACCGGGCAACGACAGGAAGCCAGTGAAGGACCGCAGCAGTGCAGTGACATGGGTGAACTTGGGAAGAATGAAGATGATATATGTACAAGAATACAACAGTCACCTTGTTTGTTTAAGGTGGTAGTGCGTTTAGGCTCCTGCAGATGGCGCTGAACAAGGATGGTGGGGTTATATATATACCTGTGGGTGTGAGTGACAGGATCCATAGATTGGGAAGAGGTGCTACAGTGCAGGGAATGTCTTGTTCCATGTGTGGTAAACGCTCCAGAGCAGATGTTAATGATTGGCCAAAAGGAGTGCATGTGGGCTGAGCATAGGGTGAAGGAAGTCCCTCTGCGTGTATCCCTCTTCAACGTTCTTACCAGTCCAGTCTCAGATTCTACTCATTCAGCATCAAGCTTCCTCCCTGTCCACTTCAAGAGCGCCTGAACAGTGGTGGACCTAATCCAGAGCAGTCAATGCAAATCCAAAATCACAGCTTATTCTGCTCTTTCCTATTATAAGAAACAAGGGAAAGCACAGTCCCTCCGCCTCCCTCTTCAATTCTTACCAGTCTCGCAGACACATTCAGCATCAAGCTTCCTCCCTTTCCACTTCAAGAGCGCCTCCAGTGGTGGAACGGAGCACCAACGCTAACTCTTCTTCTGTTTTTTGCTCTTTTCATCAGCTACCTTCCATTGGCTACCCCCTAATTGATCCAACCAGGAGCAGCATCTTCAACGTGACTAATAGGAGGCTAGGATACACCATCGGATCAGCACTAATATATATAATATGTACATATGACTGAACCAGCGTACTTAAATGGTTCTATATAGCACCAAAAGAGTTCTTTCTTTGTGACGAGGTCAACGCTTGATAACAACAAAAGTCACAGAACAATTTTTTCCTTTTTGAACTCTGGTATGTGCCCAAATCGTGTGCATTGCTATGGAGTAGAACAATCGATCCATCTGCAGTTAATGAAGCATGGTCCACCATGAGCCACTAAAATGACAGGTGTTTCAAAAACCATTTAGACACGACATGGTTCTGTACCTAACTCTTTCTTGTGACGAGGTCAGCAGTTCTAGTAACAACAATCCATTTTTTTACGGTGTAGAGCAATCAAGCCATCTGCAGAAGCATTCCACCATGCCAAAAACCATTTAGACATGACATGGTTCTGTACTAACTCTTGGTTCTAAGCAGAACCAATCCCTTTACTAAAGAACCTCTTCAAAGAAGGTGTCCATCTCCTAAATTCACATTTTCCCTCCATGTTTTTAAGGTTTTAGGATAACAAAAACAGGATCGACAGCCACCGGACAGTCCGCCACTGAACGGCCATCTTGGCACCACCCTGGTCAGTTATTACCAGTCATGCGAGACCCGGCTACTGGCTCTCTCTGAATGTGGAGAGACCCATAAACCTAAAATTACCTCAAAAACAGACATAGAGGTATTCATATACCACAGCGATGACCTAGCAGTCCCGCAGCGGCCCCCGGGATACCATAGCGGAGGCCAACAGCCATAGTCATTACCCTTTATCAGCTATATGTTAGGCTGAAACTCACTCAGTTCCCAAAGCTCGTTTTGGGTTTAATGTCATTCTGTTGTGTTGGTTCAGCCACAGTTGTGGCTCACTGTTGATCACTCCTCTCACTTACACCTTACACCAAAATGATCCAATAGAAGAATAACGTTGCTGTCCAATGAAAAACATGTATCTCCATTTTTGCCCATTTTTACTTTTACACATCATTCGAACACACCAGCTGCTGTTTACACTGTGTGAAAATCTCATCACGAATGGACCAACAGAAATGGCCCAAAAGGGCTTGGAAAGACGTCTGGTTCCATTGACTTCCATTAAAATGAAACAAGGTTTTTGGCCTCTCCTGTAAAGCTGCCATTTTGGAGATACATGTTTTTCTTTGGGCAGCGACGATAAGAGAGTCTAACAAACCCAGTCGTCCAGTTCTGATGGAGGCTGCATAGAGTAGAGTTTTATGAGTTCACTGGGAGACCCGTCTCTGTGTGTAAACAGAACTGGTTTTAAATGGTAGCACCGCTGCATTCTCAGTAATTCTGCAGGCAGTGGACAAGGCAGGCCTGGAAGAAGGCCTTGTAATGAAACTGTCACTCAGGGGTTGCATATAGTGACAGAGGGGCCCTATAGAGAGTTCTCCTGTCGCTGCAAAATCAATACCGTGAGTCTCTCCACAACCCAAAAAAGAGCAGCACCACCACCACCATACTAAACCACAATCAAGCAATTCCAGGCATACATGCAGCGAGAGAGAGAGAGAGAGAGAGGGAGGGAGGGACGGAGAGAGAGAGAAATAAGTGGCTATAAAGCACTTTTAGATGCCAAACTTGACACTGTTGCCCTGTAATGACCCTCTTTCAGCTAAAGAAAGCTTGAACAAATACCAATCTCTGCTATCTCCGTCTCCATTCACTCGCCGCACTTTACCTCCCATCGCCTTCACTTCTTCACTCCATTCCAACTACTGCTCTCTCGCCCTCTCTCTTTCTCTCTCGCCCTCTCTTCCTACAGAATGGCAGGTTATCAGGACAATCAAGAGTGAGAGTGTAACCACCTAAGCCAGCTCAAACCTGAGGGGGAAATTCAAATTTTCTAAATTCCCTGATGCTGTAAACAAAGTAACTCAGACTGGGTTCGGTGAGAAAATGGTTGATTGTTGGGACTTAGATTTATTTACTTTGGTGGTGATGGAAATCCCATGCCAGCGATTTGACACTTTACTCGGACTTAAGTCCCAGAGACTCAACACTTGGACTGAAATACCAAAAACTCGGCACTAGACTGAGACCCAAATCCCAGAGACCTGGCACTAGACTAAGACCGAAATCCGAGAGATTCTGCTCTAGACTGAGACTCAAATCCCAGAGACCTAGCACTAGACTCTGACTTGACTCAAATCCCAGAGACTCAGCACTAGACTCTGATTCGCTCAAATCCCAAAGACTCTGCATCTGACTTAGACTCTAATCCCAGAGACCCGTTTCTAGACTCTAACTCAAATTCTAGAGACTCGGTACTAGACTGAGACTGAAATCCCAAAGACCTAGCACTAGACTCTGACTTGACTCAAATCCCAGAGACTCAGCACTAGACTCTGACTCGACTCAAATCCCAAAGACTCTGCACTTGACTGAGACTAAAATCCTAGAGACTCAGGACTCCGCTGAGACTCTAATCCCAAAGACTCTGCACTTGACTGAGACTAAAATCCTAGAGACTCAGGTCTCGGGTGAGACTCTAATCCCAAAGACTCTGCACTTGACTGAGACTAAAATCCTAGAGACTCAGGTCACGGGTGAGACTCTAATCCCAAAGACTCTGCACTTGACTGAGACTAAAATCCTAGAGACTCAGGACTCCGCTGAGACTCTAATCCCAAAGACTTGGCATCCAATTCAAATCCAGGGACTTGACACTCAACTCCTGATTCTCTACCTCAGACTTGAATTCCGGTAACTTGAGACTTGACTCGGATTTAAACACCAGAGACTCATCTCAAACTTGTATTCTAGAGACCCAAGACTTGATTTGTACTCAAATCTCTGCAATTCAAGACTTAATTCCGATTTGAAACCCAGAGACTCAGACTCAAATCCCACAGACTCAACATTTAGCTCAGACTCAAATCCAAGAGGCTCCATATGCTACTCCGAATCAAATCCCAGAGATTTAACACCTAAACCAAACTTGTACACCAGATCTTCCAGACTCAACACAGTTCAAATCCCTGAGATTCGAGACCCGACTTGGAATCAAATTACCACAGCAATAGAGAATCAAGACTCAACATCCCAGAGAGCCTGACTTAAATCCTAGAGGCCCAACACTCAGATCCCAAAAACTCAACGCTCAACTTCCCAAAGACTCAACAGCTGACTTGAACTTGTCCACTAGATATTCAAGACTCAAATCAGATTTAAATCCCAAAGACTCTATACTCATCTCAGAGTCAAATCCGAGAGACTTGAGACTCAATATGGACTCGAATACCAGATATTAAAGACTTAAAGAGAGATTTCAGAGGTGGATGTCTGGTTCCTATCACTACCACTGTGAAGAGTTGTGGCCTAGAACGTTTCTCTAGAATGGAGCATTTCATACCAAACCACTCAATGATTTTGTTCACATCTTACAGAATTAAGAATTAATTTTAACTTCAAGTAACCAAACCTTTTTCAAATAACAGCTACAATTCAAACAGAAACGTTTTTCCTAGTGAGAAATGATGCCCCCCCAAAACTCACCTGATTTTGTAACGATGGGATTAATTACAGTATGATTTACCATCATGATACGTCACAAATGCCATTTTTTTGAGATTCAGAGTTTAAATTACAACACAGTCACACCAGAACTGAGTGAAATCCAACGGGACTGTGGTAAAATGTGTTATTTCATTAAGCACTGAATTGCTTCCTGAAGAACTGTAATTAAATATAATGATAGTGAGGCCAAAGCATGCCTGAGAAGCAGTCACTGCTAACGTTCATTTGATGCTAACCATCCTGCTGGAGCCGTGCAGTCAGATAACACACAGGGAAAGAAGAGAAACGCTGGAATGTAAACAGCTGGAGCAGCAGCATCTTAAACAAGTTCAATTAGGATCTATAAATGTTTACATTAACAATAAAACATCATATTCACATGCATGACTGTTAACATGAAGCATGCAGCGAAGACGTTTATGTAGTGGTGCTGAGGATTAGAGGCTTTTTCTGCCAAATATAAGAGACACACATACCAACTTGTAAAACTATCTTTTTAGTCCCTCCAGTGAGTTGGATAGACAGATAGATGGACAGATAGATTTTATAAGCAGCATCTACAAATTATTCTATACATTGTAAGTAGTTATAAGCAATATTAATTAGCAATATTAATACAGTGAGTATTTCAGTGTTAATACACACACACCTTATATAAATGCTCGTTAAGTTGGATATTAAGTCTCTGGGGTACAAGTTTGAGTTGAGTGTCAAGTCTCTGGTGTAAATGTCCCAATTTGGTGTTAAGTCCCTGCAGTACAAGTCTGAGTTGGGTGTTGAGCCTCTGGAATTTAAGACAAGTCTCGAGCCTCTGGGATTCATGTATGAGTTAGGCCTTGAATACACCAGCATTCAGGTCAAAGCTGAGGGTCACAAGTCTCTGAGGTGTCTATTATTTAAGCTTGAGCTGGAGGTCAAATCTCTCGGGGGTACAAGCCCAAGTTGGGTGTCCAATCTCTCAGGTACAAGCCTGAGTTGGGTAATATTCTCTGGGGTACAAGCCCAAGTGGGGTGTCCAATCTCTCAGGTACAAGCCTGAGTTGGTTAATATTCTCTGGGGTACAAGCCCAAGTGGGGTGTCCAATCTCTCAGGTACAAGCCTGAGTTGGGTAATATTCTCTGGGGTACAAGCCCAAGTTGGGTGTTGAGTCTCTGGGGTACAAGCCGGAGTTAGGTGTCCAATCTCTGGGGTACAAGCGGGAGTTGGGTGTCCAATCTCACAGGGACAAGCCTGAGTTGGGTGTTGAGTCTCTGGGGTAAAAGCCCGAGTTGGGTGTCCAATCTCTCGGGTACAAGCCTGAGTTGGGTAATATTATCTGGGGTACAAGCCTGAGTTGGGAGTCCAATCTCTCTGGTACAAGCCAGAGTTGGGTGTCCAATCTCTGGGGTACAAGCCAGAGTTGGGAGTCCAATCTCTCTGGTACAAGCCTGAGTTAGGTGTCCAATCTCTGGGGTACAAGCCAGAGTTGGGTGTCCAATCTCTCTGGTACAAGCCAGAGTTGGGAGTCCAATCTCTCTGGTACAAGCCAGAGTTGGGAGTCCAATCTCTCTGGTACAAGCCAGAGTTGGGAGTCCAATCTCTCTGGTACAAGCCTGAGTTGGGAGTCCAATCTCTCTGGTAAAAGCCTGAGTTTGGTGTTGAGTCTCTGGGGTAAAAGCCCGAGTTGGGTGTCCAATCTTTCGGGTACAAGCCTGAGTTGGGTAATATTATCCGGGGTACAAGCCTGAGTTGGGAGTCCAATCTCTCTGGTACAAGCCAGAGTTGGGTGTCCAATCTCTGGGGTACAAGCCAGAGTTGGGAGTCCAATCTCTCTGGTACAAGCCTGAGTTGGGTGTCCAATCTCTGGGGTACAAGCCAGAGTTGGGAGTCCAATCTCTCTGGTACAAGCCTGAGTTGGGAGTCCAATCTCTCTGGTACAAGCCTGAGTTAGGTGTCCAATCTCTGGGGTACAAGCCTGAGTTGGGAGTCCAATCTCTCTGGTACAAGCCCGAGTTGGGTGTCCGTCCTCTGGGCATCAAGCCCGAGTTGGATATGAGATGAGTCTAAGTAGAGTCTCGGATCTTTGGGATTCAGCTTCTCAGATCTAAAGCTCTGCTTAAGGTAAATGTGTTTAACACAGGTTTAGGGGAAATGAGTTGAAGGGTTTGGCTTGTGATGCAGTGCGTTTCGTTAGTTTTAAAGGAATGCAATCTGATTTACTTCACCCTAAATTAGCTGATAACTTACAAATGATCTATTACACTACATAGCTCACCACATTTACATGATGTAGCTCTCTGGTTCTGTCCATCAGACTGAACGTGTTTCTGTAATGAAAGAGCTGTTATTTGAAGCTGTAGCACTGCAAGCTGAAGTTGCAGTAGTGACTGTGCATTTCTGCAGCATAACTGAGAGACAAAGGCAGGCGTCCACAGATGGAGGCACAAGCCTCTATTCCTTTACCACATTAAGGCAGATGGCCCTATGTTACTGGTTTATGTGGATATCTCAAGTCTTATGTCGAAGTTGCTAGTTGATTAAGGGTCAGTCCAGTCATGAGTCAGGCCGACAAGTGACCCAAGTCCAACTCAACACTAACCTTAAACCTAAACAACTGGAAGGTCAGCATTCCCTCTTATAGAAGGTCCGGGTGGGAGGCGTTTTTCATATTTCCGATAATACTAGGGGGATTCGGGTCCCCACAATGAGTCAAATACACACACGTGCAGACACACTCTGCTCTTAGTCTGCTGCACTCCTGTCCTCCTACTCACATCAGTCTGATCCAGGTTGTTTGGAGAGAGCAGCTTTATGACATCCATCACTGAGTCACCTGGTCAGGGTGAGCAAGCGAGCGAGCAAGCAAGAGAGAGAGGGATAGAGAGAGAGAGAGAGAGAGAGAGAGAGAGAGAGAGAGAGAGAGAGAGAGAGAGAGAGAGAGAGAGAGAGAGAGAGGTGGCTGAATAGAAAAAGAGAGACGGGAGAGACGGTCTGAAGAGAAAGAGTGCTTGAGGGAGGCTGAGAAGACAGAGAGAGGGAGGGAGTGAATGAATAGAAGGACAGGAAGAAAGGCTGGGGAGATGGAGAGAGGGAAAAAGGGAGGGATGCATTTGGACAGATACATAAACATTCCTCTTCTTTCATTACGGCTGAGTACGAAGGCGCGATGGGGGTGGAGGGATGGTGGTGGAGGGGAGGTGGGGGTGCACTCTGGCAAAACAAGAACAGGAGGGAAACACAGGATCACTCTTTCGCTTATTCTTTCTTTCGCTCTGTCTGTCTCTCCCTCCTTCTCTTGTTCACCAGAGCTCTCTGTCTTTTGTGGCTCAATGAGAAGGTGTGGATGGAGGGGCTGACCAATCAGGACCGAGACATTCACCTTTTCTTTTCTCTCTCTCTCTGTGGTGTGCGTGTGTGTGCGTGTGTGTGTGTGTGTGTAATTGGGGGTCAGCCCTGGGAAATGTCCTAGAGAGAGTGAGAAAGAAAGAGAGGGTAAACCAAATAAAGTTGGGGGCACTTCGTTCCATTAACTGGCCGCGCAATTAAACCAGATACAGATAAACTAAACAGCTCTGCTCTCCGCTCACCTTAACAAGAGCACTTCCCTGAGACTGCTACACACAGAGCCACAGGCAAGTGGTGTGCTTTAGCAGGCTCGTGGTGTGATCTGGCAGGTTAGTGTTTTGCTCTAACAGGTCAGTGGTGTGCTCTGGCAGGTCAGTGGTGTGCTTTGGCAGGCTCATGGTGTGATTTGGCAGGCTCATGGTGTGATTTGGCAGGTCAGTGGTGTGCTTTGGCAGGTCAGTGGTGTGCTCCAGCAGGCCAGTGGTGTGCTTTGGCAGGTCAGTGGTGTGCTCCAGAAGGTCTGTGGTGTGCTCTAGCAGGTCAGTGGTGTGCTCTGGCAGGTCAGTGGTGTGCTCTGGCAGGCCAGTGGTGTGCTCTGGCAGGTCAGTGGTGTGCTCTGGCAGGTCAGTGGTGTGCTCTGGCAGGTCAATGGTGTGCTTTGGCAGGCTCATGGTGTGATTTGGCAGATCAGTGGTATGCTCTAGCAGGTCAATGGTGTGCTTTGGCAGGCCAGTGGTGTGCTCCAGCAGGTCAGTGGTGTGCTCCAGCAGGTCAGTGGTGTGCTCCAGCAGGCCAGTGGTGTGATTTGGCAGGTCAGTGGTGTGCTCCAGCAGGTCAGTGGTGTGCTCCAGCAGGCCAGTGGTGTGCTTTGGCAGGTCAGTGGTGTGATTTGGCAGGTCAGTGGTGTGCTCCAGCAGGCCAGTGGTGTGCTTTGGCAGGTCAGTGGTGTGCTCCAGCAGGTCAGTGGTGTGCTCCAGCAGGTCAGTGGTGTGCTCTAGCAGGTCAGTGGTGTGCTTTGGCAGGTCAGTGGTGTGATTTGGCAGGTCAGTGGTGTGCTTTGGCAGGTCAGTGGTGTGCTTTGGCAGGCCAGTGGTGTGATTTGGCAGGTCAGTGGTGTGATTTGGCAGGTCAGTGGTGTGCTTTGGCAGGTCAGTGGTGTGCTCCAGCAGATCGGTAGGTTTGCGGTAAAGGTGCAGTATTAGTTTGTAGCTGATGTGAGAAGCGTTTGGCTGTTAGTATTTTAGTTCCTGGTTTAGTAGAGCTGGTTTAAAAAGTCTGAATGGGGAAGAGCTGTCTAGAACAGCGTGAATGGAGGAAAAGCATTCTAAAGTGAATTGGGCGCAGAACATTCTAGAACACTGTGAATGGGGAACAGCATGTTAGAACCGTGTGAGCTGTAGAGTGTTCTAAAACAGTGTGGATTGTGTGCAGAACCCTGTGGAACAGCACGAATGGGGAAGGGCATTTTAGAAGAGCTTGTAACGTGTGCAGGACACTCTAGAACCGTGGGAGCTGGTTGGAGTTAAACTGAATCAGATTTCTCACTGCCAGTAAACAGAGTGCTCAGAGTGGATGCGGTGGAGTCTCCGAGTCAAGACCCTGATCCACAGCTTTAGTGAAGAGCCTCCACTCTGACTGATAACTCTCTCTCCAGCAGAGCGGGATTAGAAAATGGATCTTTCACACAAAGAGGCCATCTCACCCTCACCCTCACTCTCTCGCTCTCCAGGAGCCACTCGGTTAAACAGAGGGTTCCAGCAGAAGAACTTTAAAAGTGCAGTTGGAATAATCTTACAATCTAAAGGACTGTGTTCTGTGCTAATGTAGGGGTTCTTTCTAGAACCTCCGATTCATCTACACGCTCACATCTTATTTTCAGATCTCAGACCACCCTTTAAAAGGACGGTTCTGTAACAAATGGTGCTGCCATAACTCATTCATTCATTCATTCATTCATTCATTCATATATATTTATTAATTAATTCATATATTCATTAACTAATATATTTATTAATTAATTTACTCATTCATTCATTCATTCGTTCATTCATATATTCTTTCATTCATTCATTCATATATTCTTTCATTCATTCATTCATATGTATTTATTAATTCATATATTTATTAATATATTTATTAATTCAATTTCTCATATATTCATTCATTTTCATTCATTCATGTGTTTGCTCATTCATGTTCATTCATTCATGTATTCATTCATTCATGTATTTATTCATTTGTATATTCGTTCATTCATTCGTTCGTTCATTCATTCATATGTTCATTCATTCATGTTCATTCATTCATATGTTCATTAATTCATTCATATGTTCATTCATTCATTCATTCATTCATGTATTCATTCATTCATATATCCATTCATTCGTATATTCATTCATTTGCATATTCATTCATGTATTCATTCATTTGTATATTCATTCGTTCGATCTTCTAAACTGCGTATCCTTCTGGTTTGCTTGGGGTGTTGGAGTCTATCCCAGTGCTTATTGGGTGAAAGGCACGATACGCCATGGACAGGCCAACAGTCAGATGCAGGGCAGATACACAGACGTACACGCACACACACACACCTAGGGGGCAATGTAGTGTCACCAGTTCACCTGACCGTATGTCTTCACACAGTAAGGACCCCGGACACCCAACCCAGGCCCTTCTTGCTGTGAGGCAAAAGTACTAACCCTTCCCAGGCGTCTCAGCTAATGCTTAGCAGCAGTTCTCCACACCACGGAAAAGTGCTACCGCAAACAAAGACAAACGGCGCAGAGGACTGAATCTTGCCAAGGACTGTGGAGGAAGCAGTGAGGCGAGGCCCAACGGCAGAGTCTGCTGGAGCTTGGCAAAAGAGGTGGCAGCTAGGACTTCTAGACAGCAGCTGATCGTGAGGGTGATGTATGCTAGCAAAGACAATGAGCAAGACGTAGCCTGGACGTAGCCAGCATGCTCTGAGGAAAGACGTGAGGTTCAGATCTTCGGCTAACTGCCAAAGCTGAGGTGTACGCAGGGTGTTATGTGGTTGGTGTTGTGGCCATATGAGGAACTCAGAGTAGGTTTCGATGAGCAGTGTTTGTAAAAATCACTGGCCAAAAGCATTTCCTAGCAAGACACCCTGTAAAAGCACCCGTAGCCTGTCAAGGGTTATCCAACAGGGCATTGCCAGTGGATTAGCTGTTAGCTAGATGTTAGCTAAACCAATGAACGATGAAAACGATTAAAAAAACTTTCTTTTTTTTTTTTATCAAATCTATTTAAAGAACAAGGGATGCAGCACTGCGGCATGCTGAAAAGATAAGAGCCCTCGCCAACGCAGCAAGGCCATCGCACACTACTGTTTTATAATGGAGGTGGACATCCTCAGCTCACCATGCAGGATTTTGGCTTCACCACATTAAATTAAAGCTACACTGAGGCCCAGAAAATCACAGTAGATCCTGCGTGGCTGGATGCATACAAAGAAAGGCAGACAGTCATTTAGATAAACAGACAAATGCTAATGCTAAGATTCCTCAGCTGGTGTTACTAGCCTAGCATTTTCTTTCAGCTGGCAAACAGCCAGCCTGTGAAGAGGTTGACTGGGAGGAAGCGTGGTAAGAGATGCTGAAGACTTCATTTCATTCAATTTGCACAAGTAGAGTCTCAAAATCAACTTGAACCGCGTTTATCAGCTCTTCCTGCCCGTACTAGCACTAGGGCGGTAGCCATCTTCATAGGCCCAAATAGGAGGGCATCATTAAGAGGGGGTGGGGGTTTCGGGCGCGATACTTCAACAGAATTAAAATCATAACCTATAAACACCTAAATGATTACTGTACTCACTTAACTGAGTGTAATGGATGTCATTCGTGAGTCAGATGGTATTTTACTAACTCACTAGCGAGGTTATGAGGTCACATGACCTTGGTAAACCAATGGAATGCAAGGCACGTCCTTTGAGACCGACATGAGCCATTGGCACACATGACATTGTTTGGCGAGTGGACATTTCAAACAGTTTGTCCCAAAAAGAGGACTAATAGGCATCCGTCCAGCCTGTCCAGCCTAAAACCGAATGTGTGGCGACCCTAAGTAGCGCTCTGCCACACGTGATGGGGCACATCCAGTGTGCGGTGGCCTGTAGGGGCTTAGAGACAGGCTAGGATCAATACTTCACATCTTAACAAGTACTTTCCAAGGATCCTGCAACAAGGACAAATGAACGCATGCCACATGACAGTGGTTTTGGTTGTACTGCAGACATCTTTAGGAATGTGGTGGTGGAGTTGAGTCAGCGTGTATGCTTATAGAGCAGGATCCACAGTGCAAACATCTCTCACCCTGATACATTAATATGGATATCTCAGCAGCTAGTCTGATATTAATGTGGAGAGGAGCTTCTGAATGAAGTGCGTGTAAACCAGTGATGAATAAGGAGCTCCTGAAACAGTGAGCCGGAATGAGCGGCGAGACGTCAAGCGTCTATCAGCGGCGGCAGCGGAAGAAAAACAAAAGCTGGCAACAGCCACCAGCATGCGAGAGCACTGAGGAGAACTAGAGCTCCAATTACAGATGACAGGAATCAAAAACATGACACGAGAGAGAGAGAGAGAGAGAGAGACAGAGAGAGAGAGAGAGAGACAGACAGAGAGAGAGAGAGAGAGAGACAGACAGAGAGAGAGAGACAGAGAGAGAGAGAGAGAGACAGACAGAGAGACAGAGAGAGAGAGAGAGACAGACAGAGAGAGAGAGACAGACAGAGAGAGAGAGAGAGAGAGAGAGAGAGAGAGAGAGAGAGACAGACAGAGAGACAGAGAGACGGAGAGAGAGAGAGAGAGAGAGGGACAGAGAGAGAGAGCGAAAGAGAGAGAGAGAGAGAGAGAGAGAGAGACAGACAGACAGACAGACAGACAGACAGACAAAGAGAAAGAGAAAGACAGAGAGAGAGAAAGGGGGAGAGAGAGGACAGAGAGAGAGAGAGAGAGAGACAGACAGAGAGAGAGAGAGAGAGAGAGAGAGAGAGAGAGAGACAGACAGACAGACAGACAGACAGACAGACAGACAGACAGACAGAAAGAGAAAGAGAGAGAAAGAGAAAGACAGAGAGAGAGAGAGAGAGAGAATTGGAAAGACAGGCAGGAGGAGGAGCAATGGCTGAATGAACAGTCAGGGAAAGTCCCCCCTCTCTCTCCCTCCCTCCATCTCTCTCTCTGAATCATCCAAGGCCTTGCTGAACCAGACTCCTCTAATAGCTGCGGTTTTGCTGTATTTATTTCTTCTTTTATTAAGTTTTTATTAACTTCTTATTTTCTTTATGCCCTAATATGATTATTACTCTTACTTTCTGGAACGAGACGTGTGTGTGCAGCTCTGTGCTTGTGTACACTCACCGCCCTAAGAATAGCTGCACAAAGAACTGCACCCTGAAGACGCCAAACGACAGGAATCAAACTTGGTGGGGAGGTGTGACATCATGAGACATGCTACTGATGCAAGTTTGAAGCTCAGCCTCACGTGTGACGTAGCACGGACAGGCCTTATCTCTGCACCTGACTGACCCAACAGCCACCATTACAGACACTCAGCGAGCAGTGGTGTCCTCCATGAGTCATCCTGTTAGTGCAGCACCATCGGCAGACGGCTGCACCACGCAGGACTACATGTACACAGACCGTTACCACGACTGTCCTTAACACCACGTCACCGTCACCAAAGACTGCAGTGGTGTCGTACCAGACTGTCATGGAGTGACTCAGAATGGCAGCGGGTCATCTTCAGTGACGAGTCCCGCTTTAGTCTTGGTGGAGACGCCCAACGAATCCGTGTGTGGAGGCACCGTGGTCATCACCAAGATGAACGTCATGTGTCACACGCCCAGAAGACCTGGTGTCCCTCCACCTCCACCCCTACCGCACCATCTGCAGGAACTGTGTGAGGATGTTCAAGCTGCATGGGATGGATTATCACAGGACACCATTAGGAACCTCTACAGCTCCATACCGAGACGTCTGGCGTGTTGGGTTAGCAAACACGGCGGCCCGACGCCATACTGAGAGACAGACTTCTGTATGTGTAGCTCAATCAATATTGATCATATCAGTCTAAATTTATCATCAGTTATTGATCCTGGTCACCTTTATCTTCCTTCCCAACAGCACCGCACTCCCACACCTCCTTCTGGGTGCAGATATTCTTTGTATGTTGTTTATTTAATTTGGTCTGCACGACTCCCTGAATACAGTACACATAAAATATCCCTAATACCAGCACTAAGCTGAGTCCCTGGTGCTGAATGAGCTCTTACAGTGTTCATTTGTATCCAGCTGGACTTAATCTAACACAGGAGGTGTTAATTTAGCATGGGGGATTTTTGCTGCGAGTAAGATACGGAGTTGGACAAATGTGTAAGCGCACATCCATCTGTCTTTAGCCGTACACAAACAAACCGGCCATTATTCAAAACCTCCAGACCAAACCGATAAATGAAGCAGAAGGTCATAGATATCAGATTCATATTGTGGCTCCTTGAATTTATTCATATGGACAAAAGTATAGGGACACCGTAATCACTGAATTCAGGTGTTACATTCAGTCCCATTGCCACAGGTGTACAAAATCAAGCACCTTGCCATGCAGTCTGCCTTTATAGACATGGGTTCCAGCATCACTGTGCTCCAGGCCACAAGTGGAATTCCATATGGGCATGGTTGGAGGAGATGGGTTTGGGAGAAATTGACTGGCCCACGCAGAGTCCTGACCTCCACTCCACTGAATACCTTTGAGAGATTGTGAGCCGGGCCCTCTCGTTCAAGGCACAACAAAATCTTAGGTAGAGCCTTCCCAGAGGTGTGGAGGCTGTAATGGCTGCTAAGAGGGCACCAACTCCATATCAATGCCTATGGCTATAGAATGGCATATCATAAGAGCTCCTGTAGGAGTGTAGACGTCCCAATACTTTTGTCCATGAATCAATAATAAATAAAAATAAAACACAGACCAAATTAAAACATCTACTGTTGAATTTAAATTAATTTATAAACATTATTAAACTTAATACTAGTGCATTTCATTCTGCACATAGATCCTCCCATGCATGTCTCGGTATGGAGTTGTGGAGGTTTCTAATGGTGTCCTGTGATAATCCATCCCATGCAGCTTGAATATCCTCACACAGTTCCTGCAGATGGTGTGGTAGGGGTGGAGGTGGAGGGACACCAGGCCTTCTGGACGTGTGACGAGAAACCGTTCATCTTGGTGCTGACCACGGTGCCTCCACACACGGATTCGTTGGGCGTCTCCACCAAGACTAAAGCGGGACTCGTCACTGAAGATGACCCGCTGCCATTCTGAGTCACTCCATGACAGTCTGGTACGACACCACTGCAGTCTTTGGTGACGGTGACGTGGTGTTAAGGGCAGTCGTGGTAACGGTCTGTGTGCAGGTAGTCCTGCGTGGTGCAGCCGTCTGCCAATGGTGCTGCACTAACAGGATGACTCATGTAGGCACCACTGCTCACTGAGTGTCTGTAACGGTGGCTGTAGGGTCAGTCAGGTACAGAGATTAGGCCCGTCCTTGCTTATGTCACATGTGCGGCCGAGCGTGAAACTTGAATCATTGGCATGTCTTATGTTGTCAATCCCACCCACCAAGTTTCATTGCTGTAGGTTGATTCCTTCTGGGTGCAGCTATTTGTGCAGCTGTACTTTTGACGAGTGCATTTCTGTATCTCTGTATTTCTACATCCTCACAAACAGCAGAGCAACATGCACAGCAGTACTGCAGATATCAGCAGCAACAATGCAGCAGCATCAAACAGACAGGCATCAAGGCATATCTGTTGCTGTATCGCTCTCCACAAAATTACAGCCTCGGCACCAAAAGCCGTCCAAACCCCCCAGAATTTGAACAAAGGAGCAGGGCATGTAGTGGCACTCAGCGAGCCGTTCTTCGCTTCGGAACGCGCAGACGGCTTCCACTTAGCGAGAATAAAAATGTGACTAATGCAAACGTCCCTCTCAGTAACACGTCCTCTCTCCACTCCACCAGGAGAGCAGCCGCGTGGGCGGATAGACGGCACTAAAAGGAAAAAGAAAAAAGAGAAAAAGACGGATCCCCTGCTCTCGGAATCTGAAACAAAAGCCCTCTCTCTTTTAAAGGTGATAGGGAAGCGGACGCGGATTCAGATGGAAAATATTACTCTGCTCTCTTCCCACCCCCCCTCAACCCCACCCCCCCACCAGGCTTCAGGACAGGCCTGCAGGTCCAGCCTATTCCGCTCCAACACGACGCCGCTGGGGGCGCGATCACCTCTCTGAGGCGTACAGGCACTCTGAACAAACCGGCTACAGATGCGGAGGAATCAGAGGAATTAGACGAGGCTGGATAGAGGCGGAACGTGGAGCCTGCAGCTGCGTCCCTGTTCCAAATCGAATCAGCGAATACGAGTCAAATCCAGATTTACAGTGGGGGGTGGAGGTGTTATAGTCGGGGGGCATTCGGCACAGAAAACGGAGGAGAAATAACTGCATGGAGAAAGAAAAATAGACAGAAGAGGAGAGAAGGGAAAACAGAAAACAAAGAGGAAAAGAGAAGGGGGATGAGAGAGCATGGGAAAGAAAGGAAGAGAGAGGGAGAAATGGAGAGCAATAGAAAAATGAGGGGAAAGACAGTAAGAGAGAAGAACGAAAAGACAGTAGGAGAGAAGAAAGAGAAAATACAATAAGAAGTAATGAAAGAGAGAGAGAGAAAGAAGAGAGCAAGAGACAGAAATGGGGGGAAGAGAGAAAAAGTAGTAGAAAAGAAAAAATGAGAGAAATTGTAGTAAGAAAGAAAGAAAAGGAGAGAGAAAAAGAAAAGAGAGAAGAAAGAATAACGGAGCGCAATAATAAAGAAAGAAAAAAAGAAAGGAGGGAACAAAGGAAGGAAGGCAGGAAAGCAGGAAGGCAGGAAGAAGAAAGAAAAAAGAAACAGAGAAGGGAAGAAAGGAAGGAAGGCAGGCAGGCAGGAAGGAAGGAAGGAAGGAGGAAAGAAAAAAGAAAGAAAGAAGAAAAGGAAGGAAGGAAGGAAGGAAGGAAGGCAGGAAGGCAGGAAAGGAAGGAAGGCAGGAAGGAAGAAAAGAACAAAGGAAGAAAGGAAGAAAGAAAGAAAGAAGGCAGGAAGGAAGAAAGGAAATGAAACGAAGAAAAGAAAGGAAGGAATGAGTGAGAGAAAGAAAACTAGAGAGGGAAAAGAAAGTAAAAAGAGATGAGAGAGTGATGGGAACGGAAAAATCATAGAGATTAATGAAAAAGGGATGAACAAAGAGGAAAGAAAGATAGAAAGGAGATGAAATACAGTAAAAATGAAAAGAGGGGGAATAAATAGGATAAAGAAATTAAACGAAAAGAAAGAAGGAAGAGAGATAAGAAGAAGAGAGATAAGACAGAATAGAAGAAAAAGAATAGAAGGAGAAAGGAAAGAGAGAGGAAAGACACAGGACAGGAAGAGAGGAGAAGGTGTAGGGGGTAGATGGAGCAGTTAGTCAGAATCAGACCCAGTTTAGACGCCTGCTGATCATGAGAGCTGTCTGGTTAGTGCGGTGAAGAGGGCCCACCGTGGAGCAGGGGCCACCGACTGGTCAGAGTCGGTTCAGGAGCCGGTCAGAGTCGGTTCAGGACCTGGTCAGAGTCGGTTCAGGACCTGGTCAGAGTCGGTTCAGGACCTGGTCAGAGTCGGTTCAGGAGCCGGTCAGAGTCTGGTCATTCTGGTTCATTTAGATGGCAGTGGTCAAATTCCCCAACGGTCAGATTTACACATGGCAGCGGCGGCTCCACTGTTTACAAATTCCAAACCTGCGGCTCACGGCGGCCTCCGGCTGGAGGAGAGCGGGGTCACTCCATCAGGGCTGAGTGGGAGTGGGGCTGTGGAGGAGGGTGGGGGTGGTTGGCATTCTCTGTGGTGTTATCTGGCTTTTGTGGATGATGCATGATGTGTAAAGTGGATGATGTCATTAAGATGAGAGACAAGGTCAGGGCTGTTCAGGACGGTTCACAGGCAGGTCGTTCATCAGCCAAGCACTGAAAATAAACAGCCCAAAAACCAACACCGCAGACGGCCAGCGGAGCTACCGCGATGACACCGCAGACGTCTAGCGGAGCTACCGCGATGACACCGCAGACATCCAGCGGAGCTACCGCGATGACACCGCAGACGTCCAGAGGAGCTACCGCGATGACACTGCAGACGTCCAGCGGAGCTCGCGCGATGACACCGCAGACGTCCAGAGGAGCTACCGCGATGACACTGCAGACGTCCAGCGGAGCTACCGATACGACACCGCAGACGTCCAGAGGAGCTACCAATACGACACCGCAGACGTCCAGCGGAGCTACCGCTACGACACCGCAAACGTCCAGAGGAGCTACCGCAATGACACCGTAGACGTCCAGAGGAGCTACCAATACGACACCGCAGACGTCCAGCGGAGCTCGCGCGATGACACCGCAGACGTCCAGAGGAGCCACCAATACAACACCGCAGACAGAGGAGCTACCGCGATGACACCGCAGATGTCCAGAGGAGATACCGCTACGACACCGCAGATGGCTAGCGGAGCTACTGATACGACACCGCAGATGTCCAGCGGAGCTACCGCGATGACACCGCAGACGTTCAGCGGAGCTACCGCTATGACACCACAGACGCCAGGAGGAGCTACAAATAAAACACAGACTGGACAAAATTTTACCTCAGTCAATAAGAAGTTGCTGTGGGAAAAGGAGCTGTCAGTACTGTCCTAGTCTGTTTCATTCTATTTGGTAAAAATAAAAATAGTTTCAAACATATGACAAAGGAGATCAATAAATAAAGATGACTGGGAAAAAAATGAACTTTATGAAAAATGTTTTGGTGGAATGTTCAGGTCTGCAAAGACAAAAACAAAAATACAAAGATAAAAATATATACTAATTTTGCCTTTTAAAATGTTACATGACTTATTTTTCTTGTGATTAAGATAATCAGAGGTTTTCTCAAGATGTTTTTTTTTCTGATCAAGATAATTAAAGTTTTTTTCGAGAGATCTTGTGATTTCAAGATAATTATAGTTTATATAGTTTATATAATTATAGTTGTTTACTCAGTTTAACGGCTTACTTGACCAGTGATCTCAAAATAAAGTTGTTTTCTTGAAATGACAGCGGTGTTTTTGTGATCTTGTTTTCTCAAGAAAATAACTAACTTTTCTCAGTTGTTTTCTCAAGAACTTCTATTTCTTGTGGCCTCCAGATAACAAAAGTTAGTGTTCTTGTAACGTTAAGATAAACAGTTGTCTTCTTAAGAAACAAACTTATTTTTCTTGTGATCTCCAGATAATGAAAGTTGTTTCTTGAGAAAACAACAAAGAATCTCAGGACAAACTAGAAAAGTGCATTTCCTGAGGGAAACGCGGGATGGTTGCGCAGCTTGCTCAGTGAGGAACGAGGGATGAGTAAAGGAGTGCGGGTCGGTATGACTGTGGATTAGCGTCCGGGGGCCTGCCCTTAGTTTGGTGGCTCTTGAGCGAACGAAAGCATTACTGCTTGGGTTGGGTCGAAAATGACTGGGACTCTATGGGAGGAACGAGGGATGAATAAACGAGTGCGGGTCAGTATGACCATGGTTTAGCGTCTAGGGGCCTCCCCTTAGTGAGTACGTCAAGTTTGGAGGCTCTCGGGTGAACCAAAACATTACTGCTTGGATTGGGTTGAAAATGACTGGGACTCTATGGGAGGAACGAGGGATGAATAAACGACAGATAGACGAGTGCGGGTCGGTATGACTGTGGATTAGCGTCTGGGGGCCTTCCCTTAGTGAGTATGTGAAGTTTGGTGGCTCTCGGGCGAGCGGAAGCGTTACTGCTGGGTTTGTGTCGAAAATGACTGGGACTCTATGAGAGAAACGAGGGATGAATAAACGACAGATAGACGAGTGCGGGTCAGTATGGCTGTCGGTTAGTGCTTGGGGACCTGCCCTTAGTGAGTATGTGAAGTTTGGTGGCTCTCGGGCGAACGAAAGCATTACTTGGTCTGGGTCGAAAATGACTGGGACTCTATGGGAGGAACGAGGGATGAATAAACGACAGATAGACGAGTGCGGGTCAGTATGACTGTGGGTCAGTGCTTGGGGACCTGCCCTTAGTGTGTATGTGAAGTTACGCGCCTCTCGGGCGAACGAAACAGCCGGCTTTAGGTGTGTCTAAAAATGACTGGGACTCTATGGGAGGAACGAGGGATGCAGGAAAAAAAGGAGAAATGAACGAGTGCGGGTCAATCCATCACCGAATGCTGGCTCGGGGCTTCGCCCCGAGCACTTGTGTCTGATTTGGAGGCTCTAGGTCGAGCGGGAGAAGAGTACGTAGGCAAACAATTTTCCTTCCCATTCATTCTCTATGGGAGGAAAAAGGGATGCGAAAAGAAAGAGAAACGAACGAGTGCGGGTCAATCCAACAGTGAATTCCTGCTCGGGGCTTCGCCCCGAGCCAGTGTATCCGGTTTGGTGTCTCTAGCTCGAGCGGAAGTAGGGTAAAAATGCACGAGATTAGCCATCCCAGTCATTGTCTATGGGAAAAAATTCCGGAAAAATTCCTTCCTGTTCGGAATTCTTGCATCCGATCAAAAAGCTGTATACAAGCCCCCATCAGCGTAACATACCGGACAATCCAGAGTTGGAACGGAGTCGATATCTCAAAAACTGCGGGACGAGTTAGCCGGCGAAGAAACGGGAGAAAAATAAGAAAAATAATAATAATATATATCGGATAACAGTATAGTTGCGCATTGCTTTAGCAATGCGCAACCATAATTATTTAATTACTTTCATCCAGCGGAGCTACAGCTATGATATCGCAGACATCCAGCGGAGCTACCGATATGACACCGCAGACATCCAGAGGAGCTACTGATACGACATCGCAGACGTCCAGAGGAGCTATCGATATGACACCGCAAACGTCCAGAGGAGCTACCGCTATGACACCGCAGACGTCCAGAGGAGCTACCGCTATGACACCGCAGACGTCCATTGGAGCTACTGATACGACACCGTAGACGTCCAGAGGAGCTATCGATATGACACCGCAAACGTCCAGAGGAGCTACCGCTATGACACTGCAGACGTCCAGAGGAGCTACCGCTATGACACCGCAGACGTCCAGAGGAGCTACCGCTATGACACCGCAGACATCCAGCGGAGCTACCGATATGACACCGCAGACGTCCAGAGGAGCTACTGATACGACATCGCAGACGTCCAGAGGAGCTATCGATATGACACCGCAAACGTCCAGAGGAGCTACCGCTATGACACTGCAGACGTCCAGAGGAGCTACCGCTATGACACCGCAGACGTCCATTGGAGCTACTGATACGACACCGTAGACGTCCAGAGGAGCTATCGATATGACACCGCAAACGTCCAGAGGAGCTACCGCTATGACACTGCAGACGTCCAGAGGAGCTACCGCTATGACACCGCAGACGTCCAGAGGAGCTACCGCTATGACACCGCAGACGTCCAGCGGAGCTACCGCTACGACACCGCAGACGTCCAGAGGAGCTACTGGTACGACATCGCAGACGTCCAGAGGAGCTATCGATACGACACCGCAAACGTCCAGAGGAGCTATCGATATGACACCGCAAACGTCCAGAGGAGCTACCGCTATGACACTGCAGACGTCCAGAGGAGCTACCGCTATGACACCGCAGACGTCCAGAGGAGCTACCGCTATGACACCGCAGACGTCCATTGGAGCTACTGATACGACACCGTAGACGTCCAGCAGAGCTACCGCGATGACACCGCAGACATCCAGCGGAGCTACCGCTATGACACCGCAGACGTCCAGAGAAGCTACCGATATGACACCGCAGACGTCCAGAGGAGCTACTGATACGACACCGTAGACGTCCAGAGGAGCTATCGATACGACACCGCAAACGTCCAGAGGAGCTACCGCTATGACACCGCAGACGTCCAGAGGAGCTACCACTATGACACCGTAGACGTCCAGAGGAGCTACCGCTATGACACCGCAGACGTCCAGAGAAGCTACCGCTATGACACCGCAGACGTCCAGAGAAGCTACCGCTATGACACCGCAGACATCCAGAGAAGCTACCGCTATGACACTGCAGACATCCAGAGAAGCTACTGCTATGACACCGCAGACGTCCAGAGGAGCTACGGTAATGACACCGCAGACGTCCAGAGGAGCTATCGCTATGACACCGTAGACATCCAGAGGAGCTACCGCTATGACACTGCAGACATCCAGAGAAGCTACTGCTATGACACCGCAGACGTCCAGAGGAGCTACGGTAATGACACCGCAGACGTCCAGAGGAGCTATCGCTATGACACCGTAGACATCCAGAGGAGCTACCGTGATGACACTGCAGACCTCCAGAGAAGTTATCGCTATGACACAGCAGACGTCCAGAGGAGCTGCCGCGATGACACCGCAGATGTCCAGAGGAGCTACCGCTATGACAACAAAGAGTCTTAGGACAAATTATTTAATTACTTTCAGACAGAAAATCAGTAAGACATGTAGAGGTTTATGTTGGGGTTGGACCGAAAGAACGGAAACCGGCTTTGCTCAGAGCAAATCAGTTTTACTCTGTTTCTGAGTCCTGCCAAATAAACACCCTGATTTTTACAGAATTTAAAAAAAATTTAAAAAATTAAAAAATTAAAAACATGATTTTACACTTTCATAGCAGGGTAGATTTGCTGCTTCATAAACAGAATGTGAACATTAAAAAATATACATATAAAAACAGCTCATGTCAGCCATAATCTATATGCCAGAATTTTGACTAACAGGAAAGCCCACCTCTAATTATGAACCCCCACCTCAGTGTTCTCCACAAACCTGACTTTTATTCCTACTGTTTATTTCAGAGCCTTTTTATTTAGTCTGTTTTCTTCTGTACTGGAAAAATATGGTGCTTTGTTTGGAGAAGGATGGAAGTAATTAATGTTGGCATAAAAACTCTAAACTGTTTTCTTTTGTTCCAGCAGAGAGAGAGTTTGAAATGTGGAGTACGAGTTTGTCCTGAAGGCGAAGCGTTCAGGTTCTCCAGAGTATTTGATTCTCTACTCTGCGTGCGTGTTACTGCTCTTTTGCAATAGAGTTCTTGGCTGCTTTGGTAAAGATGAAGAAGAAAATCCTTTTTTGGGCAGATTTTACTCTAAAAGTTTGAGAACTGCTTCTTTGCATCTTCACCGATCTCTATTAGAAATCTGGTCAAGATCAACCCAACATGATTAAACATTCAAATCTGATGCAGAAACCGGTATTTAAAGATACTTACATTTGAAGCTTCTAATTGCAATTCTGAGGCCCAATCCCGGACCAAGCCTCCGGTGAGCAAGCCAAAGGTGAGAGTGGCATGTTGAAAACCCCTCAGAGGAAGAGGAAGAAACCTCAAGAGGAACCGAGACTCAAAAAGGGAACCCATCCTCTTCAGGTCCACACCGATAACAACAAACACAAACAGGATCAGAGATTACAATTACAGGCAGCACAGAACTAGAGCTGGTAGCAGCTGTTAGATAGAAGACTACCATGATGGTCTATTAGAAAGGATAGGAGGAGTGTGGAGTGTTTTAGGGGAATTTTTGTGTGTTGAGGAGAGGTGTTGAGTGTGTTTAGGAGAAGTGTTGAGTGTGTTTAGGAGGAGTGTTGAGTGTGTTTAGGAGGAGTGTTGAGGGTTTTTAGGAGAAGTGTTGAGTGTGTTTAGGAGGAGTGTTGAGTGTGTTTAGGAGGAGTGTTGAGGGTTTTTAGAAGAAGTGTGGAGTGTTTTCAGCGGTGAGTGTTTTTTGGAGAAGTGTCGGGTGCTTTTAGGAGAAGTGTTGAGTGTGTTTAGGAGGAGTGTTGAGGGTTTTTAGGAGAAGTGTTGAGTGTTGTTAGGAGAAGTGTTGAGTGTTAGGAGAAGTGTGGAGTGTTTTAAGCGGTGAGTGTTTTTTGGAGAAGTGTTGAGGGTTTTTAGAAGAAGTGTTGAGTGTTGTTGGGAGAAGCGTTGAGTGTGTTTAGGTGAAGTCTGGAGTATTTTAAGCGGTGAGTGTTTTTTGGAGAAGTGCCGGGTGCTTTTAGGAGAAGTGTTGACTGTGTTTAGGATGAGTGTTAGGAGAGGTGTTGAGTGTTGTTAGGAGAAGTGTTGAGTGTGTTTAGGAGAAAGGTTGATTGTTTTTTGGAGAAGTGTTGAGTGTTGTTAGGAGAAGTGTTGAGCGTTTTAAGAGAAGGGTTGAGTGTTTTTTGGAGAAGTGTTGAGTGTTCAGGAGGAGTGTTGACTGTGTTTAGGATGAGTATTAGGAGAGGTGTTGAGTGTTGTTAGGAGAAGTGTTGAGTGTGTTTAGGAGAAGTGTTGATTGTGTTTAGGGGAAGTGTTGATTGTGTTTAGGGGAAGTGTTGATTGTGTTTAGGGGAAGTGTTGAGGGTTTTTAGGAGAGGTTTTGAGTGTTGTTAGGAGAAGTGTTGATTGTGTTTAGGAGAAGTGTTGATTGTGTTTAGGAGAAGTGTTGATTGTGTTTAGGAGAAGTGTTGATTGTGTTTAGGAGAAGTGTGGAGTGCTTTTAGGAGAAGTGTGGAGTATTTTAAGAATAGGTTTGAGTCCTGCACCTACACCATGTCACCCTAACCTCAGTGTCCTGCACCTACACCCCACCACACTAACCTCAGTGTCCTGCACCTACACCCCACCACACTAACCTCAGTGTCCTGCACCTACACCCCACCACACTAACCTCAGTGTCCTGCACCTACACCCCACCACTCTAACCCTAACCTCAGTGTCCTGCACCTACACCCCACCACCCTAACCCTAAGCTCTGACCATTGTGAGAACACCAGAGACACACACACCCACCTCGTTGCAGGACATTCATATCACGGCTGCTCATTGTGAGCACAGTCAGGTCCACAGCCAGAACGGTGATTAAGAGAAAGAGACAGGGGAGACAGAAAGACGGAAAGAGAGAGAAAATAGGGAGAGAGGGATGTGGGAGAGGAGAGAGAGAGAGAGATGAGGGGATAGCGAGAGAAAAGAGAGAGTTAAAGGTAAATGATAAGATTGAGAGTGACAGCCGTGTTGCATTCCATGCTGATGGAGGGAGAAAGAGACAGAGAGAGAGAGAGAGAGAGAGAGACGGAGACAGAGAGAGGGAGTGAGTGCTGTTCCAGACACTCTGCTAACTGCCAGACGCTCATGGTCACCTCAGCACAGTCAGCAGATACAGAATACAGCGCTGAACATCTCTCTCTCTCTCTCTCTCTTATATGAAATGCTGAGATTTAACAGCCACAGTAACACTTCATATGGTAGATCATCGACAGTGTTAGATTAATGATTCAAAGATTAATAATCCACTCCAAATTATTATTTACACTGATCATCAGTAGAACAGCTGCATCCAGAAGGAGGTGTGGGATTGCGGTGGTGTTGGGAAGGAAGATAAAGGTGACCAGGATCAATAACTGATGATAAATTTAGACTGATATGATCAATATTTATTGAGCTACACATACAGAAGTCTGTCTCTCAGTATGGCGTCGGGCCGCCGTGTTTGCTAACCCAACATGCCAGACGTCTCGGTATGGAGCTGTAGAGGTTCCTAATGGTGTCCTGTGATAATCCATCCCATGCAGCTTGAATATCCACACACAGTTCCTGCAGATGGTGCGGTAGGGGTGGAGGTGGAGTGACACCAGGCTTTCTGGACGTGTGACAGCAAGCCGTTCATCTTGGCGTTGACCATGGTGCCTCCACACACGGATTCATTGGTGTCCAGTCGTGGTACCGGTCTGTGTGCTTGTAGTCCTGTAGTCCATTCATGTTATGTAGTCAATCTACCAATGGTGCTGGCACTAACACGATGACTCATGGAGGCATCCCTGCCTGCTGAATGTCTGCTGGGTCAGCCCGTTGGGTCAGTCAGGTTCAGTGATAAGGCCCGTCTTTGCTTACACCACATGCGCAGCCGAGCGTGAAACTTTCATTCCTGCCGGGTGATGCTATACTAGACTATAACTCTGTAACGTGCTGAGCATTAACCAATCAGACGGTTGATATGAAGTGTGGTGCCCATATTCAAGCTCCACTATAAATCCACCAGGTGATTATTAATACGATCCAACCATACAATGGATGGGAGGGGTATATTATCATGCTGACTGAACAGTTTAGGCTTACTGAGAACACAAAATGAGCCTACAACTCCCACAGCTCATCTTTCAGTGACACGCCCCCAAAGCGGGCAACAGTTGGCGAGGGAAGTGTTTCACCTTACCCTAAAATGCAGCAGCCACTACAGAAATCACATACGGGTCTTTGCTACGGTTATGGTATTTTAGATTCTGTTATACTGTTATCTTTCTCATGATGTTCAATAATCCTGAAATCTGGGTGGTATTGCAGCCCCCTGTAATACTCCCTCCCGTGTTCCAAACAGGATGGTTATGCTTATGCTTAATTAAAATCAAACATGACTAATGCTGTTTGACCTAAAAACTAGCCAGTAGAAACAGTTCAAAACAAAACAGTTGAATAACAGCTGCTTTGAAATCAAATCAATGTGAATATAATGTAGTGCTTACAGAGCTGCTCCTGAACCAAGACAAACTCGCTGTGTTCTTTGGCATCGGGTTCTTTATCCAAGAGTTTCATATTGGCATGGCTAAGTGATTTTGACAGATTGCTCACACAGAGTACTGACTTCAACTCAATCCAATATCTTCAGGATGGGGTTTGTGATCCAGAACTGAACATCTAACATCAATACCTGAGCTCACTAAAGCTCTCATGAAGGCTGAATGCAATCAAATCCTCACAGCAATGTTCAGAATCTAGTGTAAAGCCTTTCTAAAACTATTATTACTGGTTATTACTGTCAGACTGTAAACACTACACACTCTGCAGATTCATACTGGATTATAATCCCTCCACAGTTACTACTGTCAGACTGTAAACACTACACACGTTGCAGATTCATACTGGATTATAATCCCTCCACAGTTATTACCGTCAGACTGTAAACGCTACACACGCTGCAGATTCATACCGGATTACAATCCCTCCACAGTTATTACCGTCAGACTGTAAACACTACACACGCTGCAGATTCATACCGGATTATAATCCCTCCACAGTTATTACCGTCAGACTGTAAACGCTACACACGCTGCAGATTCATACTGGATTATAATCCCTCCACAGTTATTACCGTCAGACTGTAAACGCTACACACGCTGCAGATTCATACCGGATTATAATCCCTCCACAGTTATTACCGTCAGGCTGTAAACGCTACACACGCTGCAGATTCATACCGGATTACAATCCCTCCACAGTTATTACCGTCAGACTGTAAACACTACACACGCTGCAGATTGGATCCTGCAGATTCAGATACCGGATTATAATCCCTCCACAGTTTTATTACCGTCAGACTGTAAAACGCTACACACGCTGCAGATTTCATACCGGATTATATCCCTCCACAGTTATTACCGTCAGACTGTAAACACTACACACGCTGCAGATTCATACCGGATTATAATCCCTCCACAGTTATTACCGTCAGACTGTAAACGCTACACACGCTGCAGATTCATACTGGATTATAATCCCTCCACAGTTATTACTGTCAGACTGTACACACTACACACGCTGCAGATTCATACTGGATTAAAATGAAAAGATCTTGCCAAAAATTAATAAAACTTCAGAACCTCCTCAGGTTAAACTAATCTAGCTCCAACAGGACCAGCCCCAACCTGTTTGAGGGGAATTCTGGCGCATGAGCTTTGTTTTAGCTTAACTCTGAATCTCGGGAAGCAGCAAAGCTACACGGTCTCAGTGGATCAAATCTAAAAGGAAAAAAGACAAAGAGAATGCCGAGACACTTCCTGAAGGTTCCTAAATCTCCCCAGCCCATGTGGGAGGGCGCTGTCTTCTCCTCTTCTTTGATCGAACTCTCTGAGCTGCTGCTGAATCACACCTCATTAGCGTTAGCATTCACTAGAAAGCAGCAGCTCCTTCTCTACTGCTAAAACGGTTCAGTGTGAGGTGGACCTGCCCACTGCCTGGCACTGACCTACAGATAAGCTGCAGCTAATCTGTACAACTAGGCCTACAACAATTCTCTTACAACAGGCCATTTCTGATATAAATTATAAAAAAAAGTAATCAATGCATGACAGATTGTATGACCCTACAGAAAGTGTAGGGGCGATATGACCCACACTGTCATTCTGACAGACTGCAATACCCTACAGAAAGTGTAGGGGGCAATATGACCCACACGGTCATTCTGACAGACTGTAATACACTACAGGAGGTGTAGGGGGTGATATGACCCACACGGTCATTCTGACAGAGTGTAATACGCTACAGGAAGTGCAGGGGGTGATATGACCCACACGGTCATTCTGACAGACTGTAATACACTACAGGAAGCGTAGGGGGTGATATGACCCACACGGTCATTCTGACAGAGTGTAATACGCTACAGGAAGTGTAGGGGGTGATATGACCCACACGGTCATTCTGACAGACTGTAATACACTACAGGAAGTGTAGGGGGCGATATGACCCACACTGTCATTCTCACAGACTGTAACAAACTATAAGAAGTGTAGGGGTGATATGACCCACACTGTCATTCTGACAGACTGCAATACCCTACAGAAAGTGTAGGGGCTATATGACACACACAGTCATTCTGACAGACTGTAATACACTACAGGAAGTGTAGGGGGCCATATGACCCACACGGTCGTTCTGACAGACTGTAATACACTACAGGAAGTGTAGGGGGCCATATGACCCACACGGTCATTCTGAAAGACTGTAATATGCTACAGGAAGTATGCCTTAGACAACATTAACGTTGAGCACTATTAATGTCTAACTGACTCCATCAAATAATCGTCGCAGCCTGGTTGCGACATCTGTTGTGAGAAGTGGCGTACAAATAGAGCTGAATGGACTGGATTACGGCTATCCAGTGTCCACCAGTTCTCATTCAGTTTGCTCAGTGCTTTTGTTCAGCGTGTCGGCCAGACACATGTCCAAAGGCCACAGCAGCTGCCCTATTAATGTCTACTGTAGTCCAGACGCTTTCTGTTTCACAGTAGGAACTCCACTCCGCTCCCCAGTGGTCTCTGAAAGGGAAAAAAAGAGCGAGAGTGGGAGGGAGAGAGGGAAGGGGGTGGAATGAAAAAAAGATGGAAGGAGTGTAGCACTAGGCCTCTGTGAAAGGCATTAGGCAGAGATTGTCTCAGCACGCTCCTGGCTGTTTTTAATGAATCACTAGAGGAGAGGGAGAGGGAAGGGGGTGAGGGGGTGGAGGAGGAGAGGACCAGGCAGAGAGAGAGAGAAAAAAGAAAGAAAGAGAAAAGATATACATCACCTGTCTTTAAAACTCTTTGGCACTGTCAGTTAGAAAGTAAAGTGCTCCATGTATATATATATATATATATACATACACATACACACACGTCTCTCAGCTGACGCAACATGCACACGTCTCGGTATGGAGCTGTGGAGGTTCCTAATGGAGTCCTGTGATAATCCATCCCATGCAGCTTGAATATCCTGACACAGTTCCTGCAGATGGTGCGGTAGGGGTAGAGGTGGAGTCAAACCAGGCCTTCTGGACGTGTGACGACAAACCGTTCATCTTGGTGCTGACCACGGTGCCTCCACACACGGATTCGTTGGGCGTCTCCACCAAGACTAAAGCGGGACTCGTCACTGAAGATGACCCGCTGCCATTCTGAGTCACTCCATGACAGTCTGGTACGACACCACTGCAGTGTTTGGTGACGGTGACGTGGTGTTAAGGACAGTCGTGGTAACGGTCTGTGTGCATGTAGTCCTGCGTGGTGCAGCCATCTGCCGATGGTGCTGCACTAACAGGATGACTCATGGAGGGCATCACTGCTTGATCAATGTCCACACATCGTAGCTGTTGGGTCACTACACACACGTTGGATAATCCGTCATTTCTTCCGCTCTGTGGTTCATGTAGGTCTCCCAGATCTGGCATGTCGCTGGTGCATGCCACGGCGTGCTACGGTACAATCCACAGAACTGGATAGTACGCAATGCGCCAATAAGACCATCCCGCTTCCCAGACCCTTATGAAGTGACCCAGGATGTTGCTAACGCAACAGCAGAGGCGACGTTATATAGCCAGCCAGGTACAGAGATAAGGCGTGTACCAGCTTACATCACATGTGTGGCTATGACATGTCTCATGATGTCAAACCCACACACCAAGTTTCACTCCTGTTGGTGGAATCCTTCTGGGTGCGGCTATTATGATGAATATATGATATATATATACACACACACACATACAGAGAGGGAGAGAGAAGGAGAAAGAAAAATCTCCAGCTATAGAAGAAGTGAGAGGTCCAGACAGGAAGTTGGGGGTGGGGGTCACTGTCTCAGGGCACAGAGGAATTCTCCACGAAAAAAAAAACACGAAGCAAAGGGAGAGGGTGAAAGAAGAGGGCTTTTGTGGCGGCAGAAAAGCAGCATCTGCTGTAACGGTGATCAGAGCGCCAAGTCAGCGTGACCACAAACTCCTCCTTCCATCCACTTGTCCCCACATCCACTCGTCCGTTGATCAGGGGAGGAGGAGAGCAGATCGATGAGGTAATGCCAGAAGCAGCTCGGCCGAGAAACAAAGCCGGCTCCTTTCAGCTACCTCCCAGAACAAAGACACCCCGGCCGTATGCACTCCTGCTCAGGGGGAGAACAATGGGATCCGTACAGACCCTCAACCTGCTCAGCAGCCACTGAACTACATACGAGCACAGCTAATCACGAAGCACTGAAGGAAAAACAAACCGCATCTGAAAAGGAAAAGTATACGTGTAAAACTATACCATCGCCAGACCCCCACCCCGGAGGACCAAACAGGCAGTAGAGACCCTCACTAAACAAATAAACAAACAATCAAACCCGAGACCACTGTCCTGCGGCGTACGGCAGGGACAACAGTACAGCCCAACTCTGTTCTCCAGCCTCTGAGACGATCACCGACTCCCGTCCATATCGCACTGCTCTGGAAACCTGGAGGGAAGGTAAGAGACGGGTGGGCCTCCTGCACTCCTCCGAAAGGACCGACAGAGCAAACAGGCCGCTCTGCTCGTCACGGGTACAGAGCAGACACCTACAGGGGATATACAGCTGCACATACATCACATCTCACACCTCCGTCATCCCTTCATTCCTCTATCCATATATCAACATTGTTCCTTCATCCGTTCATTCCTTCATCCATACACCAGCACTGTTCCTTCATGCGTTCATTCCTTTATGCATCACCAACATTGTTCCTTCATCCCTTCATTCCTTTATCCATCACCAACATTGTTCTTCATCTGTTCATTCCTCTATCCATCACCAACAATATTCCTTCATCCGTTCATTCCTTTATCCATACACCAACATTGTTCCTTCATCCCTTCATTCCTTTATCCATCACCAACATTGTTCCTTCATCCGTTCATTCCTTTATCTGTACACCAACATTGTTCCTTCATCCCTTCATTCCTTTATCTGTACACCAACATTGTTCCTTCATCTGTTCATTCCTTTATCCATTACCAACATTGTTCTTTCATCCCTTCATTCCTTTATCTATATACCAACATTGTTCCTTCATCCCTTCATTCCTTTATCCATCACCAACATTGTTCCTTCATCCCTTCATTCCTTTATCCATCACCAACATAATTCCGTCATTCGTTCATTCCTTCATCCATTTATTCCTTTATCTATATACCAACATTGTTCCTTCATCTGTTCATTCCTTTATCCAACACCAACAATATTCCTTCATCCGTCCCTTCCTTTATCCATACACCAACATTGTTCCTTTATCCCTTCATTCCTTTATCCGTACACCAACATTGTTCTTTCATCCGTTCATTCCTTTATCTGTACACCAACATTGTTCCTTCATCTGTTCATTCCTTTATCCGTACACCAACATTGTTCCTTCATCCGTTCATTCTTTTATCTGTACACCAACATTGTTCCTTCAACCGTTCATTCCTTTATCTGTACACCAACATTGTTCCTTCATCTGTTCATTCCTTTATCCATCACCGACATTGTTCTTTCATCCCTTCATTCCTTTATCCATTCATTCCTTTATCTATATACCAACATTGTTCCTTCATCCCTTCATTCCTTTATCCATCACCAACATTGTTCCTTCATCCCTTCATTCCTTTATCCATCACCAACATAATTCCGTCATTCGTTCATTCCTTTATCTGTAAAAACATTCCTTTATCTATACACCAACATTGTTCGATCATCTGTTCATTCCTTTATCCAACACCAACAATATTCCTTCATCCGTCCCTTCCTTTATCCATACACCAACATTGTTCCTTTATCCCTTCATTCCTTTATCCGTACACCAACATTGTTCTTTCATCCGTTCATTCCTTTATCCGTACACCAATATTGTTCCTTCATCCGTTCATTCCTTTATCTGTACACCAACATTGTTCCTTCATCTGTTCATTTCTTCACCCATCAAAACATTGTTCTTTCATCCATTCATTCCTTTATCCATACACCAACATTGTTCCTGCATCCGTTCATTCCTTTATCTGTATACCAACATTGTTTCTTCATCCCTTCATTCCTTTATCCATCACCAACATTGTTCCTTCATCTGTTCATTTCTTCACCCATCACCAACATTGTTCTTTCATCCCTTCATTCCTTTATCCGTACACCAACATTGTTCCTTCATCTGTTCATTCCTTTATCTGTACACCAACATTGTTCCTTCATCCGTTCATTCCTTTATCTGTATACCAACATTGTTCCTTCATCCGTTCATTCCTTTATCCGTACACCAACATTGTTCCTTCATCCATTCATTCCTTTATCTGTATACCAACATTATTCCTTCATCCGTTCATTCTTTTATCCATCACCAACACTGTTCCTTCATCCGTTCATTCTTTTATCCATACACCAACATTGTTCCTTCATCCGTTCATTCCTTTATCCGTACACCAACATTGTTCCTTCATCCATTCATTCCTTTATCTGTATACCAACATTATTCCTTCATCCGTTCATTCTTTTATCCATCACCAACACTGTTCCTTCATCCGTTCATTCTTTTATCCATACACCAACATTGTTCCTTCATCCGTTCATTCCTTTATCTGTATACCAACATTGTTCCTTCATCCGTTCATTCCTTTATCCGTACACCAACATTGTTCCTTCATCCGTTCATTCCTTTATCCGTACACCAACATTGTTCTTTCATCCATTCATTCCTTTATCTGTACACCAACATTGTTCCTTCATCCATTCATTCCTTTATCTGTACACCAACATTGTTCCTTTATCCACTCATTCCCTTATCCATAAACACATATATTTATATATATATATTTACCGGTCTCACATACATGCATTAACACTCCACCGACCTTTTCCAAATGACTCCACCGTGTCAACGTGAAGCAAAATGTAGATGCACCTCATAAAGCGTGACATATTAATCAGTAATTGCAGGCCTGCAAGGAGAACAGCACAGGTCAGCGGGTCAGAGAGGTCAAAAGGTCAGCCAGCACATCCAACTAAATCCCATTCAGGTCTTGAAAGTTCAACCCAGGCCAGGCACTGATGAGCAGCAGCGCGATGGACTCGCGTCTAATTATCTAGCGGTGCTGGTGACAGGGGTCAAAGGTTACCGTGTCAGCGTCCAGTGCAGCTTGGGGCCAGTAAAGCTCAGACTCAGCTCGCTCCAAAAAGCAATATGAGCACCCACCACCCACTTCATCAGGCACACCTCCTTGCATCTACACTCAACGTCTAACAGCTCCACTGACCATACAGGACACTCTGTAGGTCTTCAGTTCCAGACTGTAGTCCATCTGTTCCCTGTATACTGTATTACCCTGTTCTTCAATGGTCAGGACCCCCACAGAGAAGGTGGGTGGTGCATTGACACTGACATGGTGGTGTGTTAGTGTATGTTGTTACTAGCTACCTGCAGCCACTAGCCTACTATTAGCTAACTAGAGAGCCCATATGAGGATTCATAACCATAGATCCCAGACATATCTGTCAGTTTATCTCCACACAGCTGGAGGGGCCTGGGTTCGATCCTGGGTGGAGCATCCTTTCTGTGTGAAGTGTGCATGTTCCCCCCGTGTCTGTGTGGGTTTCCTCCGGGTGCTCCGGTTTCCTTCCACAGCCCTGGGATACGCTCCGATATGCATTACATGCTAGTACCTACACGTAATAATAACATGTCCTAGATATATATCCTGTTTATATATAACTTCTATTTCCCCGCAGGTCAGTCGTTACCCATGAGCCTTCACTCCAGACACCACTCTGTAGTCTCATGTATTAAACATGCCGTGGCTCCCTTGGCCCTGTCTGATCCGCCTGAGCCTAAAGGGGCGTGCGTTCATGTGTGTATGTGTATGTGTAGGTGTGTGTGTGTGTGTGTGTGTGTGTGTGGTGTATGTGTATGTGTGGTGTGTGTGTGTGTGTGTGTGTGTGTGTAGGTGTGTGTGTGTGTGGTGTATGTGTATGTGTGTGGTGTGTGTGTGTATGTGTAGGGGTGTGTGTGTGTGTGTGTGTGTGTGTGTGTGTGTGTGTATGTGTATGTGTAGGTGTGTGTGTGTGTGTGTGTGTGGTGTATGTGTATGTGTGGTGTGTGTGTGTGTGTGTGTGTGTAATGCAGCTTCCTTTAAAAGATGAACAGCCACCATGAAACATTTAACACGGCCCTGTGAAACCCGGGAATGACTTATGACAACGCGCAGCAAACGAACTGCCTCCTGGGTGATGTGTCTGGGATGGATGTGAATGCACGTTTAGGTGTCCTACTTACTATTTGTAGTAGCTGTGGAAGTCCTGGTCACCTACGCGTTGTGTTATGCCTTCCGAGTATAAAAGGAAAACCTTGGAGAATCTGTGGAGCTTAAAGGATTTAGAAGCTTGAGTCTGCCAAAACAGCCGGACCAGAAGAAAAACACGGAACGCAGAACATCCAACATCGGCGAGAGAGGAGGAGAGGAAGGGAGGGCCAACAGTACACCAGAGGCAAACAAGCCCATCAGGCTGTGACCAGTTCATCAGCAACATCAACCATGTATATCTACCACTCACCGGCCACTTTATCAGAAACACCACCTTTCTTCTTCCACACAACTGGCCACTTTATTAGAAACACTAACCCACTTCCACATCAGCTTTAACACACTAACCCTCAACTTCCACTCCCTGGTAGAAACACTAACCCTGTACTCACACTGGCCACTTTATTTATCAGAAACTTCCACACTGGCCACTTTATTAGAAACACTAACCCTGTACTTCCACATTGGCCACTTTATTAGAAACACTAACCCTGTACTTCCACACTGGCCACTTTATTAGAAACACTAACCCTGTACTTCCACACACTGGCCACTTTATTCGAAACACTAGCCCTGTACTTCCACACAGTGGCCACTTTATTAGAAACGCTAGCCCTGTACTTCCACTCACTGGCCACTTTATTAGAAACACTAACCCTGTACTTCCACACACTGGCCACTTTATTAGAAAAACAACTTCCTCTCTGGCCACTTTATCTAAAACACTAACCCTGTACTTCCACACACTGGCCACTTTATTAGAAACACTAACCCTGTACTTCCACACACTGGCCACTTTATCTAAAACACTAACCCTGTACTTCCACACACTGGCCACTTTATCAGAAACACCTACCCTGTACTTCCACACACTGGCCACTTTATTAAAACACTCAACTTCCACATTGGCCACTTTATTAGAAACACTAACCCTGTACTTCCACACTGGCCACTTTATTAGAAACACTAACCCTGTACTTCCACACACTGGCCACTTTATTAGAAACACTAGCCCTGTACTTCCACACAGTGGCCACTTTATTAGAAACACTAGCCCTGTACTTCCACTCACTGGCCACTTTATTAGAAACACTAACCCTGTACTTCCACACACTGGCCACTTTATTAGAAACACTAACCCTGTACTTCCACTCCCTGGCCACTTTATCAGAAACACCACCTTTCTTCTTCCACACAACTGGCCACTTTATTAGAAACACTAACCCTGTACTTCCACACACTGGCCACTTTATTAGAAACACTAACCCTGTACTTCCACACACTGGCCACTTTATTAGAAACACTAACCCTGTACTTCCACACTGGCCACTTTATTAGAAACACTAACCCTGTACTTCCACATTGGCCACTTTATTAGAAACACTAACCCTGTACTTCCACACTGGCCACTTTATTAGAAACACTAACCCTGTACTTCCACACACTGGCCACTTTAATAGAAACCAAAACCCTGTACTTCCACACACTGGCCACTTTATTAGAAACACTAACCCTGTACTTCCACTCTCTGGCCACTTTATTAGAAACACTAACCCTGTACTTCCACACACTGGCCACTTTATTAGAAACACTAACCCTGTACTTCCACACACTGGCCACTTTATTAGAAACACTAACCCTCAACTTCCTCTCTGGCCACTTTATCTAAAACACTAACCCTGTACTTCCACACACTGGCCACTTTATCTAAAACACTAACCCTGTACTTCCACACACTGGCCACTTTATTAGAAACACTAACCCTGTACTTCCACATTGGCCACTTTATTAGAAACACTAACCCTGTACTTCCACACTGGCCACTTTATTAGAAACACTAACCCTGTACTTCCACACACTGGCCACTTTATTAGAAACACTAGCCCTGTACTTCCACACAGTGGCCACTTTATTAGAAACACTAGCCCTGTACTTCCACTCACTGGCCACTTTATTAGAAACACTAACCCTGTACTTCCACACACTGGCCACTTTATTAGAAACACTAACCCTGTACTTCCACTCCCTGGCCACTTTATTAGAAACACTAACCCTGTACTTTCCACTTTATTAGAAACACCTACCCTGTACTTCCCACACACTGGCCACTTTATTAGAAACACACCCTGAACTTCCCACTCTCTGAAACACTAACCCTGTTCTTCAACACACTGGCCACTTTATTAGAAACACTAACCCTGTACTTCCACACACTGGCCGCTTTATTAGAACACTAACTGTACTTCCACACACTGGCCACTTTATTAGAAACACTAACCCTGTACTTCCACACACTGGCCACTTTATTAGAAACACCTACCCTGTACTTCCACACACTGGCCACTTTATTAGAAACACTAACCCTGAACTTCCACTCTCTGGCCACTTTATTAGAAACACTAACCCTGTACTTCCACTGGCCACTGGCCTAACTGTACTTCCCCCTCTGTTTATTAGAAACACTAACCCTGTACTTCCACACACTGGCCACTTACTTTATTAGAAACACTAACCCTGTACTTCCACACACTGGCCACTTTATTAGAAACACTAACCCTGTACTTCCACTCCCTGGCCACTTTATTAGAAACACTAACCCTGTACTTCCACACACTGGCCACTTTATTAGAAACACTAACCCTCAACTTCCTCTCTGGCCACTTTATTAGAAACACTAACCCTGTACTTCCACACACTGGCCACTTTATTAGAAACACTAACCCTGTACTTCCACACACTGGCCACTTTATTAGAAACACTAACCCTGTACTTCCACACACTGGCCACTTTATTAGAAACACTAACCCTCATCTGACTCTCTGGCCACTTTATTAGAAACACTAACCCTGTACTTCCACACACTGGCCACTTTATTAGAAACACTAACCCTGTACCTCCACACTCTGGCCACTTTATTAGAAACACTAACCTTGTACTTCCACACTCTGGCCACTTTATTAGAAACACTAACCTTGTACTTCCACACACTGGCCACTTTATTAGAAACACTAACCCTGTACCTCCACACACTGGCCACTTTATTAGAAACACTAACCCTGTACTTCCACACTCTGGCCACTTTATGGTGTTATGTAAATGAGATGACTGGTCTCCACTAGCTCTCAGTGTTAGCTCTGATGTCTCTTTCGCGAGCAGCAGGTTAGCCGGCGTTGATAAGTAACGAAGCCGACGGAGTTCACCCTGAGTAAACTTGAACTCCATTGGCCCCCACTGGTCTGTGAGGAGCGAGCCTGTTCCTCTGTCCTTCTGCCGGACACCTGGTCCACCCATCGATCAGAATAACGACGTGATGCCAGTCCTTCCTTTCAGCTAATGGGCTTAGCATGCTTTGTGCTAGCTCATCAAATTACACAGTCGTGAGCGCTGCGGCTCTGTTTGCTCCGAGCTGTGTGAATGGCTCCTGCTGTCTCACTGGCTGGTGTCTTTGTGTAAGGGAGAGATAGAAATCTCCTCTCCTCTGTGAGCTTTTCCCTTCTACTGAGGACACAGCCTGAGGCGGTCTCAGAGCTGCAAGATCAATACTGACCCTGGTTCACTGAGAAAACACTCAAAAGGGTGTAGTTCTGGTTTCAGATTTGAGCGGGAGGAGGAACTATAAAGTGTTCACCGCCAGCTGACAAATTTGGGTTTTTTGTACATGCTAGCTGGATAACCTTAGCAACAGATTGTTAGCTCTGCATGTTAGCCTCAGTTAATGCTAGCATTTCACTATTTACATGGTAAAGAGGCTAATGCTACCTGCCTTTTGTTGACTAGCATTGTCTTTTGCACTTAAAGAAATTCAGTAGTTTATTTCCAGTAATGAAACAGAAGGGCTAAATTCTAAATTTAGCGTATATAGTGTTCATTTTGAAAAATTATCTCTGGATATTTTTTATATTTCCATGTAACTTATTCAGGACAGCCTCTAAAGTTCGACGCAAGCTTTAGCTAGCCTCATGTGGCTAGTTAAACCTAAAATATAAGCTAGAAATCTTGGCATGTGATGAGAAAGGACTTAAATGGTTGGTCTTGTCAAATGAGTAATAACAGACAGTAGAACTTACAACTATGGTAGAGCTTTTCCACATGACAGGAAGGCTAGGGAGAATAAAGACTGGACTCTGGAGTGATGGAAAAAGGTCCTGTGGTCTAATGAGTCCGGACGGACCCTGTTCTAGAGCATTGGGGTGTCAGGGTATCCCTACATTCACACTAGCAGGCGACAAGTTTCTTATGTGGCTCCAAGTGTGCCTCTTGTGTGTAGGTGTTTGAGGCAATAGGCATGTACAAGATCCAGGAGCGCAAGCTAGTTTTGAAAGGCCATAATATGAAATTTGCATGGAAACCTGACTGCTTGCATTCGTAGCTTGAGACTGGAGACCACGCAGTTCCATGTCACTGACGCTCAGGTCAGGTCAATCCGAGAGAGCATTCGAGATGCTGAGAACAGACCTCTCTCACCGTCACTACTGTGAATGGAATGAAATGCTGGTAGGGACCCAAAGTTCCAAGAGCAGACTTTTGGGGGACCTCTGACCCCCATGTCTACAACTGGTCAGAAGGATCTGTTGAAGTCGATCTTTCTTTTGCATAAAGATGAGAAAATCTCAACCCAATTTGTTGCTTGCTGCTCGGTCACCGTGACACTTGCAGCTTGAAGCTAAATCCCAGCTATCCCAAATCACATACTCCCATAGAAAATGACTGGACACTGGTCATGAACTCTTTCTATGGGTTGGCTCCATCTTGCAGTTACTCCCTCCTGGACTAATCAGACTGGATCTAATCAGACTGGATCTAATAGATGTTCTTCTCCTGTTAGTTCTATCTTTCTCGTCTCCGGGTTCGACCTGAGGAGGTTGGGTTCCACCCTTGAGCCTGGTTCTTCTGGAGGTGTCTTCCTTACTCAAGGGAGTTTTTCCTCACCACTGTTGCCTCTGGGGGGCTTGGGGGGCTTGGACCCGGTCCCCCCACTATATTTGAGATAACTTGGTTGTAAAAAGCGCTATACAAATAAACACTGATTGATTGATTGATTGACTTGATTGACTCTGTTGCCTGGTAGCGTGAACTCAGGGTATGAAGGGAAGCACATGAACAGATGGACCCATCCTGGATAGCGCCCCCTGTACAAGCCTCTGGAGACAGTGTTATGATCTGGAGGTGCTTCAGTTGTTCATTTGACTCTGAGTTGACTCTGAGTTGGTCCAGCTGACTCAGAGTTTATGAATGACCAGGATCTAGTCATCCATCAATGGATTTTTTTAACTTCCCAGATGAGATGGCCATATTTCAGAATGACAAGGTCAAGAGTCATCTGACTCAGATCATGAACTGGCCACCAGTCCTGACCTTAAGATCACTAGATGTGCTGACAAATGGTTTGACTGACCCACCAGCCACAATTGCAGACATTCAGCAAGCAGTGGTGTCCTCCATGAGTCACCCTGTTAGTGCAGCACCATTGGCAGACGGCTGCACCATGCAGGACTACATGCACGCATGCCGCTACAATGATGGTCCACGTCACCGTCACCAAAGACTGCAGTGGTGTCGTACCAGACTGTCATGGAGTGACTCAGAATGCCAGCAGGTCATCTTCAGTGACAAGTCCTGCTTTAGTCTTGGTGGAGACGACCAGCGAATCTGTGTGTGGAGGCATCATGGCCACCTCCACCCGTACCGCACCATCTGCAGGAACTGTGATAGGATGTTCAAGCTGCATGGGATGGAGTATCACAGGACACCATTAGGAACCTCTACAGCTCCATACCGAGACGTCTGGCGTGTTGGGTTAGCAAACATGGCGGCCCGACGCCATACTGAGAGACAGACTTCTGTATGTGTAGCTCAATAAATATTGATCATATCAGCCTAAATTTATCATCAGTTATTGATCCTGGTCACCTTTATCTTCCTTCCCAACAGCACCGCACTCCCACACCTCCTTCTGGGTGCAGCTGTGCTTTTGATGATGAGTGTATACCCAGCTGGTGGCACAAGGACAGGAGGACATTTAGAGACCACTGGGTATAATGTAAAATATAAACAGTATTCAAAGAATAGGATTTTTCTAAATCAGCAAACTTGCTAAAACCTATAGTTGCTAGTACGCTTGTTTGCCTTGTTGGCACTGAAGTTTGTGCACCCCTGTATTATTAAACATGTACCACCAAGAAATCACACCAAGGCAATATGTAGTGATTTCCAGGGCAACTTCTAGGCTCCTTCCATTCCAACAGGAAACACAAATGGAATTCCGATCGCCTTTCCACCTCCAGTGGAAAACAGGCCACAGGACGAATGGCAGCAGGATGAATCAAGTGCTGGAACACCTCTTTATCTGTAAAGTGTTCAGGAACACAATGCTAACCACCCTTTCAGCGTGTGAAGTATACATAGTTCTACTTCTGCTGAGAGCACTTATTTCCCAGCGCACTGATAATCCTTCAAATACTCAACGGTATAATACATATGCTTGACTTCAGACAGCTGTGCACTGGAGGCATTACTGATCCACACTCAGTTTCACTGTTGTGGTATTCATTCAGCCTTAGCTGAGCCAACAGCGCTTTCAAATAAACAAACCGCTTATTTAACGTGTTGGCGCCGCCACAGATATCAATTAATTACTGCCGCCTCTCAGAATGATGTTTGAAGGGAGGGGGGGGGGCTTCGTTTTTCCACGAGCCCATCGTTCAATTAAATAAACACAACTCCGCAACCCATCATTTCAGAAATTGCTCTGGAAGATACCAGGGCTGCACAATCTATCGTTTGCTAATCACTATATTGGCAGTGTGCAATTCTGCCATTTGACCCAACACAATGGATTTTACTGGGGGCTGTTAGTATCCCACATAATCTCAACCAGTTATAGTATCACATGATCACATCAGCGCACAACCTAACCTCTGTGACCTGTCAAAATATTCTACTAGTCTGTGCTATTTTACATTCCGGTGCTCTGGAATACAATCAACTACATCATTCAGCACTCAGTAATGGTAATGCCAACCAATCAGCACTCAGCAGTACTAGTTGTAGTAGTAGTAATGTTAACCAATCAGCACTCACTAGCAGTAATGCTATCCAATCAGCACTCAGCAGTAGTAGCAGTAGTAGTAATGCTAACCAATCAACACTCAGCAGTAGTAGCAGTAGTAGTAGTAGTAATGCTAACCAATCCACACTTAGCAGTAGCAATACTGACCAATTAACACTGAGTAGTAGTAATGCCAACCAATCAGCACTCAGTAGTAGCAATACTGACCAATTAACACTCAGTAGTAGTAATGCCAACCAATCAGCACTCAGTAGTAGTAGCAGTAGTAGTAGTAATGTTAACCAATCAGCACTCACTAGCAGTAATGCTATCCACTCAGCAGTAGTAGTAATGCTAACCAACCACCACTCAGCAGTAGCAATACTGACCAATAAGCATTCAGTAGTAGTATTGCTAACCAATCAGCACTCACTAGCAGTAATGCTCTTCAATCAGCCCTCAAAAGTAGTAATGCTAACCAATCACCATTTAGCAGTACTGCTAACCAATCACCACTCAGCAGTAGTAACACTGACCAATCACCACTCAGCTGTAATGCTAATTAATCAGTACTCAGTAGCAGCAAAACTGACCAATTATCACGCAGTAGTAGTAATGCTAACCAATCAGCACTCAGTAGTAGTAATGGTAACCAATCAGCACTCAGTAGTAGTAGTACTAATCACTTAGCACTCAGTAGTAGTAATACTAACCAATCACCGCTCATTAGTAAAAGTAATGCTCAACACTCAGTAGTAGTAATACTGACCAATCAGCACTCAGTATGAGTAATGTTAACCAATCAGCACTCGGTATGAGTAATGATTATCCACAGTACTCTGTAGTAGCAATACTGAGCAATCACCACTCAGTAGTAGTAGTAATGCTAACCAAACAGTGCTCTGTAGTAGCAATGCTAACTTATCAGGACTCAGTAGTGACCAGTTAGCACTTAGCATTTAGAATGCTAATCAATCAACAGCTCTGCCTTCACAAGGCGATAGATAGCTGTAGAAATGTCTTACACAGTTTGTTCCCACTCCATGTCTCGCCCCGGCCCCACAGTTAGTTCAAACGTTCTCATGGTTACCCCCAGTTCACGCTGGACCCTGAGACTAAACCAGTCGCGGTTCCTGATTTCATCACTTGAAACGCTTTTGATTTAATAATGATAGGACTCTATATAGCTAATCACTTTCACTCCTCCTGCAGATGCAACACAGTACCTGGTCTATATTGTGCATCTGTAACATAACGGTGACTAAAAGTAATCACACCCTGCTGTCTAATCCTGATTATGACACCTGACTAATGAGCTCAGAAGCCTAATGGCAGTTCAGAGAGCTGCTTCCCAACTGCATCCGTTCAGTGTGTTATCTGATGCATCACCAGGGTCTTATCTGGATTTGTCTGCTCGGCGGTCTAAAGCCATCCTCTCCGCTAAATTAGCTCCATTAGCTAAATGCAACATGGAGGTCAGTGGCTAGCGGCCCCCGTGCATTACTTTACTGGCTGGAATGCAGCTGGGCTGGGATCGGCTTTCTTCACTGTATCACTACACCGGAAGATGAGGAGGGGGAAAACCCATATTACGGATCAGAAAGGTCAAACGTTCTAATCTAGCACCAGAAACAAACAGAGGCTAATGAGAAAAGGAGAGTACAGGGCGCAAGTTTGTTTTGTTGCTGTATACAATCAGACAGCAATCAGAATTCCTCAAGATTCCACCCAAGGAAAGTTTTTCCATCATAACAGAAACATGTAAAGCACCTAGTGGTTGGTGTAGCTCAGCGGATAACACCGCCAGGGAGCCACCACCACATGTGGGAGACTGGGGTTTGACTACGCTGTGCTACACCAATAGGAGTCCTTGGGCAAGACTCCTAACACTACACAAGATAGTCCACAAAGTGCTAGAACAGCTTCTGGTGCTTTATATAACAGTGCCCATCACTGTGTCTCCATGATCAATCAGACCAGATACGTCAATCAATTCCCTCCTGTCTGATCTGAATCCCACTCGTGGTGGCTAGATGAGCAACCTGCCACGTGAGCTACTCCTGCAGACTCAACATTGGGGGAGTTAGCTCAACACCCTGCACCCCGGAAGTGACGAACGGGCTCTCTCCCTCCAGATTTAGCAGACTGTGCTACTAAATCAGAACGTGGAAACACGGATGGTAGTTCTGCTAAGGCTAAACTCTACAGGAGACGTCCGATTCCGGCTCGATGGTGTCACTGGAGCATTACTCGGCTGGAATCAAACCTTTACATTACCTTTAAGGCGTTCAGCAGACGCTCTTATCCAGAGTGACTTACAACATGCTGCGTGTTCCAATGGATGATGTTTCCCAGCTAGTCCAGGAAGGTCAGAGTCAACTCACCATGAGCTCAGACGCTGCCCGAACAAGGCCCAGTGCTGATACCTGGAGAGATCAATACACAGACATATATACAGCATAATAAGTGCACAACCTGGCAACCCCACCCAGCGCTCATACCTAGAGACCACTTTAGTGCTTTACAAAGAGATGGGTCTTCAGTCTGCGCCTGAAGACCGCGAGAGACTCCGCTGTTTGGACAGCCAGTGGGTTCATTCCATCATCTGGGAGCCAGGACAGAGGATAGTCTGGACGCTTGTCTTCCATGCATCTTCAGCAATGGCAGGTCGAGTCGAGCTTGAAGGGCTTGAGGTACAGATCGACTCGTAACCATTTCCGTAAGGTACGGAGGGGCTGGTCCAGTCGGCTTTGTAGGCCAGCACCAGAGCTTTAACGCTACAGGAAGCAGGAAGCTTTAGTGTGCTGGGTGAAGCCTTCAGCCTGTTAACTTACACTAGCACAGCAGGCCATGGCTCACAATACCGTAGGACCGGTTGGTTTTCAGCTTTCTGTCTGTTCTACCCATTTCCGTCTGTCCCACTTAAGTGACTTTGCTTTTTAGAAATCAGATTGTATTGGATACACTTGTACTGTGAGTAGGGTTGCCATCCGTCCCGTAAAATACGATATCATCCTTTATGTGGCAATTAAACGTTGCGTCCCGTATGAAATACGGATTTGTTCCGTATTTCCGTAATTGTCCGTAAATTTGTTCCGTATTTCTGTAAATGTCCGGTATACACGTCTGTCACACACACAGAGGATGTGATTTCGAACACATCACTCACACATGACCACGTCCCCGTCTTTTGTTTTTATTTCTGAATGGTGGCCACCCTAACTGTGATGCTGACCTGTAGGCCAGTAGATACGCTAAGCAAGAGAAGCCAGTTAGCATTAGACTAGCTAGGTGGGTACATATCCAAACACGATGTTGACGTTGCACTTCTTGCGTTGGACAGCGAACCGACAGGCTTTACTGACAATCGGGGACCAGGTTCCGTTACGGTTCACACACCTAACTTTGAACTGTTGTCTGCATTTACACTGAACACTGTTAGGCTCAGAAACTGAACCAGCTCGTTACCAGATGGAACCAAAGTTTTTTTTTTTTTTTAACCACAATGACATTTGCGGGATTGTCAGACGTTGGGGACAAAGAAGACAACAATGGTGACACCCAGTGGTCCGTTGAAAAACCTCAACTACATTTTTAATCTAATTAAGATTCCAGATTATTACTTTAACCACGTAGTGCGATGCTGTGGACGCTATGCAACACTGTTATTTGCTGTGTAGGGTGGAAACAACGCGGCTGCTGAGCCCGGCGGAGGACGATGAAGCAATGCTGCAAGCGGACATCGGAGCCAAGTGGGTTGGCTCAGTTGGCATGTCTGACATTCAACAAAGCAGTGTGGAGAAGTTGTCGCTTCCTGGGTGCACTTCTGCCAGAGGAGCCAAGTTGGCACATGCAAGTCTCCGCACTGGCTGCGATGAAGTCCAAGAGCAGGGTTAAGGTTCCTGAGGCTTAGAGACAGAGGACGCAGTCTCCAGGTAGGACTGATGGCGCTTACTGGTGTTTACTGGGACTGTGGATATTACGAAACCCCTGCTGCTGAAAAGTATGGGGGATGAGGGCTTGGACCAGGACCATGTGACCCTCGAGCGGCGGCTGTGTAGCATTCTGCTGCTAGCTTGTTTGGTCAGGGATGTGCGGGAAGCTTCACAATTTAGGATCTTTTATTTTTAATCTCATTGTACTGTATATACTGTCATGTATTTAGGTTGGAGAGCTCCTCTGGCTCAAAACGACATTCAGTTACTCCTAACTGTGTTTGAAATGACTTCCCAGACTTCTCTAGCGGATGCCACAACTTGTTCTTCAGTCTGTGACGTTGCATACGACCTACAGTGGTATGCAGAAGTTTCAGTGCCCCTGGTCAAATGACTAATCTGGTTTAAATTGAATTTGTGATTTCGCAAAATCTCAAAACGTGTGCCACGTTCCCCTCTATCTGAAGCCAAAAGGCCTAATTCTGCAGCATGCTCTGCAGGAACACAGGCTTATTTTGAATCTGCTGTGAAAACACACCTCGCCCTGCGGCATGCGCCTATCAAAGAAAGGAAAACCTGCATGTTTATAATAAGAAATGAAATGTGAAGTTCTGTAATTTCGTTTCTCCACGCAGAATGTTTGTCTTTCCATATTAAGATCCCCAGCGCTGCTGAGAGAGGAACAGGAACATCACCGATTCTACTTTCAGAAGGAAAAACAACCAGGAGAAAGAGAGCTGTAGCAGGGTAACCAAACCCAGACGTCCCCTCAAACAGCCAACAAGTGTGCTAGCAGTTACACTGGACCATTCAATCAGCTCAACAGCATCAGATCAATCAATCTGGAAAGTGGATCCCAAATCGTTCGTCAGTTTCTGTCCCATTACGTGTGGCAGAATTTCCCATTTTGGAAGGCCGGAGATCTCCTGAAGTGAACTCATCCTCCACAACTCCGGACCGGTTTCCTTAAAGAGACACTTCATCATAAAATGAGGTTTGCCATCTTAACCAAGGTTAGCCATCTGGCGAACACAGCAACCGTAAAATGTACATTATCTATAAACATGGACCTCGGAATGACCAAAACCTGCGTAGATGTTACTATGGTGTTGCTAGGCTGCTGTTATGGTATTCCAGGTCGCTGATAAGGTGATAAATGATGATACACATAGATGTGATCAATATTTATTGAGCTACACATACAGAAGTAGTGTTTGCTAACACAACACGTCTCGGTATGGAGCTGTAGAGGTTCCTAATAGTGTCCTGTGATAATCCATCCCTGCAGCTTGAATATCCTCACACAGTTCCTGCAGATGGTGCAGTAGGGGTGGAAGTGAAGTGACACCAGGCCTTCTGGATAGGTGATGCAACAAGCCGTTCATCTCGGTGCTGACCACGGTGCCTCCACACATGGATTCGTTGGGCGTCTCCACCAAGACTAAAGCGGGACTCGTCACTGAAGATGACCCGCTGCCATTCTGAGTCACTCCATGACAGTCTGGTACGACACCACTGCAGTCTTTGGTGACGGTGACGTGGTGTTAAGGACAGTCGTGGTAACGGTCTGTGTGTATGTAGTCCTGCGTGGTGCAGCCGTCTACCAGTGGTGCTGCACTAACAGGATGACTCATGGAGGACACCACTGCTCGCTGAGTGTCTGTAATCGTGGCTGTTGGGTCAGTCAGGTACAGAGATAAGTCCCATCCTTGCTACATCACATGTGTGGCTGAGTGTGAAACTTGAATCATTAGCATGTCTCACCATGTCAAACCTCCCCACCAAGTTTCATTCCAGTCGGCTGATTCCTTCTGGGTGCAGCTATTTGTTATTTCTATCAAGAACCTGCACAAGACACACCCAGGCATCAAACTTCAATCACAGCAGCCTGTTCCCTCCAGAGAGCAAACATCTCTCCAACCAGCACATGGTGGAGAAGGAGCGAGCTGCTGACTTGCGCATGGTGCACAAACATAATCCAAACCTTCATAATTTCCAAACATCATAATATATAAGCGCTAGTAGGGTTTACTTGTTGTTAGACCCCCCCCAACCACCCCCTAACAATTTACACTGAGCTCCTAATGGCTTGTATGTGGGAATCCAGTGAGAAGCAAAACGGAGGAGTCGTTTCTAAACCACCGCACAGCAAAGTTTATTTCACGAGGGCAGGGCTAGTAAATTATGCAAGTGTCTCTGGTCATCAGGGAGGCTTTTTAATACCGTGCAGTGTAAACCAAAAGACGAAACCCAGATCTAAAACTGGGCTAACTCAAAAAAGGGATGGAGAGAGAAACCACTCGGCAACCGTCAGCGCTCACCAGCACAGAGGTGTTCATAAATAACACAACAAAGATTACAGCCAAAAAACTTCAGCTCAGCCCAGCACCGTGCCTCGGATCCTCCTACAGCTAACCACCTGTTAGCTGCACCGCGAACGTGGCTCTGGAGCTGTCCGAGAAATCATTCCTGAGAAGCTTTCTTGGTAAATGACTAATCTAATAACTACAGATCTCATAACCGGTTATAATATCAGCCTGTGGGACCGAATATATAAATGTATAGGTCGTCCTGCATTTAGGGACGCACCAAAACGACAGCCAGTGACTGAAAAGGGCTGAAGCACTTTGCGTTGCTGGTTATCTATGCCACCGCTGCAGTGTAGTATTCCAGGTGGTTGCTAAGGTGTTGCTTGGATGTTACTATGGTGTTGCTAGGCTGTTATGATATTCTAGTTGGTTGATAAAGTGGTGTTAGGCCATTGTCATGGCATTACAGGTGGTTGCTGAGGTGTTGTTTAGTTGTTGCTAGGGTGTTGCTAGGCTGTAACTTTGATACTCCAGGTGGTTGATAAGGTGCTGCTAGGTCATTGTCATGGCATTCCTGGTGCTGGCAAAGGTGTTGCTATGCCACTGCTATGGTGTTGTATTTTAGGTGGGTTCTTAATTGTTGTTTGGCTCTTGTTGCTATGGTGTTTCAGGTGGTTGCTAATGTGTTAATGGGCCACTGCAATAATAATACAGGCGGTTGATAAGATGTTGCTAGGGTGTTGCTGTAGTACACCAGGGTAGTTACTCTAGGTGTTGCTAGGCCATTGCTACTGTATTTTGGGTGGTTCATAATGTGTTACTATGCCGTTGCTATGGTATCCCAGATCGATGTTAGTGTTGTTTGGCTCTTGCTATGGCATTTCAGGTTTGTTGCCAAGGTGTTGCAAGGCTGTTGCTATGGTATTTTAAATTTGTTGCTAAAGTGTTTTATAGGCCAATGCTATGGTATTCCAGGTGGCTGTTAAGGTGTTGCCCTGCAACGTTGGTGCATCACTAACTGTAATGACAGAACCACATGGGGGTCTACAGAACCTCAGAGCGAAGGAAGGACTAAATGGGTGTCAATGGCCACACTCTGATGGAGAGGAATGAAAGCACGAGTGAATGAACGAGTGCACAGATCATTTGTTCTTGCTGAGAGTTCGCTGCTTCTCAGCGTGCTCCACGATCTTCTCCTCCACGTAAAGTCCTTTACGCTTCCGAACGGCGTTCATGTACTTCAGCGCCTGATTGGCCGAATCAGCCTTTTCTCCGAAGTGCAGATATTCCTCTTCTGTGGTCGGGACCCAGAACGGATCACTGGAGATGACCTGGGAGAAACACAAACACACACGGCCAGTGATTAGAAGACCTTCGGGAAGTGGATGAAGTGCTTCGGAATTTACGGGTGGTGCTTTTCGAGACGCGCAGGAGCAGAAAAGTAATCTAAGTTTGAACTCACTGGGATGGAAAACACACATTAAACCTCAAGATTGCTTCTAAGCTGCGCCAGCACGAAATGAAACTGTAACCACTCGCAGGTCAGAGGAAAAATAATGGAGAAGGAAGTGGAATATTTCATTCACAATGAACCGAAGCGGAGATAAAGCCAGTTTCACCATTTAAGGCCTCTCAAATAAGCACAGACACTGGAACCATAATGACAAAGTAAGCTTTGGCAATAATGTGTAGCGTTGCGGGTGAATAATATGGTGTGCAGATTAAGTAAAAGAGTGTAGAGGGTCATTATGTTATTTGGAATTCTAAATAAAAGAGCTTGGCCTGATTTCTTATGATACAAAGGGCAGAGCTTAAACTACTGAAAAACGAATGAAAAGCCTTATGAAAAAATGACTCCACAAAAATGAGATACCTCCAACGTGGCGCAACCAACAACAAAGGACTTTTATTCTGACATGTGTTACAAAGAGGTGGCCTGCATTATGAAGAAAAGCCCAAGCGACCTTCCCAATGCAATGCCAAGGCCTGCAGTCTACAAATATTGTAGGAAACTCTCAATATTAACTCATGTTTAAATGCTAGTTCAGTTTACCATTAAAAAGTCATGTGGTGTGACTCCAAGAAATGCATGGAAATATTAGTATTAATATTATAGATGTGTATTAACTTAGTGATAGGATACGCATAATTTACATTTACAGCATTTAGCTGACGCTCTTATCCAGAGCGACTTACAAGGTTAATGATTACAGGTGGGCCAATGTAGTGTTAGGAGTCTTGCCCACGGACTCTTATTGGTGTAGCACAGCGTAGTCACTCAGCCTGGGATTCGAACCCCAGTCTCCCACGTGTGGTGGTAGCTACTTGGCGGGTAGTGGTGTTATCCGCTGAGCTACACCAACCAGGGGTTGTGATTCGATATACTCTGATACTGTCCTAGTATAAAAACACACCGCTATGTGCAAAGGTTTGCTAAAGTTAGCCGTCCACCCATGTGCTGCTTGTTTAGACATTCAGCAGTTGAAGGTTTAAGTGAAACACAAAATGCACCTCTGTTTGACTCTAATCTTTCTAAAGAACTGATGAAAAACGATACTGTGTTTTTCAGAATCGATAAAGTCCCACACAATATAATATTATATTGCTATGGTATTCCAGGTGGTTGCCAAAGTGTTATTTGGCTTTGGCTATGGCATTCTAGGCATGTAGCTCAGGTGTTAACTAGGCCAATGCTATGGTATTCCAGGTGGTTGTTAAGGTGTTGCTAGGCCGCTAAATACCAGCCCTGGCCTACAATGTCGGTGCATCACTAACTGAAATGACAGAACTGTGCACGCAGAATTCAGAACCTCAGAGAGAAGGACAAAGGCTGTCTATGGCCACACTCTGAAGGAGAGGAATGAATAAACGAGTGCACAGATCATTTGTTGTTGCCAAGAAAGTCCTTTACTGAGACCGTGCAGTCCAAAAAATGATTAATATAGTATTAAGCAATATATCATGATATTCAAAATGTTTGATATGCTTTTACATCTTTAGAAAAAAGATAAGTGTTTACATGCCACGAGATGTTCTGTCCACTCATATATATATGTTCACTCAAATCACTCCCAGCAGGTCCTATCAATACAGATTTGAGGAAATTTGGCAGGTACAAAAATCACAGCATTTTCTAAAATATGTATTTAGTTCTGATGGTGCTCTGTACAGTTTACAGTCTGTAATACAGTTAGAGCAGTCAAACCGAAAGGTGTATCATTTATTACTCAGCCTCTCAGTGTCTAGTTAGGAATAAAGAAAGATAGTCTGACAGAACACTCATTATGGAGAGTGCGCACACACACACACACCCCCACACCCACACACAAGCAGGTGCTCAGAACATGATGCAACGATTGCAACTACACACACACACACACACACACACACACACAATGACCTCATATTCTAACAATAGTCCGGGGGTACAATTACTGTACCAGTTGAGTGGAGGCCCTGCACCTGGCATTCAGAGAGGCCCCCAGAGCTCCGTTACTGCAGGACAGATGGTCACCAACCGCCCAATTCACAAGCAGAGAACAGAACTTTAATCCAGAAATGGCCTGTTTTACACCCAAAGAACAGTCTCTGTCAACAGCCCCAACCAAACACAGACCAATCTACACCCAGAGAATACAGCCCCAACCAAACACAGCCCAATCTACACCCAGAGAATACAGCCCCAACCAAACACAGCCCAATCTACACCCAGAGAATACAGCCTCAACCAAAAACAACCCAATCTACACCCAGGAAATACAGCCTCAACCAAAAACAACCCAATCTACACCCAGAGAATACAGCCCCAACCAAACACAGCCCAATCTACACCCAGAGAATACAGCCCCAACCAAACACAGCCAAATCTACACCCAGAGAATACAGCCTCAACCAAAAACAACCCAATCTACACCCAGAGAATACAGCCTCAACCAAACACAGCCCAATCTACACCCAGAGAATACAGCCTCAACCAAAAACAGCCCAATCTACACCCAGAGAATACAGCCTCAACCAAAAACAGCCCAATCTACACCCAGAGAATACAGCCTCAACCAAAACCAGGCCAATCTACACATAGAGAATACAGCCCCAACCAAACACAGCCCAATCTACACCCAGAGAATACAGCCTCAACCAAACACAGCCCAATCTACACCCAGAGAATACAGCCTCAACCAAAACCAGCCCAATCTACACCCAGAGAATACAGCCTCAACCAAAACCAGGCCAATCTACACATAGAGAATACAGCCCCAACCAAACACAGCCCAATCTACACCCAGAGAATACAGCCTCAACCAAACACAGCCCAATCTACACCCAGAGAATACAGCCTCAACCAAAAACAGCCCAATCTACACCCAGAGAATACAGCCTCAACCAAAAACAGCCCAATCTACACCCAGAGAATACAGCCTCAACCAAAAACAGGCCAATCTACACCTAGAGAATACAGCCTCAACCAAAAACAGGCCAATCTACACCTAGAGAATACAGCCTCAACCAAAAACAGCCCCATCTAACACCCAGAGAATACAGCCCCAACCAAACACAGCCCCATCTACACCCAGAGAATACAGCCCCAACCAAACACAGCCCCATCTACACCCAGAGAATACAGCCCCAACCAAAAACAGCCCAATCTACACATAGAGAATACAGCCCCAACCAAACACAGCCCCATCTACACCCAGAGAATACAGCCCCAACCAAACACAGCCCAATCTACACCCAGAGAATACAGCCTCAACCACAAACAGCCCAATCTACACCCAGAGAATACAGCCTCAACCACAAACAGCCCAATCTACACCCAGAGAATACAGCCTCAACCAAAAACAGGCCAATCTACACCCAGAGAATACAGCCTCAACCAAACACAGGCCAATCTACACCCAGAGAATACAGCCCCAACCAAAAACAGCCCAATCTACACATAGAGAATACAGCCCCAACCAAACACAGCCCCATCTACACCCAGAGAATACAGCCTCAACCACAAACAGCCCAATCTACACCCAGAGAATACAGCCTCAACCACAAACAGCCCAATCTACACCCAGAGAATACAGCCTCAACCAAAAACAGGCCAATCTACACCCAGAGAATACAGCCTCAACCAAACACAGGCCAATCTACACCCAGAGAATACAGCCTCAACCAAAAACAGCCCAATCTACACCCAGAGAATACAGCCTCAACCAAAAACAGCCCAATCTACACCCAGAGAATACAGCCTCAACCAAACACAGGCCAATCTACACCCAGAGAACACAGCCTCAACCAAACACAGGCCAATCTACACCCAGAGAACACAGCCTCAACCAAACACAGGCCAATCTACACCCAGAGAATACAGCCTCAACCAAACACAGCCTAATCTACACCCAGAGAATACAGCCTCAACCAAACACAGCCTAATCTACACCCAGAGAATACAGCCTCAACCAAACACAGCCTAATCTACACCCAGAGAATACAGCCTCAACCAAAAACAGCCCAATCTACACCCAGAGAATACAGCCTCAACCAAACACAGCACCATCTACACCCAGAGAATACAGCCTCAACCAAAACCAGGCCAATCTACACCCAGAGAATACAGCCTCAACCAAAACCAGGCCAATCTACACCCAGAGAATACAGCCTCAACCAAACACAGCCCAATCTACACCCAGAGAATACAGCCTCAACCAAAAACAGGCCAATCTACACCCAGAGAATACAGCCTCAACCAAACACAGCCCAATCTACACCCAGAGAATACAGCCTCAACCAAAAACAGCCCAATCTACACCCAGAGAACACAGCCTCAACCAAACACAGCCTAATCTACACCCAGAGAATACAGCCTCAATAAACACAGCCCAATCTAGACACAGAGAATACAGCCTCAACCAAAACCAGCCCAATCTACACCCAGAGAATACAGCCTCAACCAAAAACAGCCCAATCTACACCCAGAGAATACAGCCTCAACCAAAAACAGCCCAATCTACACCCAGAGAATACAGCCTCAACCAAACACAGCCCAATCTACACCCAGAGAATACAGCCTCAACCAAACACAGCCCAATCTACACCCAGAGAATACAGGCTCAACTAAAAACAGCCCAATCTACACATAGAGAATACAGCCTCAACTAAAAACAGCCCAATCTACACATAGAGAATACAGCCTCAACCAAAAACAGCCCCATCTACACCCAGAGAATACAGCCTCAACCAAACACAGCCCAATCTACACCCAGAGAATACAGCCTCAACCTAAAAAAGCCCAATCTACACCCAGAGAATACAGCCTCAACCACAAACAGCCCAATCTACACCCAGAGAATACAGCCTCAACCAAACACAGCCCAATCTACACCCAACGAATACAGCCTCAGGCAAAACCAGGCCAATCTACACCCAGAGAATACAGCCTCAACCAAACCAGGCCAATCTACACCCAGAGAATACAGCCTCAACCAAAAACAACCAGAGAATAAAGACCAATCTAAACTGACCTGAAAGCTAAAATAATTTAATCACAGAAACAACTAAATAAATAAAGAAATAATAAAATTATTAAAAACCAAATTTATTGATCTCCAGGGTGTTGATCAGTTATTTCTTTACTACAGAGCCTGGACGGATTTACGCGGTTCATCAGTCCAGAAGTCCGCGTTAAAAACACACACGCAAACTGAGAACGTCTCTCCATAAAAGCTCTAACGAGGTGACACACGAGCTTATAGCTGTTAAATAAAAGTTTGCCTGAGCGGCTCTGAAGCGTCGGCTGAGCTGCTGCTGATCCGTCTCCACTCAGCGTTCTAATTATTACATAATAGCGGTGGAGAGGCTGATGAATGGGAATGAAGGCAGACAGAAGTTTTTAATGAGGACTCATCTGTCGCAGCGTGTGACAGCGTGGTGTGCGAGCGCACGCGCGTGTGTGCGCAGAGTTAACACCGAGTGACACAGACTGTGCATCATGATCACATAACGGTCCAGTGTCACCGCGGAGACACCCGTCCTCATCCTGCTGCCTCACACACAATTAGATGAGCTGACCTGAGCTGCTGGTGGACGTCTGTGGCCTGTGTGTGCTGAGGCAGGAGGACTGCTGGCAGACTGAAGCTGACTGCAGCGCTCTGGCGTGTGGGTCTAATGGCCTCACAGCGCAGCAGGGTAAGCCTTACACTCACATTCTGGGCCTGACGATGACATCTGTCTCTGCGCCCCACACACACACACACACACACACACACACACACACATCCTGCCCGAATGCTCTCTGACATGACAGCACCAGGAGTTAGCATCTTCGCTAATGGTGTAGCATCATACTACTAGTCAACAGCTGTCACATACTCAACACAGAGTGAGACTACACAGCGCTGTGCAAATTCCATGTTTTTGTCGATGCTGTGTGCGGTAAAGTTCCACACTGCACATTTTAATCTGTGAAAAAATTAATGCACAATTAATATTTGATCCACTCATCAACAAACGACAGCTGCACATCCAAATCAACCGACAGGAATCAAGCTTGGTGGGTAGGTGCGACTTTGTGAGACATGCTAATGATTCAAGCCTCACACTCGGCTACACATGTGACATAAGCAGGGACAGGCCTTATCGCTGTACCCGACTGACCCAACAGCCACGGCTGCAGACATATGCGCTCCACCCTGTTGGTGCAGCACCATCGGCAGACGGCTGCACCACGCAGGACTACATGCACACAGAGCGTTACCACGACTGTCCTTAACACCACGTCACCGTCACCAAAGACTGCAGTGGTGTCGTGCCAGACTGTCATGGAGTGACTCCAACACCAGCAGCTTCTTCTACCTCCTGTTCTGGGTGAGGACGTCTTGAGAGCTACATATCCTTTCAGACCCCGTCTGGAGCTGTACTACTTTAGAATAGGTCTCTCCTTATAAACAGGTAATAGATGCTTTAAAACTAGTGTATTAAAGGTTAGTAGTTATTAGGCATAAAGACTTAGAAGGTATTAGTGTGTTATTAATGTGTTATAAGCAGTTATAACACGTTAATAAAACGGGGGAAGTGAGCTGTTCCATATGATGAATATGGTTTTAAAACTCACAGGTTTAATAACCCTGCTTGATGGCAAAGGCAAAGTAAGATCAGTAGACGTTAAAATCAGAGCTTTAGCGGTTTAAAACAGTGGGGTTTACTGTTATTCCAATAACACGTGACTGTGGGCCTTCGTACGTGTGTTATAACTGCTTATTAATGATTATGAGGGATTTATGATCCAGTTATAAGCCATTAATAAATTAATTTTAAACCATATATGAGGGCAGCCTTGTTCTACGTCATACCAGCGGTATTCTCATAGTGGAAGGATGGACAGAAACATAACAGTAGCAAGAAGAAAGAAGTCCTCCTTCCAGGTGGTTGTTAGGAATACCATTTTCTCTGAAGCTCTCTGAACTCCGGTTTTGGAAACTCG
>JAMWET010006696.1:100000-105000 GCA_024036415.1 Prochilodus magdalenae
TGCAATGTATGTGTGTATGTATGTATGCGTGTGTGTATGTATGTATGTATGCATGTATGTATATATGTGTGTGTGTGTGTGTATGTATGCATGCATGCATGTATGTATGTATGTGTGTATGTATGCATGCATGCATGTGTGTATATGTTTGCATGCATGTGTGTATGTATGCATGCATGTGTATGTATGTATGTGTGTGTATGCATGCATGTATGCGTGTGTGTATGTATGTATGTATGTACATGTGTGTGTATGTATGCATGCATGCATGCATGTGTGTATGTATGCATGCGTGTGTATGCATGCATGTATGCGTGTGTGTATGTATGCGTGTGTATATGTATGTATGTATATGCATGTGTGTATGTTTGCAAGCATGTGTGTATGTATGCATGCATGTGTGTATGTATGCATGCATCTATCTATCTATCTATCTATCTATCTATCTATCTATCTATCTATCTATCTATCTATCAGTAGGCCTGGTATCACTCCACCTCCACCCCTACCGCACCATCTGCAGGAACTGTGTGAGGATGTTCAAGGTGCATGGGATGGATGATCACAGAACACCATTAGGAACCTCTACAGCTCCATGCGGAGACGTCTGGCCTGTTCCGTTAGCGTCATACTATGATTCCACTGATGGACCAGTATGGATGGTGGGTGAATTTTGTTTTTTTAACTTTACAAAAATTCTATTTCTATGATATGAGCTCTTTAATGAATACAGTAAGCAAATGACTGATAGGATCATCTTCTCCTGTCCCTGATCCACAGCCGAGTGTAAGGACGTAGCTGCGTCTATGTTGGGTTTTATAATGCATGTATGCAGCCCATCAGTCCAATTCACTCCTATTGTAAAGACACAAAGGCTCGGCATTGAAGCCCAGCGGGGCGCTCGACCCTGACCAATCTCAAGCGCTCTGCAGAAAGAACCTATTTAGGGAATTTTAAGGAAAACAAAAATCACCACGAGAGCTTCGATTTTCTGTTACGGTGATGTCAAATTGAGAGGGGAAATAAAATATCACAGAAACGTCCCATAAAGGTCATCTATTTCCTCCCATTAGACTTCAACTGTACGGTTCTCTGCTGAGCTACAGTTCCTCCAGTTCACCGTGCTTATTTCTGTCCTGCTGAAATACACAGTAGAACTCATGGGTTCCCATGGGGCTGTGCGGCGAAGCAGTGAATGATTTTCCACCTGGCCAACAAGCAGAATCATACAGTGGAACAGGGTGTAATGACCGTGGAGAGTTTCTGGACTACTGACCTGCAGTGGGTTTGTGTGTAACTGAGCAGGAAAGTCCCTGAAAGAGGAGATTCCCCTCCTGTCACATGCAGTCTGCGCCTCCGTTCCAGCTCCCAGACGATTAATCACCAGTGAGGATCACTCTACTAGTGACCATGATTTTCACGACTGAATAATTTCACTTACTGGGCTCAAATTAAAACACGCACAAACTTGGAAAATAGGAGCAATGGCTGCTACAGTGTGGAAAGGTGGTTGCTAGGAGGTTGCTAGGAGGTTGCTGCGGTGCCAAAGGTGGTTGATAGGATGTTTGCTGTGTTAACTTACATAGGATTTCTGAAGTTGCCAGCTGAAATGATGTCATATGGTTTCCATAGTGATTGCAAGTTGGTTGATATGTTACTCAACATGGCTGTTAAGTTTTGGCGAGGTGGTTGCTATGATATCTCTGGTGGTTGTACGGATGATGCTAGGCGGTTCCTAGAGTACTTCACACAGTTGCTAGGATGCTGTTAGGCAATCACGCTGACACACAGCACGATTGTTACAATGTTGCTTTAAGGTTGCTATGGTGTTGCCAGGGGATTGGTAAGTTGTTGCCATTGTATTTCATGTGGTTGTTGCTAAGGTAATGCTAGGTGTTTACTATAGCATCTCTTGTGATAGCTAGGGTGTTGTTAGGTGGTTGCTGTGGTACACAAAGTTGTTGCTGGTTGGTTGCTAGGTGGCTGCTATAGTATCTTCAGTGTTGGTCGATGGTTGCTATTATATGTCATGTGGCTGCTAGGGTGATGCTAGATGGTTTCTATGGCATCTCTGTCGGTTGCTAGGGTGTTGCTGTGATACAGAACACACTATTGGACTGCTTGTGGCTTTCAAGGTGATGTTGGTCTACGTGGTTGCTATGATGTTGCCATGTGGTTGCCTTAGTTGCCCAGGAGGTTGCTAAATGATTCCAGTTGTATTCCACATGAATCTTGTGACACCAGGTGGTTGCTATGTTATCTCTTGTGGTTGCTAGAGTGTTTTTGGATGGTTGCTCTGGTGCCAAACGTGGAAGCTACAGTGTTTCTAGAGGGTCACTAGGGTGTTGCCAGGTGGTTGCTATGGTGTCTTTGGTAGGGTGTCGGGAAACAGTTGCTATGATATTCAAGGTGGCTGCTATGGTGTTGCAAGGGTGTTGCCAGATGCTTGCACCGGAGCTCCATGTGATGCTAGGGCTGCGATGGTATACCACATGGTACAGGGCTGTACCATTCCCAGTCCGACTGAACATTCTGGACATGGTGGCGTGTTGAGTCTTCTAAACCAGCAGGCTCTCTATTATACTTCATAATGATCCACACACTCATTCAGAGTGTAGTACAGCAGGCTACACACATACATGAACGTCCAGACTTCAAGTCCCATTTAGCTGACTCCAGCTCTTCTGGACGGTGTTTCAGCAGGGTAATGTTTCTTCTTGTCCTCCGACTGTCTCCATCCATCTCGTAGCTGGTCCTCGCCCTATTTTACCCTCAACCGTTCCAAGCATAATGTCTTTTCCAATGACTGGGTTCTTCATCCTTGCCCTGCCGAGTGCCAATCTGTATTATGTTCTTTGAACTGCTGGATCTTTTGTGGTCAGTAATAGACTCAAGTAGGCAGAAAGCTGCCCGCCGCTTCTGATGGAAAGTTTACCACCTTACATGATATTTAAAAGGCAAATAAACTTTGCGCTAAATCAGCAACACATGCGATCAATTCCATCTGATCTACAGACGGCTGGTCTGTATTGGTATTCTAACAAGCCCGCATGGGTGAGAGGACTGCACTGGGGTCAATAGCTGAAGGCTGTAAAGTCCTGCTGCTCTGCGTCTGGCCTGCATGGTCAGGAGCGATCGATGTGGAGCGTGAGGTGAAAGACAGGAGAGCTCCAGCCGGCAGGGCAGCACGGTGAGGAAAACGATCAGAAGTCTCTCAGACAGGCGGAGATGTGCTGAGTGCTGATCCGCCTGACTCACTGACTCATTCGTTTGTGCTTCATTCATTTATGCAACATTCAAAGAGAATCGATTAAAATATCTGACCACTCTAAAGCCATTCAAATAACCGATACCTTTACCTCCTTCATGAAACCACACGCTCCTGTACAGCCCTTAGACCCTGCTTCAGCTAGCACTGCTCCTAGACCAGCATGGTCATGCCTCCACTTCCTCCATGCATGCATATACACACAAATATTATATTATCAATAATAATAATAACCAATAAAGTGTCTGCCTTGAGGAAAACCTGCAGTGATGCTAGCCTGTTTGCTAAGGAGTTGCTAAAAGTGAATGGGAGTATATGGGACGAACGAGAGATAAATAAACGGTACGTAGAGGAGTGTGGGCCAGTACGTCTCTGGATTAGAGTTAGGGGGTCTGCCTTGTGGCTGTAGGTTAAAGGAAACAGTAGTGTTTAAATGGAGTGGAAGTGAATGGGACTCTATGGGAGGAACAAGTGATGAGGAACCAAAAGACAAAGAGATGAGTGTGGGTCAGACCAACATTGAGTTCATGCTTGGGGGTCTCTGTCAGTCGAGTAGGAGTACAGTAGAGGAGTGTGCACTTTTCCACCACATTCCTTCTTAATGGGAACAAAATTCCAAATTCAAAGTAGTTTTCCAGAAAACTGTACTTCAGGGACTCCATTCCTGATCAGACCAAACATTCCGGAGCTGGAGCGGTGGTGATATCTCGAAAACTGCAAGACTATTAAGTGGATTAAAAAAATCTCTTGATCAAGAAGTTAAAAAAAAAGTAAAAGATGATGAAGATGATGACGAAGATTCTACAACCCTTTAGTATTAGTGAGGTCAGGTACTGATATTGGAACACTGCTGTGAGAATTTGATTGATGATTAGTGAGGTCAGGTACTGATGTTGGAACATTGCTGTGAGAATTTGATTGAGTATTAGTGAGGTCAGGTACTGATGTTGGAACACTGCTGTGAGGATCTGACTGAGCATAAGTGAAGTCCGGTACTGATGTTGAAACATTGCTGTGAGGATTTGATTGAGTATTAGTAAAGTCAGGTACTGATGTTGGAACATTGCTGTGAGGATTTGATTAATGATTAGTGAGGTCAGGTACTGATGTTGGAACACTGCTGTGAGGATTTGATTGAGCATTAGTGAGGTCAGGTACTGATGTTGAAACATTGCTGTGAGGATTTGATTTATGATTAGTGAGGTCAGGTACTGATGTTGGAACATTGCTGTGAGGATTTGATTAAGCATTAGTGAGGTTAGGTACTGATGTTAGAACACTGCTGTGAGAATTTGATTGATGATTAGTGAGGTCAGGTACTGATGTTGGAACATTGCTGTGAGGATTTGATTGAGCATTAGTGAGGTCAGGTACTGATGTTGGAACACTGCTGTGAGGATTTGATTGAGCATTAGTGAGGTCAGGTACTGATGTTGGAACACTGCTGTGAGGATTTGATTGAGCATTAGTGAGGTCAGGTACTGATGTTGGAACACTGCTGTGAGGATTTGATTGAGCATTAGTGAGGTCAGGTACTGATGTTGAAACACTGCTGTGAGAATTTGATTGAGCATTAGTGAGGTCAGGTACTGATGTTGGAACATTGCTGTGAGGATCTGAGCATTAGTGAGGTCAGGTACTGATGTTGAAACACTGCTGTGAGGATTTGATTGAGTGTTAGTAAGGTCCGGTACTGCTGCTGGAACATTGCTGTTAGGATTTGATTGAGCAT
>JAMWET010006696.1:110000-117500 GCA_024036415.1 Prochilodus magdalenae
CTACTTACAGTACACTAACACATTACACTTACTGAGTTACTGTACACCAACACACTACTTACAGTACACTAACACATTACACTTACTGAGTTACTGTACACCAACACACTACTTACAGTACACTAACGCATTACACTTACTGAGTTACTGTACACCAACACACTACTTACAGTACACTAACACATTACACTTACTGAGTTACTGTACACCAACACACTACTTACAGTACACTAACACATTACACTTACTGAGTTACTGTACACCAACACACTACTTACAGCACACTAACACATTACACTTACTTAGTTACTGTACACTAACACGCTACTTACAGCACACTAACACATTACACTTACTGAGTTACTGTACACCACCACACTACTTACAGCACACTAACGCATTACACTTACTTAGCTACTGTACACCAACACACTACTTACAGTACACTAACACATTACACTTACTGAGTTACTGTACACCAACACACTACTTACAGCACACTAACACATTACACTTACTGAGTTACTGTACACCAACACACTACTTACAGCACACTAACGCATTACACTTACTGAGTTACTGTACACCAACACACTACTTACAGTACACTAACGCATTACACTTACTGAGTTACTGTACACCACCACACTACTTACAGTACACTAACGCATTACACTTACTGAGTTACTGTACACCACCACACTACTTACAGCACACTAACGCATTACACTTACTGAGTTACTGTACACCAACACACTACTTACAGTACACTAACGCATTACACTTACTGAGTTACTGTACACCACCACACTACTTACAGCACACTAACACATTACACTTACTTAGTTACTGTACACTAACACACTACTTACAGTACACTAACACATTACACTTACTGAGTTACTGTACACCAACACACTACTTACAGCACACTAACACATTACACTTACTTAGTTACTGTACACTAACACGCTACTTACAGCACACTAACACATTACACTTACTGAGTTACTGTACACCACCACACTACTTACAGCACACTAACGCATTACACTTACTTAGCTACTGTACACCAACACACTACTTACAGTACACTAACACATTACACTTACTGAGTTACTCTACACCAACACACTACTTACAGCACACTAACACATTACACTTACTGAGTTACTGTACACCAACACACTACTTACAGCACACTAACGCATTACACTTACTGAGTTACTGTACACCAACACACTACTTACAGTACACTAACGCATTACACTTACTGAGTTACTGTACACCACCACACTACTTACAGTACACTAACGCATTACACTTACTGAGTTACTGTACACCACCACACTACTTACAGCACACTAACGCATTACACTTACTGAGTTACTGTACACCAACACACTACTTACAGTACACTAACGCATTACACTTACTGAGTTACTGTACACCACCACACTACTTACAGCACACTAACACATTACACTTACTTAGTTACTGTACACTAACACGCTACTTACAGCACACTAACACATTACACTTACTGAGTTACTGTACACCACCACACTACTTACAGCACACTAACGCATTACACTTACTTAGCTACTGTACACCAACACACTACTTACAGTACACTAACACATTACACTTACTGAGTTACTCTACACCAACACACTACTTACAGTACACTAACGCATTACACTTACTGAGTTACTGTACACCAACACACTACTTACAGCACACTAACGCATTACACTTACTGAGTTACTGTACACCAACACACTACTTACAGCACACTAACACATTACACTTACTGAGTTACTGTACACCACCACACTACTTACAGCACACTAACGCATTACACTTACTTAGCTACTGTACACCAACACACTACTTACAGTACACTAACACATTACACTTACTGAGTTACTCTACACCAACACACTACTTACAGTACACTAACGCATTACACTTACTGAGTTACTGTACACCAACACACTACTTACAGCACACTAACGCATTACACTTACTGAGTTACTGTACACCGACACGCTACTTACAGCACGCTAACACATTACACTTACTGAGTTACTGTACACTAACACATTACACTTACTGAGTTACTGTACACCAACACAGTACTTACAGTACACTAACGCATTACACTTACTGAGTTACTGTACACCAACACACTACTTACAGCACACTAACACATTACACTTACTGAGTTACTGTACACCACCACACTACTTACAGCACACTAACGCATTACACTTACTGAGTTACTGTACACCAACACACTACTTACAGCACACTAACACATTACACTTACTGAGTTACTGTACACCACCACACTACTTACAGCACACTAACGCATTACACTTACTTAGCTACTGTACACCAACACACTACTTACAGTACACTAACACATTACACTTACTGAGTTACTCTACACCAACACACTACTTACAGTACACTAACGCATTACACTTACTGAGTTACTGTACACCAACACACTACTTACAGCACACTAACGCATTACACTTACTGAGTTACTGTACACCGACACGCTACTTACAGTACACTAACACATTACACTTACTGAGTTACTGTACACTAACACACTACTTACAGCACACTAACACATTACACTTACTGAGTTACTGTACACTAACACGCTACTTACAGTACACTAACACATTACACTTACTGAGTTACTGTACACTAACACACTACTTACAGTACACTAACACATTACACTTACTGAGTTACTGTACACCCACACACTACTTACAGTACACTAACGCATTACACTTACTGAGTTACTGTACACCAACACACTACTTACAGCACACTAACACATTACACTTACTGAGTTACTGTACACCAACACACTACTTACAGCACACTAACGCATTACACTTGCTAAGTTACTGTACACCAACACACTACTTACAGCACACTAACACATTACACTTACTGAGTTACTGCACCACACTGACTTTACACAGAGTTCAGATTCATGTGGTATCTAAAGGGTGTGATCAGTGTGTGTTACTGTCCACTTGCAGGGAAAGCATGTTGCAGACTGCAGCCAGCCTTAGAATTAAACAGAACATTTCAGATAACGCCCCTTTAAAACAATATGCAAATGAGCTCTGCTGTGATTGGCCACTCTGTATCACTAAAATCCTCCTTATAAACTGAGTGTGAATGGACAGGGTTGACCTGGTGGGGGAAGAGGCTGTGTACTGCTTGAGGAGTCAGCTTGACTGTTTTTGACCATGTCTTCGACTTACCCAAGACGTCAGCGGTGGCCATTATCTCGCAGGTGTACATGGCAGCCATCAGCCGCTGTGGTTTGGCCTGGAAGGCATATCTGCAGGCTTCCTTCATGGCTGCGATGAGCTGACCAGAGAAGGGTCCATAGCAGTCAGTCGTGTCTCCTTTCCGTCTGCTCTGGCTGCTTCCTGACGACGGAGTGTCTTTGACTTCACTTGCTTCTCCAAGCTCAGATTCTCTGCTCGCCAGGTCTGCAAGTTGTGGACAAGACACGAGACTGTATTTTTACACACTCTGACTGCCATGACAACAGCTCTGCCTTGACAACAGCTCTGAAACTCTGTAGTCTGACTATTTACCATCTGATTTTAAACTATGTGAAAGTATTTAGCCACGTTGGGGTAAAAATGCCAAATGACTCTTCTTCATTTCCGCAGTCCAAAATCTGCAATGCTTACTATTTACACTCATCATCAAAAGACCAGCTGCACCCAGAAGGAAGTGTGGGATTGCGGTGCTGTTGGGAAGGAAGATAAAGGTGACCAGGATCAATAACTGATGATAAATTTAGACTGATATGATCAATATTTATTGAGCTACACATACAGAAGTCTGTCTCTCAGTAAGGCGTCGGGCCGCCATGTTGGCTAATGCAGTTCCTGCAGACTGTATGATAGGGGTGGAGCTGGAGCGATACCAGGTCTTCTGGACATGTGACGTGTGAAAACAGATCGTTTATCTTGGTGCTGACCACGATGTCTCCACACGGGGATTCGTTGGGCGTCTCCACCAAGACTAAAGCGGGACTCGTCACTGAAGATGACCCGCTGCCACTCTGAGTCACTCCATGACAGTCTGGTACGACACCACTGCAGTCTTTGGTGACGGTGGCGTGGTGTTAAGGACAGTCGTGGTAACGGTCTGTGTTCATGTAGTCCTGCGTGGTGCAGCCGTCTGCCAATGGTGCTGCACTAACAGGATGAATGTGGGGTCAGTAAGATACAGCGTTAAGGCACGACCTTGCTTACGTCACATGTGCGGCCGAGCGCAATTCATTGCCATGTCCCACAACGTCGGACCTACCCACCAAGTTTCACTCCTGTCGGTTGAATCCTTCTGTGTGCAGCTATTCGTGCAGCTATTTGTTTGGACGATGAGTGTATTTCTATTTCTCCTACTGGATTAGTAGATTACACAGGTTGCTTGTGGTTCTTTTTAAACAATTTGGTTCGGCGTTCATCCCAGCATTCATGTTTTGCCGTGGAATTCCTAGTATTGGCCCAACACCACCTAAACATCTACTTGAGATACCGCAGCAACAGCAGCACTTTAGTCTTACACCGTAACCACTGCGACCACAAAGCAGCACCCTAATAACATACCATAGAGTACCACGCCAACCGCTAACTAACATAATAGCAACTACCTGGAACTGCTATATAAGCCATTTTAAATTAATTTTAATTTATTCATCTTTAAATTCAACTACAAATACGCCATCGGGCCCATCTACACTTCTATTCTCATTCACTAAAGCCCCTAAAGGGTTAACAGTCTGAGCTCAGGCATGGCGCTCAAACCACTCGGTACAAACAGGTACAGATTTGGGACAACAAATGATATACTGGACAGCCTTACCACTAGCATGGCTGTCTGCCTCCAGAGTGGGCTGGGAAACAGAGTCCTCCTCCACCGAGTCCTGTTGGGTCAATTGAGAGGAAAACTTAATCTCCCAGTTCTCCACCGAGAAGCAGACGCCCATCAGAGGCTCCTCGCACATCGGGCCCGAAAGCGTAGCTAGCTGGAAACCGCTAACGATGCTGTTGTCAAAGTCTCGAAGCGTGGCGGCTTCCGCTTTCTCCTTTTCCCGCTCCAAACACTGCCACACTGACGGCCTCTGGTATCCCTCCACATTGTTCAAGAGAATATTTGGCCCACAGCGGCGCGGCCCGAAAGCCCAGATCCGGTCCACGGCATTCCTCCACTTGCGACCCTGCAGGAGGCCCTCCAGCTTGGACCTGAAGTCCTGGATCTCCTCCAGCGTCTTCTGGCTGATCTCCAGGGTCTTTCCTTCTCGAGCAAACAGACTGAACTGCTCCATAGTCCGGATCAGCTCGGAGTTCCCCTCCAGCAGCCTGGTCACTTCCTCTGGAAGCGGAATGGCCCGAATTCCAACTGTGGCCATTTTGTTTGGGGTGGTGAGGTTGACCAGGCCGGAAGAATCCACCTGGACTCCCTCAGGGTACTTCGACTGCTCGTCCTTGGCCTGGTGGATGACTGCCACTTTCTGCTGCCGGCCCAGGTCCTCGTTCACCATGTCCACTTTGGGGGGCCGGATGACGGTCTCGCGGAACGGAATGATGGGCTTGGAGGCACTGATCTCGATTTTGGCAAATCTACAGGAAAATGCAGAGATGGATAAAACAGTTACTAACTAGGGAACCAAATTTAGCAAATCTCCTCGTTACAGAACAGCAACCAACTGGCATATATCATCATAGCAACTAGCCAGTCATCTATTATTCAAATAATTATAATAATAATTAATAATTATTATCTATTATTTGAATAGTTCAGTGAATCTGAGGAGGAAACGGGAACTTGGGAGAGATAGAAGCTACTACTCATTAAATTTGAAATACAAACCTTTTCATTATGGCATTCAGGGTGTTCTGCTGCTAACGATTATTTCTCTAATCGATTAATCTATTGACTATTAATCAACTATTGCTAATATGGATCCCTGGTTCTGCCAAATCTAAGAAGTCAAGAAATTAAACAAACAAACAAACAAAAAAACTCCCCAACTCCCCAACCTTACAGCATTTAGCACGGCAAGTAACGATTATTACCTCTTATTCGATTAATCGACTCATCGATTATTCTTTCTGTAGCTTAGCAAAGATGAGAAGAAACCTGAAACCTATGGACATATTTACAATTTGGAATTAAAAAAAAAAAATGAATACATTCTAAACTTCCTGTTGCACCTCAAGCGTTTCTAAAGACAATAAACTATTTCTCGATTATTCGCTTCCCATCAACTATGCCTTCTTTAGCTCAGCAATTCTGAGAATTAAATAATAAAGGGAAATGCAGTCATGGACGGAGATCATACAAAACCGGGAAATCCTAAACAATCTTAATCATGGAATTTCAGGGTGCAGCTAAATTACTTTCATCGGCAATTAATTCACTATCATTCGATTAATCGATCAACTAATTCTGCCTCCTAGGGTTCAGCAAAGCAGGAGAAAAACAGAAAGGTGCAGAGAGATTTATCATTAAGAAATAAAGAACAATAAACCTCTACTTTATAGTAATAAAGGCTGCAAATAAATTATGCAACATCTTCGGTTTAGCAAACTTCAGGAGAAACACTGGGAAATGCAGAGGAAGTGGATACCAATTACGAAATAAAACTGATAAACCTCTGGAATTTAGAGTTGCAACTTGTGATTATTTTATGATCCTATAAAGTAAAACAATGTCAAGGGAAAAATCGACTATCTCAACTATTTTTAGTTGACATGAAAAACAGAAGCTACCAATCAATGTAGCTGAGATATATAATATGGAATAACGATTAATATTTATCCTTAATAATTAAATTTTTTATTTAATTAATAATCCTTAGTTGCGGCACTTAATATAAAATACAATATATTTTTATTTATTTTATTATTATTTTTATTATTATTATTATTATAAATAAATAATATGTTAATTTTAAGTGCTAAAACTAGTGATTATTTCTACTGATAATATACACAACGATATATTAATAAGGATCCCTTTAATTATAGAATTATATAACTATATTACAACTACTATAAAATAACATTATATTATATATTGATACAATATCTGGAGCTTCTTTGCATTTGTTTATTCGTCTTTATGTGAAAACCGAAGCATAAACAAAAGCCTGTGTTTGTGTTACAGAGCAACGAAGTGTAAAACATGAAAGAAGGCTACTGCCCCGCACTGAGGGCTGGTGCTCGGCCAGCTGTAATATCTAAGCTGGGCTTTCTTCAGCGATGGTCATGGTGGCGTAGGAAAAGCTCATTTACAGCAAACCGCTCAGGCTGAAAATACACAGACACTCATTCATCTCCATCTCTCTGAGTAAACACAAATTACAAACAAACGCCCCGCCGGCCGACACCGTCACGTCCCCAGCAGTGAGAAACGCACAGCTTAATGTATGTAGTACGT
>JAMWET010006696.1:122500-160000 GCA_024036415.1 Prochilodus magdalenae
TGAAGGCTTCTCTACCTTGAAATCTGCAGACCTGAAAAAGGCAGCAGCTTCCAGCCATTCATCAAACGCATTCACTCATCTTCCAGGCCGCTTAACCGTCTGGGGGGGCTGGGGCCTATCATGGTGCTCATTGGGCAAGAGGGCAGGAAAACACTCTGGGCAGGCTGCCGGTCAAACACAGGGCAGACAGACAGAAACACGCGCACACCCAGGGAGGCAAATCAGCATCTTCGGTTCACCTGAATGCATGTCTTTGGACTCTGGACACTTACTGTATATCTGAACTCCTGGACACTCCACTCCACTTAAATACCAATATATGCACATGTTTATTATATTAATTCAGTCATTTATCTGCTGATAACTGCTTCCCCCGCACATTCATGATCATTTATTTTTTACTATTGTTTTTTTTTTTATTTTTTTTTTTACTGTCTACAGTTATATTTGTATTCTTGTATATATTTCCGTGCAAAGTGAAATACATTTATATATTTATATATACATATCCATCGATAATGACCCATACTATGTATAGTTTATAGTCATCAGTTATTAATACTGCTGCCGGTACCGACCCATTTAGGTTTTTCCTACTGTTTTTATTTTTTAATTTGTATTTGTATCTGTGCCATTTTTGTGAAACCGCTACTGGTTGCTAAATTTCCTTCGGGATCAATAAAGTATCTATCTATCTATCTATCTATCTATCTATCTATCTATCTATCTATCTATCTATCTATCTATCTATCTTTGAGAGGAAACCCAAACAGACACGGGGAGAACATGCAAGCTCCACACAGGAGGATTTCTGATTAGTAATAAACGCAGTTTCTTTTATTTTTGACACAAGGATTAAAGTATACAATGTAAGCTAATATGTCTGTCTGAAGATTTCTGGTAACTTTAAATGTCTGTTTAATTAACAATTGCCAAAAAAAAAAAAAAAAAAAAGAGGTTCAATGCACTAGCTTAGGCTAACCGACCACAAGAACCCCAAGCAGGGTATACTGCTCTTAACGTCTATGGCCCTCAATAGAACTGAACTGTCACGGTTTACCACAATCAATCTGCATAGCTCCACAGACAATAACGAGACCCCAGTGACCGAAACAGACCTAATAGCATGTAACAACCTCCACCAGCACCAACAGCAGGACACGTTTCTGGATGTAGCCACATCAATGTTCAGACACCCTACACCAAAGTATTGGTCAGTTGGGCCAGATTTGGTGGAGGCCTTCCCTGGGGATTCTGCAGGCCAGTCCACATGTGTGAATGCTCCACCTGAATGTTCATTATGCCAGTTAGTCACTTCTCAGGGCTGGAAACACAGGAACTGTCATCTTGGGATACCGGGACAGGGATGTTGTGTTTCTCGGTTAGACGATGAGCTGAAGGCAAAACCTGGTTGTTCCAGTAGCTCAATGAAGACACATGTACTGTACCCACATCTTTATAACACCCCCCAGAACATCACAGGTGGGGAAGCTCTCTCGGGAAGCTTACGGCGTGCTGTTACAACGCGAAAAAACACGAGTCCTGAATCTGGATAAACTTCAAAGCTGAGTTTCAGTTATGGTTTGACGAAGCTACGCCAGATGGACGCTGTAACACGCTGTACCCTGATTAGGTCAATAAAAGAGCAGGGTGGTGTTGTAGTGGGGGGGTGGTAGTGGTGGGGCGGCGTGGGGTATGTGGGGGGATCGATCGCTGAGGTTCGTTTGTTTCACCTCGTTTAGTGTAACATGGGAATTGGTGGGGTGGTGGGTGGGTGAGTGACAAGCGGAGGGGAAGGGCAGGAGCTACAGAGGGACAGTAATTGGACGAAGGCTCTGGAGCTTTGGAGACGATGTTGATCCGAGTCGTCGATGCCGTGAGCCGGTGGAGTCAAAGCTAAAGGCGTGAACCCCGACCTCAACAACAGCACAGCTTAACACTAACAAGTGTGAGTAATCAAAGCTGGTGTAAACGGCCTGCGTGGACATCCAGCTGCCTGTCAGAACCTCAGGGGGGGGAGAGAGAGAGAGAGAGAGAGAGAGAGAGAGAGAGAGAGAGAGAGAGAGAGAGAGAGAGAGAGAGAGAGAAGAGAGGGAGAGAGAGAGAGAGAGAGAGAGAGAGAGAGAGAGAGAGAGAGAGAGAGAGAGAGAGAGAGAGAGAGAAGAGAAGAGAGAGAGAGAGAGAGAGAGAGAGAGAGAGAGAGAGAGAGAGAGAGAGAGAGAGAGAGAGAGAGAGAGAGAAGAGAGAGAGAGAGCGAGAGAGAGAGAGAGAGAGAAAGACAGGTCTGCTAATGAGACGTCTGCGGCTAGCGCTTTACTCTTCAGGCAGGAGCTCACTATGGGAGCTGGCGTTTCACTCTGACATGATTCTCCTCTGGTTAACAAGCCGTTCAGTATGTATCAGAAATGATTTTAGCATCAGGAGCATACGTACAGTCACATGACCACACTCCGGCGATGATCTTCAGGAAACTATTTCATACAACATATAGAAAAATATTATTCAGAAACTATAATTATTCAGAATCTAGTATTAAGTACTCAGCATCTACGAGAAACTACTACAAACTGTTCAGTATCTACTATTAATCATTTTGTATATACTATCAATTGTTTGGCAACCACTATCAATTGTGAATTGAATGAATTATTATGAATACTATGAATTATTTAGTGTCTACTACGAATTATTCAGTCTCTACTACGAATTATTGAGTCTCTACTATGAATTATTATCTGCTACTAATTATTCAGTGTCTCCTACGAATTATTCAGTCTGTACTACGAATTATTCAGCATCTACTACGAATTATTCAGCATCTACTACGGATTATTCAGCATCTACTACGAATTATTCAGCATCTACTACGAATTATTCAGTATCTACTACGAATTTTTCAGTATCTACTACGAATTATTCAGTATCTACTACGAATTATTCAGTCTCTACCACGAATTATTCAGTCTCTACTACGAATTATTCAGTATCTACTATGAATTATTCAGTATCTACTACAAATTATTCAGTATCTACCACGAATTATTCAGTATCTACTACGAATTGTTAAGTAACTGCTAGTAATTATTCAGTATCTACTACAAATTATTCAGTATCTACTACGAATTATTCAGTGTCTACTCTGAATTATTAAGTAACTGCTATTAATTATCCGGTAACTACTACGAATTATTCAGTATCTAATATGAATTATTAAGTAAACAATTTGAATTAGTCAGTATCTACTATAAATTAGTGAGTACTCACTGTATCATTCAAGATCTACTGTCAATTACTTGCTACAAATAACTGATTCTGTAATTCAGTAACTATTCGGTATCATCAGTAACTACTACAGGTTATGGACCAGGTGCATTACTGCGGGTGTACACATCCATCTGCTGATTCACAGTTCATCAGCCCCACTCCCCCCAGCCTAACAGAAAAGCCCCACAGGAGCGCCGCTGACCAGGTGCCCGCTGGGTGGGTGATCTTTCTCAGCACAGCAGTGACAGAGAGAAGAGGTACGGCAGTGTGAGCCATGTTGGCTGTGTGTATCAGACAGAGTGGTGCTGCTCAAGGCTTGAAATCATTCCACAGCGCTGTTACTAATCAGCCACATCTGATTCTAATATCATCGGAGGACTCTAGGACAGGATCAGGATCCTTCAGGAAGTTCACTTCCACACCACCGCAGACAAAGACGAGGAACTCACCTTACCAGTTCACACCTCGCACCTTTTCACTGACCGCGACCTTCTGAGAACGCACATGGCTACCTGAGACCAGCGGCTCCTCAGTGTTCAGTGGATGTCATGTAAATTAGGATATTCAGATGGGTTTGGTGTGAAACAGTTGATTGTAGAGCCTCAGATGTTCTTTGAAGTGGTGGTGATGGGAACCAGGAGTCACCGTACCTCCTTTCCACCAACAAAGTGCCAGTGCCCGTGCACGTGCTGGTTCCAGCTCTACTGAACCCGTTAAGAACGGGCCGCCTTTTCCACTGAGCCGAGCTATTACGTATCTGGAAGCGGGCGGTCCCTGGTCCGTAGGCACGATTAGAAGCAACATGGCGGACCAGGTCCAGGTGCAGACTTTCCTTCCTGCTTTGGGGGCGTATATCTTACCATCCAGAACGGACAGGATGTGACGTTTCTGTAGTATGTCTCACATTACAGATCTCCTGCACCTATAAGGAGACGGACTCCCGCTGTATAGGCTCATCCACAAGCACATCACTGGTGGGATACGACTGAGCTCAGCTCAGCGCACTTCACCCAGAATTCCAGAGTCTCAGGGATCCTTTTGATTACATGTGATCGCCTGAAGCCTGAGCTGGAAAAGATGAAAATGGCGGAGCCAACATTTTTACCTGGTGATGGCGGCACCATGCCCCCTGCTTGCGTCATGGGCTCCATGGTTCCAGAGTAGAGGACTTAGAGACTTTGGCAGGGGTACCGGCACCAGGGTGGAGATAAAGGGCTTTGTGTCTCCAACACTAATACAAAGCTTTTGAATTCTATAGGCCTTGAAGCAGAATTATGAAGATCTGAGATGTAGGCGATGCAGAGTGGGTTTGGTGTGACATGGTTCAGAGGTTCTTCACAGAGGTGGTGATGATGGGAACCAGCGGTCTCCATGTCTACCACACACATATATACACTTTATCTGAACCACCAGTGAACTTCCTGAGCTTATGTACGGAATGTTGATTAACGCCTTTTCATTTTGCTTTCTTTTCCGTCAAGGAACCTCTCCTGACGGAACACAGTCGGAGTCTCCGGCCTCATCCGAGAACAGCTCTCGGTTTTAGGGTTGCAGTAACTAATGCAGAGCTTGAAGGCAGCATCTCCCCGGAGCTTCACAGACCCCTCTAAACGCAGAGAGGACTCTGAAAGAACCCAGTATTCAGACCTGTGGATGAATCTCCGGTGCATTGTGATGGCACGTTAAAGGAGAATTCCGATGCTTCCGATGCTTTTAACTCAGGAATGTTGGAATGTAAGCGACGTAAGTGTGAAATGGTTTACTGTAGAGGCAGTGGTGGTGCTGATGGGAGCCAGGGGTCTCCATGTCTACAACACACATGTAGCCTATTTTCTTCTTTCCTGAATCACCACTGATCCTACACCTGTCTTCTGAGTGTTATGTGGAATGCTGATGACGGGAAAACCATGGAGAGTTTTCTTTGGGGACTATTTCACCTCACAACACCCTCCTGCACGTATCCCTCCACCACGACTGGATCTCAAAGCCAAAACCTTCACAAAACAACTTCACCAACATCTGCCCGTGTATTCAGAACCATCCTGTGTAAGAACTTCCTGTGAGGGCGCTTTAGGAGGTGGACGTCTGGTTCCACTCCCTCTCTGAACGATGTTTAAAAACTAACGGTGCCACAAGGTTTATAAAGCACCTTGGAACAGGTAATACTGAGAAGCTCAGCGGCTGGTATTCTCAGAGCGTGCTGTACGGACCGGCGCCCTGGGTTTTGGGTCGTTAGCATGCAGGCTGGATAATTCATGCAGATGTGCGGTTGGTACAAGGTAAAACTCAAGGGCGGCTAAATCTACACTGGGGTCTCATTAAAATCAGCCAAGGGAAAGCCCACCACTCTAATAACTATGGTTTCCCCCTGTAGCTCGGCCCAGACAGCTGAAACTTCTGATCAGAATACAATAAAAAATTTCAAATGGTAAAATCTCACATTGCCAGGGACGTAAAACCAGCTGCCACCCGTATAATCAATCATGCACACAGTTTCTGTCATGTGACATGTACAACTCTTTAAAGGAGCAATCTGTAACTCGTTCCTAATTGAACTAAAAGGATCCACAGGATGTGAAGTAATATCAGATTTGGTGGCGTGTGAATGACGCCTGTGTGTCGTGGTGCAGAGAGATCCACAGCAGACTGTGTGAAGAACTGTGTTGGCCATTTGCCAGCTAATATCTCTGCTATGATTTCTATAAATAACAGTAAAAGTCAGTGTCGCTGTAAAGACTGGACCACCTGTCAGGTACGGAGAGTTTTCCTGAACTGGGAAAATCTGCTTTTAGCTACAGCACACCAGCTCTGACGAGTTCACATTTCCTTTATCATTTATTAAAATCAATTTTAGCCTTTTATTACTATTTTCAAAACTTTAATTTCACTATTACTATTTATTCATTTTTATTAGTTTGTATTATTTGTATTTATTTGTTATTTTATTTTATTATTTATATTTGTATTAATGTATTAGTTTTTAATATTTTTATTATTTATTTATTTATTTTTTTACTATTTATCATTTTTATTATTAGCTACAGAACACCAGCTATGACGAGTTCATCATTTCCTTTATCAATTTTTAAATTCTTTTTCTTCTGTAGATTACTAGATATATGTAGATTTCACTCTACTACTATTCATTCATTTTTATTAGTTTTTATAATCTTTTTATTGTGACTTTTATTTTGAAATTTACATTTGCCCATTTTTCCCCTCATGGTTTTTAATTGGTTTAATCCCATGGTTTTATTTACATTTCCTTTTTAATTCAACTGTATTTATATTTAATTACTTGCTTTATTGATGCTGTTTGATTTTATTTTCATGTTTCATGTTCATGTTGTCATTTTCATTTTCATTTAATCAGATTGATATCCATTTTAATATATATTTTACAGTTCCTTGAACATGTAAATGTTCTTCGATGGCGTTCTGACGACCATGACACGTTCTATTAATTAACTATACATCTCATATATACACAATATACAATAAGTATTTCACCAAAGACGTTCAGCCATACTGTAGCATGTGTTTTATCCTGCACTGTGGTGCACAATATGGAAATCAGCATGTAGCGACTCTGACACGCAAATCGTGAGGCTAATTTGTCTGAACTTCTGTTTTAGGTGTGATATTTCTGTTAAATGGATCAATTATGACTAATATACACCACAGACTTGACTGGCTGAACGGGTGTCGTCTGTCATGGATCTTGTTGGTGTATTAGGCAGACAATAATAATAATAATAATAATAATAATAATAATAATAATAATAATAATAATGCTTTAAAGATAAATAACTTTCTTAAAGAAATCGGTTATATAACAAATATCACACCTGAGCAGAAGCCACACGCTGAAACACACGGCTTGATAAAACGAGGAGTGCGGTTCAGCTAAAGCTAGACCACTGGAGGACTCACAATGCTGGTTAATTCAGGGTATTAATACACACATGCCGAAGTCATTGATCATGTACCTGTAATTGCACAGCAAAAGCGTTTTACATGCTGAAGCCTTTGATAACCGTGCCCCACAGAGCGCTGCGGGGGGGAGCTGGAGTTAGCTTAGCGGAGCCAAAGGGGCACAAACACTTTCCTGGCACAGAAACGGATATCAAAGAGTATCGATCTGTGGGAGCAGAGCAGCCAGTCCCAGACCAGCCTCCGAAGGATTTAATGATGGAGAGAGAGAGAGAGAGGGAGAGAGAGAGAGAGAGAGAGAGAGAGAGAGAGAGAGAGAGAGAGAGAGAGAGAGAGAGAGAGAGAGAGAGAGAGACAGACAGAGAGAGAGAGAGAAAGAAAAAGAGAGAGAAAAAGAGAGAGCTACAGCGAGAGAGCTAGAGAGAGAGTGAGAGCCAGAGAGAGAAAAAAAGAGAGAGAGAAAGAGAGCTAGACAGAGAAAGAGTGAGCAATAGGAGATAGAGAGCTACAGCGAGAGAGCTAGAGAGAGAGAGAGAAAGAAAAAGAGCAAGAACAAGCGAGACAAAAAGAAAACGAGAGAGAGCATGCAAGAGAGTAAGAGAGAATGAACAAGAACAAGTGAAAAAGAGAAAGAGAGAACAAGAGCGCATGAGAGTGCACGAGAGAGCTAGAACGAGAGTGAGAGAATGAGCAGGAACGAGAGAGAGAGAGAGAGAGAGAGAGAGAGAGAGAGAGAGAGAGAAAGAGAGCGAGAGAGCGAGAGAGAGCAATAGGAGATAGAGAGCTACAGCGAGAGAGCTAGAGAGAGAGAGAGAGAGAAAGAAAAAGAGCAAGAACAAGCGAGACAAAAAGAAAACGAGAGAGAGCATGCAAGAGAGTAAGAGAGAATGAACAAGAACAAGTGAAAAAGAGAAAGAGAACAAGAGCGCATGAGAGTGCACGAGAGAGCTAGAACAAGAGTGACAGAATGAGCAGGAACGAGAGAGAGAGAGAGAGAGAGAGAGAGCGAGAGATAGAGAGAGAGAGAGATAGAAATAGATAGAGAAAGAGAGAGCGAGACAGAGAGAGAAATAGATAGAGAGAGAGAGAGCGAGCGTGAGAGAGATAGAAATAGATAGAGAGAGAGAGCGCAAGAGAGAGAGAGAAAGAGCGCAAGAGAGAGAGAGAAAGAGCGCAAGAGAGAGAGAGCGCAAGAGAGAGAGAGAGATAGAGAGAGAGAGAGAGATAGAAATAGAGAGAGAGAGAGAGATAGAAATAGAGAGAGAGAGAGATAGAAATAGAGAGAGAGAGAGAGATAGAAATAGAGAGAGAGAGAGAGAGAGAGAGAGAGAGAGAGAGAGAGAAATAGAGAGAGAGAAATAGAGAGAGAGAGAAATAGAGAGAGAGAGAAATAGAGAGAGAGAGAAATAGAGAGAGAGAGAGAGAGAGAGAGAGAGAGAGAGAGAGAGAGATCCTCTACATGCGTGACAGACAGAGAACTCAAGTACAGCTGCAGTACTGTGGGATCAGGGCTCCCTGTACAGCGCCCGTGTTGGCGAGCGCCGTTCTGCGTACCTCTCTCTGAGGTCATCCAGACAGCGCTGCAGGTGAACCTCTCCCGCAGTCACCAGCACATGCTCTCCGGTCTCCTGGATCAGGACCTCCGCACACGGGTCAGCCTGGTTCAGCAGCCGCATCCCCCGCACCAGCTTCGGCATCTCACCTACACACAGTGTTCAGAGTTCAGAGGCACTACATGACAGACGGCTGGAATAGTATTTGGTTGCCATGGTAAACTTTTTTTCTCCGTTACGCTGTGATGTCATGCATTTCATCATTTCTGGGCCGTGTAAACGCTGCCTCCAACAGATATACCGGCACACCGAACCCCCTACACGCTAACACGCTAACACGCTAACGTCTGCATGCTGGTCCTCACATCCGGCAGGTCCTCTCACACGTCATACGAGTTACTGAAGTCAGGCACTCGAGCTGCGGTCCTCCAACCAGCAGACCCGTGTGTGAGGAATACACATGCATGCCCATGCAATCCACAGACCGTGAAGGTTCTATACAAGGCCCTTCTCAACTCTCCTCTGCGGTGACCTCTCCTGACCAAAGGTCAACCCGGAATAACGCAGGCCAAAATAATCCCGAATCAGCGCTGAGGGCCGATTTCCATCCGCACAATGAGCCCTGTGTGCGCGCATGTGTGAGTGTGTGTGTGTTAATGTCATCACACAGATCCTTTGTGCCCTAAAACGGGAAACGTTTAACCCAGTTCTGCGCTAATGCGTTCCATATGCTGTTAGCTTCTGGAGGTTAGCGTAGCAGCTCCGGAGCTGAGGATATTCACAAACACGCCAGGTGAACATTTCATCAATAATACCAACCGTACAGCACACCTACACCGTCTCCCAACACATCAACCACACACTACACAGCAGCGCTGAGAGACAGGCAGGCAGGCAGACAGACAGATACAGACACACACATAGATAGACAGACAGACAGACAGACAGACAGACAGACAGATAGATAGATAGATAGACAGATACAGACACACAGATAGACACATAGATAGATAGACGCATAGATAGATAGATAGATAGATAGATAGATAGATAGACAGACACATAGACAGATAGATAGATAGATAGATAGATAGATAGATAGATAGATAGACAGACAGACAGACAGACAGACAGACAGACAGATACAGACACACAGATAGACACATAGATAGATAGATGCATAGATAGATAGATAGACAGACAGACAGACAGACAGACAGACAGATAGATAGATAGATAGACAGATACAGACACACAGATAGATAGATGCATAGATAGATAGATAGATAGATAGATAGATAGATAGACAGACAGACACAGACAGATAGATAGATAGATAGATAGATAGAATGACAGACAGACAGACAGACAGACAGACAAAGACACACACAAATAGACAGATAGCTAGATAGATAGACAGACAGATACAGACACACAGATAGACAGACAGACAGACACACAGATAGACAGACAGACAGATAGACACATATAGATAGATGCATAGATAGATACATAGATAGACAGATAGCTAGATAGATAGCTAGACAGACAGACAGACAGATACAGACACACAGATAGACACAGACAGATAGATGCATAGATAGATAGATAGACACATAGACAGATAGATAGATAGACAGACAGACAAAGACACACACATAGATAGACAGACAGACAGACAGACAGACAGACAGACAGACAGACAGACAGATAGACAGACAGACAGACAGATACAGACACACATAGATAGACAGATAGACAGATACATAGATAGATAGATAGATAGATAGATAGGGACAGACAGACAGACAGATACACACATAGACAGATAGACAGACAGATAAACAGATAGATAGATATATCAATCAATCAATAAATGAATGAATGAATTAATTAATCAATAAAAGTTTATTCCGAATGTTACTGATGTGTGCTCTCTGTAGACGAGGTGTTACCTTAGTTCCACTTACACGATTAACACGGCCTTCAATAATAAAATCAGCTGAACTGCTATCAGACATGACTTTGTTAAATATGATGTGCTCTTTGCCTTCAGCACATTTACACCTAACCGTGTGAGATATTACTCACGCAGACGGACCGGCCGCCAGCATCTCACAGCCAACTGGATCAGAACAGCCAGCATGTCCAGATTTCTGTTTGAGGTATCGCTATGCAAGCTGTGCATGTGAGCGTGTGTGATGCGAACACCTACTGGGATGTTTGGGTTCGATGGCGACTCTGACGATGGGCGTGGCCTCGAAGTTGAGTGGCGTGAAGGGGGGGCAGGCCGGTGAGGTGGAGATGGTGGCTGATTTCAGGATGAAATCCTCCATTCCTCCAATCCCTGCGGAGAAATCAACGAATCCACATGGTTAATGCAAAACTGATCAGCTTCGGAGGCTAACATCACTTCACGGCCCCTCAGGGCCAACAAGCTCTTAGCCCTGAGGGATACCAGCGGCACAGCAGCTAAACTTGCTCGGTTCCAAAAATTTAATTAGCATGCTGCTCCTCCACTTCAGGATCAATCAGGATCTTCTGAAGAAGGTAATTAGCAAATGTGGCAGATTATAGCTGGAACTAGACACTGCAGTCAGCTAGCCTTCCTAGAGCACAGCTGGAGAACACTAGCAACCACCTGGAAATTGCTTATGTGGTGTAATCAGAAAGTGCACTATTTTCTAGTTATACACTCATCTTCAAAAGAACTGCTGCACCCAGAAGGAGGTGTGGGAGTGCGGTGCTGTTGGGAAGGAAGATATAGGTGACCAGGATCAATAACTGATGATACATTTAGACTGATATGATCAATATTTATTGAGCTACACCTACAGAAGTCTGTCTCTCAGTATGGCATTAGGCAACACGGCAGACGTCTCGGTATGGAGCTGTAGAGGTTCCTAATGGAGTCCTGTGATAATCCATCCCATGCAGCTTGAACATCCTCACACAGTTCCTGCAGATGGTGCGGTAGGGGTGGAGGGTGGACGGACACCAGGCTTTCCGGATGTGTGACGACAAACCGTTCATCTTGGCGCTGACCACGGTGCCTCCACACACGGATTCGTTGGTCGTCTCCACCAAGACTAAAGCGGGACTCGTCACTGAAGATGACCCGCTGCCATTCTGAGTCACTCCATGACAGTCTGGTACGACACCACTGCAGTGTTTGGTGACGGTGACGTGGTGTTAAGGACAGTCGTGGTAACGGTCTGTGTGCATGTAGTCCTGCGTGGTGCAGCCGTCTGCCAATGGTGCTCATGAAGGACATCACTGCTCTCTGAATGTCCCCATATTGTGGCTGTTGGGCCAGTCAGGTACAGAGATAAGACCCGTCCTTGCTTATGTCACATGTGCAGCCATGAAACTTGTAGCTACATGTACATGCCACTCATCCTTACCCAGTATCTTTACTAGTAGCCTGAACTAATGACATCAAGTGTTGAGTAACATCCCTGCAGCCCGGCCAACCGCTCCACCTCTGGAAGAAAACGGCTCTGTGTGTGGTTCTGTGAGTCATCTTTAAAGGAAATGTATTTGTGTTATGATGGGACACGGAACATCTAAGCCACACCTGCACTTGAGGCCTTCGACAGGCAGCTGTGAAAACGGATGGAGGAAAGAAGAATAACATCATCGCATGTGTCATGTCACACGCACGGATCTGCTGAGGCAGCTTACAGTCCCACGGCTTTCGTCGTCTCCACTAAGACTGACTACAGCCCAGCCGGGTTACCAGGTGGACCTGTACCTCATACCCCGAGCGTGGTCGATCAGTCAGGACGTCTGGTGTCAGAAGTCAGCATTTCATTTACATGTTCAGGAAAGTACATCCATGTGGGCGCGACGGTGAGATGAAGCAGCTTGGCAATTACACCAAGACAGCCGTCAATCTAAAGCCTTCATGAAGCCTTTTTCACGCTGGACCACATGGGGGCGCCAATCACTGGGGTCTTATAGACTGTGGGCTTAGCCGGAAACGGTCGGCTGGAGCAACGGCAGGAAATGGTTGTGCTTTGAACGCTATAGTAACTCAGTTCGGCACAGCACCACCGCAGTCTTGGGCAACGAGGACGTGGTGTTGGTGTGGCTCGGAAGATAACACCACTACTCGCACCCCATGTGGCAGAGGGGGGTTCGACTCCCAGTCGACGTCGCTGGTCAAGACTCCCAACACTACTATGGCAATACCTGTGATATGATTAACCTCGTGAGTCACTCTGAACACTCAAAGAGGACAGTTGGTGTTCGGGACAGTCGTTGTAACGGTCTGTGTGCATGTAGTCCTGCGTGGTACAGCCGTCTGCCAACAATGCTGGCACTAACAGGATGACATCACTGCTGGCCGAACGTTCACTATCGTAGCTGTAGGGTCGGTCAGGTACAGCGATCGAGCAAGTCATATACGAGAGTGGAACTTGTCGAACCTACACACCAAGTTTTAATCGTGTTGGTTGATTCCTTTAGGGTGCAGCTAATCTTTTGACGACGGGTGCGGCTAAAACGAGCAGTGGAGGTCGTCCCCAAGTCGGTCCACTTTTAGAGGTAACTGTATGTCTTCCAATTAGACCTGACCGTCTGGGCTTCAAACCTCATAGTCATGGTTCCACTCTGCTGGACGTCAGAGCCTGAACAACACAAACGGTGTCACAGTCCAGTTACTTACAGCGCTGTGCGTATATTAGTTGGCATTGGTCTCTCTGGATGCATTCCAGATGCATTACTGCCTGTTTTTCAGCGGTGCCAGCCGGGAGCTTAAAGATCAGACGTCGCCCGCTGGAGACATGTTTCATTAATTTCTTTTTCGGCTCAATGGCCGCCAATGTACAGACAGAACTTCTATGTACAGAAGGAAAAACACATTTCGGAACGGCGGCTGATCGGCACGACCAACGCGTTATATTCACTCAGCAAGCTCAGGGCCGGCGGGCTAACCTCTCGTCTTTTGCCCATTTTATCGCCCGCCCTCAAATCACAGCAGGCCTGGCACTGAGAGTGCTTGAGCGGAGAGCAAGTCTGGAAGAGGTCAGCTTGTTCAGTCTATGAGTCAGAGACCTTTGTCGCTGGCTGGCTTTATTAACGGGCCATTTCAGGCCGAGCCGCAATCCAGGCCTATTCATGCGGCGGGAGGCACCTGGAGGCAGTAAAGTCGGTAATAAAAAGGGCTTAGCGCTAATCGCCATGGAGTTTTAACCTGCGCGGGCGGCGCACTCCGAGCGGCGCAGTGTTGTCTGCCGGGCTCAAGCTAACGTTAAACAATGACTTCTCCAGGGAGATCAGTGTCTTAACTTAGCCATGACATCACGGCTGAACCATGACATCATGGCTGACTATTTATGGAAGGTCGACATTCCAAGACAAACACACCAAACCGGAAAAGCTGGGCAAAATCTGGGTAATTAATTAACTCCTAGAAGTCTAGAGCTTGTACTCTAGTTTGCTCTTGTGTAAATGTGATTAAACCTAGAAAGCCTGAATTCATGGCATTATCTTCAACAGCTACTAACCCTCAACGTTCTGCTCAACCGTTTGGTAGAGCACATTTGTTTTAAGCCACCATATTTTAATTTTCAATATTTTTAAAGTGCTGAACATAACCTCATTGTGCCGTCTCTACTAATCTGCCATTGTGCCCTCTCTACCAATCAGCCATTGTGCCATCTCTACCATTGTGCCCTCTCTACCAATGTGTCCTCTCTACCAATAGACCATTGTGCCCTCTCTACCAATCGGCCATTGTGCCATTTACCAATGCACCCCAATAATTTGACCCTTCTGAAACAGATTAACATCCATCCATCTGTCTGTCCGTCCGTCCATCCATCCATCCATATGTCTATCTATCGGTGTGTCTATGTATGCATGTATCTCTGTCTATATGCCTATATGTCAGTCTATCTGTACATCTATCTATCTGTATGTCGATCTATCTCTGTATGTCTATCTATCTATGTCTGTCTGTCTGTCTGTCTGTACATCTATCTACCTATCTATATGTCGATCTGTCTATCTCTATGTCTACCTATCTATATGTCAATCTGTCTGTCTATCTGTACATCTATCTATATGTCAATCTGTCTGTACGTCTACCTATCTATATGTCGATCTGTCTGTCTATCTGTGCATCTATCTATCTATATGTCGATCTGTACGTCTGTCTGTATGTCTATCTGTCTATCTCTCTACACAGTAATTTACACAGTGACTCACAGTTAAACTCACTTTAGACTAGATCAGCTGGTTTGAGTCAAACTCGTACGTTAGTAAAATATGATCAATTGTTTTCAGCACAAATATGAATGTGATACAGGCTCTACCCGCACTGTCCACTGCTCCGACGCTCGTCTGATGAGCTATGAGTGAGAATAATGCACAGAGAATTACAGCATGCTTTGGTTACTGCTGACCATGCCTGCACCTTCAAAGGGTTACAGCCCTCTACGCGGAGCTGGTCAGTGTGTGAGAGGTCTCTGTGTGTGTGAATGGGAATACACTCACTGAGGTTACTGGGTTCTAACATGCAGGATGTCACAGCCATGCCAAAAAAGCTGATCAAGCGTAGGAAGGGTAAGAGGAAGTTCCCCTCGCTTCAAGGAGGGAAAGTCTCTGAAATGAAGTCATTTCTTCATCCAGTGCAGAAGAGACTGTCACAAGACGAGCGCTTCACACCCGACTTATCGCCAGAGCAAACAGCGAGAGACGCAGCGTTTAGAATACCTCACACAGTCACTTCCTAATCCGCACACAGAGAGTCACTACAGTCCTCTGTCAACAGAGGACAATCCCTCACAGTGACCCAAACGCACCTGAACCACAGTCCAGTTCAGGCATGGCACGGTACTGCCGGCACACCAACACAGAGGTCTGATTACACAGACCACATTACACTGCTGCATACTGTGTGTCTATCAGTACGTCTGTCTATCCATCCATCCATCAGTCTGTTTGTCTGTACATCCATCCATCAGTACATCTGTCTATCCATCCATCCATCCATCCATCCATCAGTCTGTTTGTCTGTACATCCATCCATCAGTACATCTGTCTATCCATCCATCCATTAGTTCGTTTGTCTATTCATCCATCAGTTCATTTGTCTATCCATCCATCCATCCATCAGTTCGTTGGTCTATCCATCCATCAGTTCGTTTGTCTGTCCATCCATCAGTTCGTTTGTCTGTCCATCCATCCATCAGTACATCTGTCTATCCATCCATCCATCAGTTCGTTTGTCTATCCATCCATCCATCCATCAGTTCGTTTGTCTATCCATCCATCCATCAGTTTGTTTGTTTATCCATCCATCCATCCATCCATCAGTTCGTTTGTCTATCCATACATCCATCAGTTCATTTGTCTATCCATCACCCATCCATCCATCAATAAGTGTCTGTCTATCCATCATCCATCCTTCATTATGTGTCCATCATTCTGTCTGTCAATCTATCCATTTATCTCTTAATCCATCTATCAGTAAGTCTATCCATCCACCCGTCTATCAGTATTGTGTCTATCCATCCATCTGCCTACTAATCCATCCATCAGTGTCTGTCAATCCATGCATTCATCTATCTATTGGTACGTCAGTCTATGCATCCATCCTCTCTACCTACCCATCCATCCATCAGTATGTCTGTCCAACCACCATGTTGTGTCCGTCAATCCATCCATACATCTATCAATCCATCCATCCATCCATCCATCACTACGTGTCTGTCTGTCCGTCTATTTATCACTTATTGCAGAGTGAACAGAGTGATGCAGCGTTTAACGAGGTGCGGTTAGAGGACCTTTCACAGTCACTTTTCCGCACACAGTAACATGCTTTGCTATATACTACAGATGTGCTTTGGAGCCGCCATACTCCCACCAACACCACCACCCCCACCATTTCACTATGTTCAGCATTCTAGAAATATTCTAAATAATTAATTTAATATTTTAATATTGATCTCAGCATCACACAGACTCATCTGGAACTGTGGCTGCTCAAGTTTCAGCTGGGAGAACGAAAAGAGCCTCTGAGTAAACTAACACTATCAGTGTCTCAGAGACCAACATCACCATCACGCTTAATAAACTACCCGCTGAAGAGACTTAACACGGCCAAGCGTTCAGTCAGGGATGGTGGGAGACTTTACATGAGACCACAATGCAGAGACATCACCTCATAATGGAACGTCCCGGGATCATGACATCACTAGGTCACTGAGATGAAGCAGGCAGGCAGGACACAGCAGCCTTTGTTTGTGTGTATGTGTGTGTGTGTGTGTGTGTGTGTGTGTGTCTTTCCTGCCTAACCTCTCACCCCCCCACCTGCCCACCTGCCCTGGGGCGCACTCACATTATCCAAACTGCTGACCACTTCCTGCTCTTCATCACTCTCAGGGCTCACTCTGTGGCTCTGCTCTCATCTGTGTGTACTGTTCACCTGCACAGCGCAGTGTAACGGTCACTTAGTGCCGGCACTGAGCGCATGCTCGCTGTATGTCGTGAGCGAGAGAGGGAGTGCAAGGCTAACGGTTTATAGGTAAGGCCCGCGGGATGGTTACGGGGGTTTGTAGCCTGTATGTTCTGCTGCAGTGTTGTCTGGGATTGTAACCGCGAGGTGTGGGGGCTCCTCTGCCTAATAAATGGTCCAGTACTCCGAACGGCTGTCTCCGGCCTGGATTTCTTTATGAAGGTCGGGGGAAGCAGCTAACCCTCTGTTGCGTCTCCCTCCCCGGGAGCCTGCACCCAACTACCGAGTGTGTTACAGTATCTCTGCCTGTCTGTCTATCAGTGTATCCATCTGTGTGTCCATGTGTCTGTCTATCAGTACATGCGTTTGTCCATACATCCATCCATCCATCCATTAATATGCGTCTGTCTATCCACCTAGTTACTGGTATGTGGCTGCCTATGCATCCATCCATCCATCCATCCATCCATCCATTAATATGCGTCTGTCTATCCACCTAGTTACTGGTATGTGGCTGCCTATGCATCCATCCATCCATCCATCCATCCATTAATATGCGTCTGTCTATCCACCTAGTTACTGGTATGTGGCTGCCTATGCATCCATCCATCCATCCATCCATCCATCCATCCATTAATATGCGTCTGTCTATCCACCTAGTTACTGGTATGTGGCTGCCTATTCATCCATCCATCCATTAATATGCGTCTGTCTATCCACCTAGTTATTGGTATGTGTCTGCCTATTCATCCATCCATCCATTAATATGCGTCTGTCTATCCACCTAGTTATTGGTGTGTGTCTGCCTATGCATCCATCCATCCATCCATCCATCCATTAATATGTTAGTGCTCGTCTATCCACCTAGTTACTGGTATGTGGCTGCCTATGCATCCATCCATCCATCCATCCATCCATTAATATGCATCTGTCTATCCACCTAGTTATTGGTATGTGTCTGCCTATGCATCCATCCATCCATCCATCCATCCATAAATATGCGTCTGTCTATCCACCTAGTTACTGGTATGTGGCTGCCTATGCATCCATCCATCCATCCATCCATCCATCCATTCATCCATTAATATGCGTCTGTCTATCCACCTAGTTATTGGTATGTGTCTGCCTATTCATCCATCCATCCATCCATCCATCCATTAATATGCGTCTGTCTATCCACCTAGTTATTGGTATGTGTCTGCCTATTCATCCATCCATCCATCCATCCATCCATCCTTAATTACATTTGCATCTTGTTTTCTTTTTTTATATCCACTTTTTCAGATTTTCTTTTAGTATTTGGCATGTGTTTTGCCTATATTCATCCATCCATTGGCATGGTGCCATCCATCCATCAATATGCGTCTGTCTATCCACCTAGTTATTGGTATGTGTCTGCCTATTCAACAATCCATCCATCCATCCATCATCAGTATGTCTACCTATTCATTCATCTATTCATCCATCCATCAGTATGTGTCTATAAATCCATCTATCACCGTTTGTCCCTGCATCTATCCATCCATCTTTTTCAGTACGTGTCTGTCAACCCATCCATTCATCTATCAATCCATCTATCAGTATGTGTCTGTCTATCCATCCATCTCTCAGTGTGTCTGTCTATCCATCCATCCATCATCCATCAGTATGTCTGTTCATCCATCCTACCTACTAATCCATCCATCAGGGTCTGTCAATCCATGCATTCATCTATCTATTGGTACATGTCAGTCTATCCATCCATCCCCTCTACCTACCCATCCATCAATATGTCTGTCCAACCATCTATTGTTGTGTCCGTCAATCCATCCATTCATCAATCAATCCATCCATCTATCTCTCCCTCTGAATCTTCAGTATCCACTAACCCAGCTGATCTGGGACCAGTGTTCTGTATCCTCACCAGAAGATCCAGTCCTGCCTCAGCGCTGGTAGAGCAGGCTGTACATTAGCAGCTTTGGCCAATTACACTGCTAAAGAGTAGGCTGGCTGCTCTGATGACCATTTAACGATTCCTACATAAATCTGTTCTGCCCTCAACTCACACATGCTTCTGATTTCCAGACTGGAGAGCCTCGACCAGCAGAGGAAGAGGAAAATAACAAGAACAAAAGAAAAAGGGGTGAAGGGAGGAGGTGCTGGTGTGCCTGGCAGCAAAGAGCGCAGGAGCCTGGTAAAGACACTGCAGATGAGAAGCACACCAGAGTTCTAGCTGTAGGGCCAGGGCCAACATATCCCACGGTGGGCATGGCAGTAGCGTGAGGCAGTTCTAGTGTGGCTGTGCTGGTAGGAGTTCAGGCTGAACTCCACTGTGTCACTGGAAAGACTCGGATGTTGACCTCTCCCATCTGAGCTGACCCATACGACCATATGGACATAATGCAGACATAAGGCAGTCCTTACTTGTAGACACACCTGCATCGCATTTACCTGGACCGTCAATTCACACCCCCCCCAAAAATAAAGTCCTTCGGTCTGTCAGGACACCGTAAGCACACAATACCACCCATAAAAACCTCAGAGGCTTGTACCCTGCGATATCAGAACCGCAAAGGCCCACATCGCGCTAACGGTTACCAAACTGGAGATCTGCTGAAGGCGGCCAAGGAGGGGATCACACGGCAGAACCGCCGCAGCAGAAACTCTACCTTCTGCTCTCACCGTCCGTACGACACAGAGGCTCTTTCACCGGCTCAGCTGAAACATGAGACGGTAATTACTCAAAGGTGACTGCGTCTCAGAGGCATTCCTCAACAAAGACTTGAGCGGGGTGGGTGGGGGCCGAGGGGTGCAGAGGGTCTGACGCTGAACAAATATCCCGAGGACAGGAACATTCTGCTTACGTACAGTAGAACTACAGTGAGGCCTTCTAGGACCAAAACCTTCACAAATCTGGGCCACATATGGGAGGAAAGCAGCCAAGAGGGGGGAAAGAGAAGAGAAGCAGATGAGGCCGACAGCTTTTTTAGGTTTCTCATTATATTATTTCCTTCCTTGCTCAATATTTATTGTTCTGCTTTTTATCCCTGTGTTTTTTTTTTTTATTTGTCCTGTCTTTGGCCACCACTTTCATCTGTACTTCAACATATTATTATTATTATTAAAAGAAGTACTATTAATAATAATACTAATACTAATAATAATAACAGGATTGCAACAAATGTTTGGCAACCTAAATTATTGGTCTGAAAATGTCAAAACAACACTTTCAGTGATCGACCGAATAAGTGAAAAGGTCCTGAACTATGACACGCTGGGCACAGTTACCTTTCTCTGGTTCCCGGATGTAGACGGAACCGAGAGTGGAACTCCAGGGCTAGCACCAATGCTCTAGGTTAATAGCCACTTCAGTGCCTTGTTTCTCCACAACGAGTCACACCGGAGCACGCTGACGTTCCCAGCTTTAATCCAGCTTCAAGCTTTCAAGCCAAACGGAGCTCCGGACAGAGTAAAGAACAGAACCGAGCCACTACAGCGAGGCTTCTCAGTGCGCTCAGTGTTGGTGTGTCTGCTGGGACGTTAAAAACGTTCAGTGTTCACTAAATATGTTTAACCTGAAGTTTAGCGATTGTTTTCTTCTTTGCAATCCAAAACAAAAACAATGTAGCATATAAAAAAAACATGTTCGGTATTCGACCTTCAGCTTTCAGCCAAACTTTTCACTTTGTTCAGTTTCAGCTTCAGCCTTGGCCAAAAATGTTCAATACACATGCTATAAAGCTGTAGTGTAAACTTACCTACCTATGCAATTTAGGGCTGGAGCTATCAATTAGTTTAGTATTAAGGTAGTATATAGGCTATTTTGATTAATCAGCTCCACTGACCATATAGGACACTCTGTAGGTGTACAGGTCCAGACTGTAGTCCATCTGTTTCTCTGTATACTGTATTACCCTGTTCTTCAATGGTCAGGACCCCCACAGGACCACCACAGAGCAGGTATGATGTGGGTGGTGGATCATTCTCAGCACTGCAGTGACACTGATGTGGTGGTGATGTGTTAGTGTGTGTGGTGCTGGTGTGAGTGGATCAGGCACAGCTCAGTGCTCCTTTATGGTCTATGTCTCTGAATTTTGAACTTTACACTGGTAACAACAAAAAAAAGGGGGCAGTCGGGGGCTGGAGGTTAGGGAACCAGCCTTGTGACCGGAGGGTCGCCGGTTCGAGTCCCTGAACTGACAGTAACAACTGAGGTGCCCTTGAGCAAGGCACCTAACCCCCAACTGCTCCCCGGGCGCCGTGGATAGGGCTGCCCACCGCTCCGGGTAAGTGTGCTCACTGCCCCCTAGTGTGTGTGTTCACTAGTGAGTGTGTTTGTGGGTGTTTCACTTCACGGATGGGTTAAATGCGGAACACTAAATTTCCCCACTGTGGGACTAAAGGGATTAAAATCTTAAAATCTTAAAAATCTGGATGGTTCTTTTCTTTCGTTGGTCTGGAGAACACAACACACATGGTTTCCATGGACAATCTGAAGCACTGACTCATCAGTGTCACTTGGCCTCTTCCTCTTTAGTGACAGTGGCTACTGAGCTCATTCCCGAGCCCATCTATGTCGGGATATCCATCACAGAAGCATGCCTATTCTTGAAAGTCAAGGTTATTCAGTGGTGGTTTTTGGCCTTGCCTTTTATGCACAGAGATTTCCAAAGACACTTTGAATCCCAGTCGTTGTCCGGCACTGTAGAAAATCAAATCCCAAAAAGAAATCCTTCCAATCAGTCGTGGAGGAACGTCGTTCAAAAGCTATTGGATCTCATTCAAAAGAATGGGACTTCAACCCACCCTAAGTCATAAACTGCTTAGTCTTCTCCTGGATGCTACCTAGCATGATAAAAAAATATCGGAACGTGTAACAATGTTCCTGGTCTTAAACTGGACCTGGTTCTACATGGTTGCTCTGAATGAGTGTATATTGGCAACAGACCTCAATTAATTTTGTCCTGTGCCTGTTTAAATCCAGGTCCAAATGGATTTACCTACCACTGTCCCAACTCTTTGGCACTGGGCTTGTATGTGCCAGTGCACTGCCCATCAGTATTAGCCAATATGATGCATGTTGGCACACTTGCATTTAAACAGGCTACCGAAACCAACGCTGAGCAAAGCAAACGGCATTTAAGCAGCTCTCTTAAACAATAGGAAAACCTCCCGAATGGAAAAAGCATTGTGTATAGTTTGTCCTTGCGCTGTAATCGCTGCCTCGTCCGGCCTGTTTCCCATTACAATCCAGTGGAAAGCAGCTGCACACTCACACAACTAGCGATGGGAGTTCCGTCTATTTTCAGTGAGACAGGATTATTCGGGTCAGTTCCCCTATTTAGAACCGACTCTTTCCGCTCCACTTTTACATATTTTCCAAAACGAGTTGAGTTAGCAATACTACATATTCCATTTTCAGTCCACAGTCTGGGTTCTAGATGTTAACCAAAAAGTCCAAATCAACACATTATAGCAGCAATGGCTGTCCAGCAAACCGGGTTGCTTAAAAGCTATAGATTAAAACTCGAAGAAAATGAATATCCAAAAAGTCTCATACTTCTAAGTCTCCTATCAAATCCCAGGTAAATACCTCATCCAGAAATTGGCATTTAATAAATTCTGGCAGTGAGGGCCTCCCTCGGGAACATCCGCATGAATACCGGCCCCGGCAGTAGGCAAGTCGAGTTCCTGTAGAGCATTCTGACACCACCAACAGAGAAGGAGAAGCAACACTTAGTCTGAGAGAAGGTGAGAGCAGTGGTGGAAGGGGAAAGGAACTGCAGGACAGTGGCAATGAGCCAACAGGGAGTATGAACCAGATGGGATAACGCCATGGAGCCACAAAAGAAACCTGGGCTGAAGTGTGGAAGACTGAGCCCAATAGGATCAAGTTCCTTGTTTAGGTGGTCTTCGATGTGCTTCCCAGCCAATCAATCTTCCACACATGTGGACAAAGTTGAGACACCGATCTATTACTTTTGATCAAAGTCTAGAACCTGAGAGCACATCCTGAGCTGCGGCCCACCAGTACTGGAAGAGATGGAGGTATACGACCATGTCCCGAAGACCATAACAGAATCTCAGACCAGCTAGAAACTCTCATGAGACTCTAGAAGAGACTGGCAGCGGATGGGGTACTTGGAGAGGTTACTCAGGTTCCCGCATCACATCGCAGCCACCACCTGACATGGTTCTGGTGTCTGATTTCATAAAGCAAGTCAGGCTCCTGGAGTTGACAGTACCAGTGGAAGATCGCCTGGAAGAGGCATTTGAGAGGAAGCTCCATGTTGGCAAGGAGGCTGGAGATATTTACCAACAGAGACTAGTGATCCCAGGGGGTCTCGTAGCCCGAACCCTAATTAGAAAACTGAGGGAGCGAGGACAAGAAGAGCCATCGACAGTACCACCACATGGCAGAAAGAGCCACCACGGTGGCTGTTGCTCAAGAGAGCAGAGCCATGGGGGAGGAGTAGATAGTTTGCAATCTGGAAACAAGCGTAGGTCTGATGTTTAAGGCGGTAGTAACTTCAGGGTCCTACAGGTGGCGCTGCATGAGGATATACATTTCTGCAGAGGGTGTGAGTGACGGGATCCATAGATTGGGAAGAGGTGCTACAGTGCAGGGAATGTCTCGTTCCATGTGTGGTAAACGCTCCAGAGCAGATGTTAATGATTGGCTAAAAGGAGTGACTGAGCATGTGGGCGTGGCCAAAGACCATAGTGTGAAGGAAGTAGCTGAATCTGCAGGTGTATGGAAGCAGCGTACGGTCATACGGGTCTACCAGCAGTGGGAAAATCCCAGTCTACAGGGAACTCTCCTCGGAATTGTGCCAGGGAAGGCATCCACCAAATCTGGACCAACTGACCAATCCTTTGGCCTGAACACTGATGTGGCTACATCCAGAAACTTGTCCAGTCCAACCACAGCTGTTATGGGTGCTGGTGGAGGTGCTACAAGGTCTGCTTCAGTCACAGGGGACTCACTTTTTGCCCACAGAGCTTATTTCATATAGTATCTGCGTATGCCAAAAATTTGGATTTGGGCTGGCAGCCTGAATGTTTCCACGGTGCTTTAATGACACACACTCTGAACTGAATCATCCTCTGTGTATATTTGGTGCGCTAAAATAAAACGTAATGTGCTCCACGCAGTGACTTAATTAGGCGTTAATAAGGAATTCCCCAAAGCCAACACAAGTTAAATCAATTTCCTAATTAATTCTCATCTTACACATGCAGCGTGAGCTAAACACGTCAGTGCTGAATTCAGCTGGAATGTAGCAGGACGGCGAAAGTGTTACATGTTCCTAAATACGAAGCCTGTATAACGTCTCCACACGTACCGCTGCTCGAATAAAGTGTCGCTCAGAAACTCACGGAGGTGGTAAAGACACGAGGAGCCTGGTCGGGATGTCTGGAACGCGTGAATCACAGCTAGCACATGCTGCTCGGAGCTGATGAAAACGCTTCTCGGTCGTGTCTGTCATTTAGAACATCTCTATTAACACCACGCACATGAGACGGCGCGGTGTGGCGCGGCACGCCCCGGCTCCCCACTGAGGGCTTATGGGAAATCTTCACTTATACAAATACACACATCCTCCTGCAGGTCCACATCTGGAACTGCTCATCATAAAGAACCTCATTTCTCGCTGCTGAGCTGACGTTTGGCTTCACATGAAAAACACTGATGCCATTACAGACAATACGGCCAAAACTCTAATTAACCCAACACACCAATATGTGATCTGATCTGATCGATGTCTTCTTCAGCTATGAGGCTAACGAAGCTAACAAGTAATGGAAGCCAATTAGCATGTTGCTAAACCGCCTCCCTAAATCATCACTTGCCTCATAGATTTATTGCTGGGACATGATCCTATCCTTAGATAACTCAGTGTGGATTAGCCCTACATGGTTCATTTTGAGCGATGAGAGCCTCTGGCACAGGAGAACGGACCACTTGGCTCTTCTCGGCAGCTTTCTGAAAGGTGCAGTATAGTAGTGTACCCTTTCAGATACAGCCCTATTCTAGCAGACCCCTAAAACATTATGTAAAGGTTATGAACACTGAAAATGTTAACATAACATGTGCTTGTTTAACTAGGAATGTGTGCTAAAGTTCGAATAGTAATGCGTGTGACCTCTAGAGTGACCTTTAGAACAGTGGTCACCAATCTTATCCACAAAAGGCCGGTGTGGCTGCAGGTTTTCATTCCAACCAACCAGGAGCTCACTTGATTCTACTTGATTCATCAAGTGCTCAGACCTTCAGACAACAGATCACATGATCTCCTGCTTGGGTGGAATGAAAACCTGCAGCCACACCGGCCCTTTGCGGATAAGATTGGTGACCCCTGCTTTAGTATGTGTGTCATACGTCATATAACTTCTCCAGGGGTGTTAACACACTGCTAAATGGGGGGCTCCAAAAAGCTCCAGTAACAATAAAATAATCTTCAGACACAAAACAGCCTTAGCTGATGGTCAGCATTTAGGGGTTTTACCAAACTGCCAAAAAAAAAAAAAAAATAATAAAAAAAAATAAAATAATATTATATATATATATATATATATATATATATATATATATATATATATTTTTTTTTTTTAAAGATGCAAAAAAACCCAAAAAAACATTGTATTTATTAACCATTACATTTATTAATTTAAATTACCTTTAATACTTATGGCCTTCCAGGTTCCTATTCCATATAGATACATTACACCAGGACCATCACATGACAATCACGACAGTCTTTGCTGGACGCAGCTCAGCGGTGGCTCAAAAGTCACTTCTCCAAGAGACATCAGAAACGACTCGTTAAGAATAACTTTTTGAACCCCCATAAAATACCCCCCCCCCCCCCAAAAAAAAACAGAAGTGGACTACCGACACCGTGTCCAGCGAGTGGGCGTTTATTAAGCAGCTTCCTGGCGGGCCTCAGCGCTGGAGCTTCCGTCTATACTGTACTGGAGAAGATAATAGAGAAATGGCACGGCTCCAGCAGCCGAGATTTCTCCTCCGTAAACAAACAAAAGTGCTTCCTTCCCCTCTGCGTGGTCTTTATTGGCAAGCCCAGAAAAGACAGCCTCGTCACAAACCGCACCACTTCTGTGAGGACAGCGAGAGGTCAAAGGTCAAGGGGTTATCGCCTCAAGTCGGCTGTTTCCGTCATAGTACGCAGCTCTCTGAAAGCTGGGACCGAGCCAGGAGGCCTATGGGGGACCTGAGTTGGGTTCTTATTCTAATTATAGTGAGGCGGAGAGAAGCTTTGTGAGGAAAAGGGAGAATGGGGCGGGGTGGTGTTGCATCGGGTGATGCATCAGTATCAGTGTCTGGATCAGGATAAATCAAAGCCATACCGATCAGATTTATTGTTTCTCAGATAGATTAATGAATTGAACTACAAGTTGTACAGGACAAATTCAGTTTGTCACGGCTGCGATGAACATGCACTGATACAACAGGGTTTTGTAGTTATCCTGTGGGTTAGTTAATCAGGCCACTAGAAACAATCGTCCCAGATCAATAACTTCCCAACTTGGTGTGGTTTTAATTATACAGGTTAATTATGCAGATGAATAACAAGAACACAAACATGAACAGGCATTCTCTACCTGCCTGTGAGACAGAACCTTTATAATCACTGCTATTAACACATTCCTGGCCATTTTTGTCACTGTAAAGCCTCTAACTAGGCTAATTAGCTAGCTAGCTAACTTACTGCTAACCTTTTTGACTGCAATGAGCCGATATACTGCTATACTCCGCACGCACACACTCATACAGAACACAGAACTGTGTGGAGACCCAAAATTTTTTAAATATTTTTCTCTGTTGAGTGTTAATATGAGCAGAAACACTCCTCTGTGGCTGCTAGCATAAGCGCTAATAGCATTACCTACTCATAGCTGGTCTCCTGATGTAGAATGTTTTCCAGAGCCATAATACTCAAAATCATCATCATCATACCGTCCTAGTCCTACACTCTGGAGCTCCGACTGGTGTATAACAGGGCTGGGGTATCTTCGTCTTTTGTAACTAATGGTAAAGATTCACTAAACTGGGATTAGCTTTAGCTGCTAATGTTAGCAAAGGCAGAGGATCTTCAGCGGGGCTAATACAGCAGCTCCACTTGCTGGAAAGCTGAAAAACCGTGAGTAAATCTATTACCTACTCTGGAATATTTGACATCACAACCTCAAACACAATGTAATAAGACTGTTATTGATGAAGGGAACGATGTTGGTGTACGGATAAAGGAATGAACGGATGAAGGGACAGTGTTGGTGATGGATAAAGGAATGAAGGGATGAAGGGACAGTGTTGGTGATGGACAAAGGAATGAAAGGATGAAGGAACAATGTTGGTGTACCGATAAAGGAATGAACGGATGAAGGAACAAAGTTGTTGTAGGACAAAGGAATGAATGGATGAAGGAACAAAGTTGTTGTAGGACAAAGGAATGAATGGATGAAGGAACAAAGTTGTTGTAGGACAAACGAATGAACGGATGAAAGGGGACAATGTTGGTGTACGTAGAAAGGAATGAACGGATTAAGGGAACGATGTTGGTGTACAGATAAAGGAATGAAGGGATGAAGGAACAATGTTGGTGTACAGATAAAGGAATGAACGGATGAAGGGAACAATGTTGGTGTACGTAGAAAGGAATGAACGGATTAAGGGAACGATGTTGGTGTACAGATAAAGGAATGAAGGGATGAAGGAACAATGTTGGTGTACAGATGAAGGAATGAACCGATGAAGGAACAATGTTGGTGTACAGATAAAGGAATGAACGGATGAAGGAACAATGTTGGTGTACAGATAAAGGAATGAACGGATGAAGGAACAATGCTGGTGTACAGATGAAGGAATGAACCGATAAAGAAACAATGTTGGTGTACAGATAAAGGAATGAACGGATGAAGGAACAATGCTGGTGTACGGATAAAGGAATGAACGGATGAAGGAACAATGTTGGTGTACAGATAAAGGAATGAACGGATGAAGGAACAATGCTGGTGTACGGATAAAGGAACAATGTTGGTGTACAGATAAAGGAATGAACGGATTAAGGGAACAATGTTGGGGTACAGATAAAGGAATGAACGGATTAAGGGAACAATGTTGGGGTACAGATAAAGGAATGAATGGATGAAGGAACAATGTTGGTGATGGATAAAGGAATGAACGGATGAAGGAACAGTGTTGGTGTACAGATAAAGGAATGAACGGATGAAGGAACAATGTTGGTGTACAGATAAAGGAATGAAGGACAATGTTGGTGATGGATAAAGGAATGAACGGATGAAGGAACAATGTTGGTGTATGGATAAAGGAATGAGCGGATGAAGGAACAATGTTGGTGTATGGATAAAGGAATGAAGGACAATGTTGGTGATGGATAAAGGAATGAACGGATGAAGGAACAATGTTGGTGTACAGATAAAGGAATGAACGGATGAAGGAACAATGTTGGTGTACAGATAAAGGAATGAACGGATGAAGGAACAATGTTGGTGATGGATAAAGGAATGAACGGATGAAGGAACAATGTTGGTGTACAGATAAAGGAATGAAGGAACAATGTTGGTGATGGATAAAGGAATGAACGGATGAAGGAAAAATGTTGGTGATGGATAAAGGAATGAACGGATGAAGGAACAATGTTGGTGTATGGATAAAGGAATGAACGGATGAAGGAACAATGTTGGTGTACAGATAAAGGAATGAAGGAACAATGTTGGTGATGGATAAAGGAATGAACGGATGAAGGAACAATGTTGGTGATGGATAAAGGAATGAACGGATGAAGGAACAATGTTGGTGTATGGATAAAGGAATGAACGGATGAAGGAACAATGTTGGTGTATGGATAAAGGAATGAACGGATGAAGGAAAAATGTTGGTGTACAGATAAAGGAATGAAGGAGCGACAGGCATCTACAGACAGGAGGTCCAGCTTGCTAGCTTTTGGTTGTGACGGTTAGCTTTAGCTCGCTAGCCTTCTGATTGGTTGGGGGGATGCTTATGTAAACTTTGCCCAAGATTAGGACCACCACGTTCACACGGAATGATGAGAAATATGGATCTATATATTGATTATTTATTGGCTTTATTGGCATTCCAGAGTTTACCCAACACTGTAATTAACTTGATTAATATAAAGCTACAGATTTCTAAAATAACAAAATACTGAACATCCCCAACAACCAGTAGTACAAAGGGAAGAGGCGAGTAGCTGGATAGCAGGGTGAAGAAAGAAAGGAGCCCGGAATGAAAGAGAGAAGCCGGATAAAAGAGGACACGGGGTGAGCAACCCAGAGCGAGAGAGAAAGAGAGCGGAGAGAGATTTCGATGACTCAAGGCCGGAGAAATCTCCTCAAAACCACAAATACAGTTGGCCGAGGCAGGAGTTATATAAAGAGCATTTTTTCCTCAGCGCCTCTGGCAGCTGCTGCCCCTCTCAGCTGTGGTTCTTCTGCACTTTCTTCAAAGCTGGCGCCGGCAGAGCCCAGGAAAAAACCCAATAATAACGCTGCCTGGCTAAGTGTTTCTAAAGCGCTCACTCTCGGCTTGTTCCGTCATGTACAGCGCTTTAAACGCAGGTGCTTTTCTTCCCCCGGCTCGGCTCATTCCAAAGCTGCGTAAAATTAATTCCATGACACGTTAATAAGGGCGAGATGAAACGCCTAAACCGTGCCGACTGTGGGAATCGCTTGTTCGACAAATTACGGCATTATCCTCTCGTTATGAATGGTGAAGGCTGGGTTAGGCCACTTCCAAGCGACTCTGGAAACGGTAGGAGCCTAGAAGATCAGGAGGGGTATGAACGAGTGATGATGGAAGATGGAAGGCTTACTGTGAGAATGCTTAGTGACGCGTTCAAGCAGAATTCCACCAAACGATTAAACGGCTAAGACGTAAACAGTGGTCCAGAGTGGTCTGGTGTGAAACGTTCCGTTCTCGGTTGTTGACGACGCTGGTGACGGGAACCAGATGTCTACCTTTGGGTGATGAGCTGCTTTGGTCATTTTTGGTCAGGATTTTGTTTAACTCAGGACTCATAACTGGATGACGGGGTTTGGGGTTAGGCTGGGAAAAAAATGTTGGGTTTGGGTCGGGCTCAGACAAAATATTTTTCATATCAGACACAGACACAACAGGTTCAGGTTTAGAGCATGATTGGATTAAGACAGGTCGCTGGGTTTGGGTCAAGTTTTTGCTGGATGCTGGTCGGGTTCAGATGTCATTTTACTGGGCTTTGGTGGGTTCAAAAAAAATTCTGTAAGGCTTGGGCCGGATTCTTGATTTTGGGCTGGATTTGAACTGAAAATAATAATGGGGTTTGAGCCGGGTTCAAAATCTTTTTTGTGGGGCTCAAAAATTGCTGGGTTTTGGTCCAGAACACATTTAGCTGGGTTTTGGTCAGGTCCAGATCACATTTAGCTGGGTTTTGGTCGGGTCCAGATCACATTTAGCTGGGTTCTGGTCCAGAACACATTTTGCTGGGTTTTGGCCAGGTTGAGATCGGGTCCAGAACACATTTTGCTGGGTTTTGGTTCTAGATCACATTTTGCTGGGTTTTGGTCAGGTCCAGAACACATTTTGCGGGGTTTTGGTCGGGTCCAGAACACATTTTGCTGGGTTTTGGTCGGGTCCAGAACACATTTTGCTGGGTTTTGGTCGGGTCCAGAACACATTTTGCTGGGTTTTGGTCCAGAACATATTTAGCTGGGTTTTGGTGGGGTCCAGAACACATTTTGCTGGGTTTTGGTCCAGAACACATTTTGCTGGGTTTTGGACAGGTTTAGACAAAATAATATAAGGCTTGGGCCGGATTCAAATTATCCTCAATTAAATTTTCTTGGTTCTGGGTTGGATTTGAACTGAAAATGATATTGGGATTAGAGTCAGGTTCAAAAAATCAAAAACTGTTGGGTTTTAATCGGGTCCAGATCACATTTAGCTGGGTTTTGGTAGGGTTCAGATAAAATTCAGGTTGCACTGGAATCAAAACTTGAGTGATGATGTGGTTCAGTTTTGGAACAGAATTTCACAAAAGTCACATTGTTCATGACGCGTGTCGTCTGACGTGTCGTCGTGTTGTCCTGTTAAAGTCGGCATCATTAAACAACAGAACTGCCCAGCCTGTCCAATAACAGGCAAACGTCCGGCCAAGATGAACTTTTATGAATGCACTTTGATTATACGGTACATGAAACTATGCTACATGGATAAACTTGCGTGTACAGTGACTCAGGTAAACAACTAGCGAATCTTTATTTTTGCTAACACTAAGAGATAAACAGCGTTACATCATGTAGCATTTTGTGGTAACAATGGCGTTTAAATGAGGAGAAAGGCTATGATGGACCTACGGTTCAAACTGTATATACTTCCATCCCGCAGTTATATAATTACAGTCTGTGCCTCAGAAATAACAATAAGTTACATAAAAGGTAAGTGTATATAATAGGTCTGAACGTTTACCATCAACCCCACACCCCCAAAAACGGGGAATAAATGAGGATAACAACAGACGGTCTGACTCCTGCTCAAGGTTTCCCTTCAAGGGATTCTCTCTCTCTCTCTCTCTCTCTCTCTCTCTCAGTTCAGTCAGGACAAGGGGAGCTCTTGGCATGAAAAACAAAGCTGTGAGCAGCAGTTAAAACAATGCAGCTGTGGTAAACAACACATGAGGCGAATCATTAAGTGCATACTTATGCTGATGAAATCAACCAGCACCACGCTTGGAGAGGTAGCCATTCTGTGACCCAGCTAAAACAAAGGAGGAACGAAACAAAAGAAAGTTCTGAAAGCGGAGCGGAAGGGCCGCGCGTCCCGAAACAGCTGTCGGAGTCAAGTGCTATCAAGCTCTAATAAGAAACACTCAAGAGCAAAAACGAGCAGGAAGCAGTTAGCTCAAGGCGAGGGAGAGACGGTCAAGTTTAGGCTGTGCTGCTACGAGGCGACAGCTGGGGACAGTTAAGAAGTGAAGTGTTGTAGCAGTTTAAGAAATCTCGCCGTCGCAATTCAGCCTGGGTCCACCAGGGGGCACCCAGGGAAAATATGAAAATCTGCAGAATTATTAACTGCTGGTCGGATGGTTTATTTGTAGGCTTTAAAAGTTTCTGCTGTCACATCAAAAACGATATTCTCGGTAAACTTACACAGGTTTAAAAAAGATTTTAACGATAAGCCAGCATTTCAGAGGTCATGATCACGGAGACAGACAAAGAAGACAGCAATGCGCTTAGTCTGTGAATAATATCCAGCTATGGATAAGACAAACCTTTATTTGGAGACATCTGGCATATGTAGCCTTTGGAATAAACCCAAGGTAACTCAGATGTGATTCCATTCGCGTTGCCAAAGTGGACAGGACTTTGAGATCTTCATGAATTTGTCCATTTGCAAATCAAGTCATCAATTCAGACATCAATACATCAGTACAATACTTTCCATTACATACTAACCAATAAACAAAGTAACGAATACACTGTGGTTAATTACAGTAAGCTGAGCACTGTAACCATTGTTAATGTTTGACTTCATGTTAACTAACGTATTACAGTGTTAGTGAGTCAACATCTGTAAAGTGTGACCGGCATCCTTTTAAAAACTGTAGCGTATGTACGAAGAAGTACGTGGATCGATATCTCGGCTTCATATTAATACAAGCACATGCAAACAGTCGACAGGTATGTTTAAAAGTCTACATACCCTTTATGTACATGTTTACTATCATCTTCATGCTAATCTGAGGGTTAAAAAAGACGCTAGTTATCCTCTGCAGAAAACAGGAGTGGGGGATTGATCAGTTGCATCACTCAGGTTTGCCATTTGTCGCTACACGTCATGTGACTGTAGAGTGTTAAGGCCCGGCGAGGTTCTGGGGAACTTTAACAATCAGAAAAAAATTCTAATAATAATAAATAAGAACTACACTATAAGCCAATGGATATGTATTTATTTATTTTTCTTTTTTTTTCCTGATTATTATCCTGATTTTTTTTATATGAATGAAGCTTATTCTTCAGGATACCAAGACATGGTGCTAGAGAGACCCATCTGCTGAGACCAAAGTGGCTCTATCAGAGGAGTCACTATTAGGAACAGCGGGTTAGCACAGTGGATAACAACTCCATGGATTCTCTTCACATCTCAAATCAGTTTTTACTTTAGAAATAGTTATAGGTATTTATATGGCTACTGCTGATTAATGGTAATCACTGCTGAGTTACAGTCCAGTGCAAAAGTTTGAGCACCCTCTGGCCAAAATTAAAATAAGTACACATCCTTCGCTGGAACATAATTACATAATTACTGTTTATTTTCTGAATATAATATAGAAAAAGTGTATAGGTGTATAACATACGAGAAAACCTTCTAGCGTTTTTCATATTTTTCATTTATTATGTTTTTTTTTGCACTTAAATTTGCAGAAAATGTCAAATGTATAATTTAAACAGGGACATTCAAGTTTCTGCATTTGACAAAACACATTCAATCTATATTATGTAGTAACGAAAAGTTCAGGCTTCATTTTTTTTGTATTTTTGAGCACTCACTGATCTGACCCATATCTATCTATATATTCAATGTGACTGAAGCACTGTGCAACATTTGCTGCTGCACTTCATTTCCCGTATACCACCTGTACACCACCTGTATACAACCGTGTACTGACTGCCAACATCACTCTGCTTCTTATACTACAACATATATACACAATATCTACGCAACATCTTTCAGGAACTGTGCAATATAGATATTTGTGCAATTACACATGTACAACTGTTAAAGGGTATAGTTTTTTTTAACAGTAGAGATTTATTTATAATTTCTTAGATTTTGTATAACTTTTACTTTTGTCTACCTCTTTGCTCTGTATTCGTATATTCTGCTGTAACAATGCAAATCTGAAATGATCCCCTAAAAACAGACACCCAGCATGGAACAAGTTTTCTAGACTCAGATATAACCAACTAAAATAAAACTAATAAAATGCATTATTTCTATTTTTTATATTCATTATTCTATATTTCTTCTTCTTCTTTTATTATTATTATTATTACTACTATTATTATTATTATTATAATTACTATTATTACTACTACTATTATTATCATCATTATTATCATTATTATTATTATTTATTAGATTCAAGATTCAAGCATTTGTCATATGCACCAAGAAACAAGCAGTTGCACCTGTACAATGAAATTCTTACTCTGCACTCGCTCCCGGACTTCAGGTACTAAACAAATACAATATAAATACAAAGTACAAAATAAGAAAGAGAAGACTAATATATATGTAAGTATTTAAATTAAGAAAATGTATGAAAGTTTGAAAGGTACAGGAGCGTTATTATTAATATTATAATTAATGTTATTATTATTGTTATTATTTTACATGATCTACATTAAATCCTGTAAACCTGCTGACACGCTTTTCAAGCAAACACTTCCTGAGCAATTTGTGTTGCTAGTAAGACAGAGCGCAGGCTTGAAGGTGATTAAAACCTTCCCGGTATGAGTAATGCCATGCATCTCCCATGGGTCACCCAACTTTCCAACTGCTTCAGACAGAGAGAGCAAAACAAGAACAACAAAACGTCGCTCCGCATTAATAGAAACCGTCTAGCCAGAATCCGAAGCCTTGAGAGCACAGAACGGCCTCAGTGCACCACATCGCCCACAGATCCGTACACGCCACAGAACTAGGGGAGCAAAGAGGCGCGCAGTTCCGGATTGATCAGACTCCGGTTTTAAAAATACCATCACATGATCAAAACTGCTCTACTAAACTCGGGATTTCATATGTACCAGGTTTCAGATAAACAAACCCCAGAAATCACAACCCCTGCAATTTATAGGCCGCTACATAAAACACTAGGGAGATGGTGTGACCGTAGCACAAGTCCCGCCCCCTCTGCACCCACTTTGCTCTGATAGGCTGCCTCTCCCCCAAACGCTTAGTTTTGATCATTGCTAGTGGTTTTCAGGAAAGATGGAAATGAGCGATGCTCAAAAGAGAGAGTGGGGGAGAGGGGGGCGGGGTGCATCTGTGACAGCTTTCTGAAATCACTGGGTAGCAGACAGAGTGACAAAACTCAATCCCATAATACTCTAACTCAAAATCCCTCAGCATACTCAGCAACAAGACCAGAATCAGCTTTGAGTAAGGTGTGGAGGTGCACCGATACGATACTCAGCATATGTATCAGTCAGTGGAGGACAGCACCAGTTTCCCCTGTATCTGTACTTTACAGTATTTCCATTTTGGACGTCTTTGTTCGAATAACGCCGCCACATCTCACCTTCTACTCCACTACCTGACATTTGTACTTCCTTTCGGCTTACAGGTAAAAACATAACATGCCAAGCTCATTCATGGAATCCTAGCATCCAGGGAAATGTCTATTTCAGGCCTGGACTACAACAAGGACCACTTGGAGGAAGGCAGGTAAAGCAGGAAGGGGCTAATGCAAACACTGACTGACAACAACACATCAAAGCATCAGTGAACAGATCAAACGTCTTGTTCCTGACTCAATAAAGCTTAATATAGAAATATGTACACATGAGCTAGTGTCTTGCGAGTGTCATTTTTCTGAATGTATATAAACACTATTTCCTTTTATAAGGAATTTTGAGTAGTTTATATTTACAAACAGAGACCTACAGATGCAGTACAGCACATGAGAACTCATTTTGTGAAGTATTATATACATGTGTATTATATATATATATATATATATATATATATATATATATATATATATATATATATATAAATATATATATATATATATACATAAATATATATATATATATATACACACACACATACACACACAAATATATAAAACAAAAGAATAGTTTTTGAACGCTTGTGTTTTTCATTATAATGCAGCCCAGTATTATGACTGCATACTCAAGACAGGCCATGCAGTCCTGCATTTTACTATGGTTAAATCACTGCTGTACTTATTGCTTTAATTTAACTTTCCCTGGATCAAAGTGTCCATCAACATACACCAAATCCCATCACTCAAAAAGCAGGATATGAAATTCATTAGTTTTATAGCTTTATAGCTTGACGTCCTTTTTTCCCCAAGGGATTATTATTACTAAGAAGTTCCAACAATGAGAAGAGAGAGAGGGAAAGACCTGTTGTAAAGGATGAATGTAAGAATCCATGTTCTGCCTTTCTGCAGGCCTGTTACAGGTTATTATTTTTATCTAGCAGCTACAGGCTGAGAAAGGGGGTTCTTCAACAGGTCCAGGTGTAAAGTCTTACATGCCGGCATGTTTTTCACAGGGTTAAACGTTGGATGATGGAGAAGGATTTAGTTTAACAGGGGCTCTTTGGTTTACCAAAACTGGTTTACCTGTTGTTACAAGTCAAAACTGAATATTTGTTGGCACTATATAGGCATTACAGCTTCTGAGTGAAGTGGTAACCACCATGAAACTAATAAAGCATATAGAAGGAAGATCTTGACCATGACCTAATGTAAATAAGCACAGTACTGTTTTACATATATACATTTTGAAATAAAAATAAATAAAATTAATAAGAAAAATACATACATACATACATACATACATACATACACTGTCTGGAGATGCAAATTAGTATACTTATATTGAATACATTAAAACAAATATAAGTATTATGTAGTCAAAATCTATACATAAATACACACACACACACACACACACACACATTACTGGGAACCACACATTGGAAGTCCACACACACACGTCAGGACCCTGGTAACAGACTTGGTGGCTGTGCCCTGTGTCTGTCACTGGTCATCACACACACACACGTCTCAATATGTATGTTTTTATCATGGTGTGTAAAAAATGTGTGAGATATGTATGTATGTATGTATGTATACACATATGTGTGTGTGTGTGTGTGTGTGTGTGTGTGTGTATATATATATATATATATATATACACACACACTGAAACACCTGTCATGTGGGAGGTCTCATGGCTAAATTGGACCAGCCTGGTGGCCAATCTTCATTAACTGCACATTGCACCAGTAAGAGCAGAGTGTGAAGGTTCAGTTAGCAGGTACGAGCACAGTTCTGCTCTCAAAATGACTGCAAATGCACACAGCATTATGGACATACCAGAGTTCAAAAGAGGACAGACTGTTGGTGCAAACAAGTCTTTGCACTGGCGCATCTGTGACCAAGACAGCAAGTCTTTGTGATGTATCAAGAGCCACGGTATCCAGGGTAATGTCAGCAAATACCACCAAGA
>JAMWET010006696.1:165000-192500 GCA_024036415.1 Prochilodus magdalenae
TCAAAACCTGAAAGCTTCTAGACATAGCAGCTGCTCTTGCTCCTCAGCCGTCGTTGGACAGTACCCCCACCCGGTATGAGAGGATGGGACGTAGAATGGGTGATCTATTGGTCGCATTAATCTGCAGGGCCCCCTGCTTTTTCAGGTGAACAAAAGATCCAAATGTCAACAACTGAAAAGAGGCAGCGAGCGCGTGTTCATTAACTCTAGGTAGGGCCGAGAGAGAGCGTCACTCAGAGAGCAGCTTTAACAGCACCAGAAACAGATTAGCCCTCCGATCAATCCACAGGACTGACTCAGTACCAGCTTCAGACTCGGTCTCCCATTCACTTCTCTCTCTCATCTCCAATTCTCTCACTCCAGAAACAGAGAGAGAGGGGAGAGGGAGGGAGGGAGGGAGAGAGAGAGGGGAGAGAGAGAGAGAGAGAGAGAGAGAGAGAGAGAGGTAGAGGGAGAGAGGGATAGGTAGAGGGAGAGAGAGAGGGAGAGAGAAAGAGAGGGATAGGGAGAGAGGGATAGGTAGAGGGAGAGAGGGAGAGGGATAGGTAGAGGGAGAGGGAGAGAGAGAGGGAGAGAAAGAGGTAGAGAGAAAGAGAGGGATAGGTAGAGGGAGAGGGAGAAAGGGATAGGTAGAGGGAGAGGGAGAGAGAGAGGGAGAGAAAGAGGTAGAGAGAAAGAGAGGGATAGGTAGAGGGAGAGGGAGAAAGGGATAGGTAGAGGGAGAGAAAGGGAGAGAGAGGGAGAGGTAGAGGTTGAGCGAGGGAGAGAGATAGAGAGGTAGCCTTCCACCTCTCCCTGTTTCTGAAGAGAGAGAGGGAAAAAAGAAAAGGAAACAAAGTGAGAGACAGAGAAAGACAAAAGCAAAGGATATGAGAGAGAGGAGGGGAGAGAGAGAGGGAGAGAGAGAGAGAGAGAGAGAGAGAGAGAGAGAGAGAGAGAGAGAGCGAGAGAGAAGGGGAGGAAATGTCTTCACGGGGGGGTTTCCGGTCGCTAGACCGCCTCCTGACAGGTTTTTCTTTTCTATAGACACAATTCCTGAATTACCTTTTACTTTACTTGATCCTATACTGCTCTGAGAGGCCACTTAGGTCATTACTGCTGAGCAAGCAGCCCCCTCCCCCCGTGAAGCTCCCTGGTGGTGGGGAGAGAGAGAGAGAGAGAGAGAGAGAGAGAGAGAACGAGAGAGATAGAGAGAGCGAGAGAGAGAGAGAGCGAGAGCAGGATGTGTGCAGTGTGTATGTGCGAGTCGCCTTGCTGTCGCTCTGATCCAGTTCTGTGAGCTGAACTCTGTGAACCTCATTACTGAGTTCGCTTTAATTGGAAACTGCAGTGAACAAGAAGTGCAGACTGGAGAAGCTGGCCAACACCACAGCTCTGCTGACCACAACCATCCAAACCAAGGCTTCCTGCTACGGCTCCACAATATACCGCGTGCTAATCGTGATATTCGGCACGGGCTGCAATATGGACGTTAGCCACTAGCCGTTCCCGGCTTGGGAACGCCCACACCTGTATAAGCCGTGAGGTGTCATCCTGAACACTGGTCAGTGTGTTGAGGCAAAGTGACAAGAATTACTGGAGTTTGAACGAGGTATGATAGTGAAGTGCCTCGGCTGGGCTCGGGAGAATGCTTCCGGACATCTTATCCTGCTGGAATTTCCCACCACTGCACAGGTACATGAAGTCCATGAAGGACTGCAAGTGGTCACCAGCAGTGTAACGTAGTTAGCATGGCGTTAGCGGAGGCACTCTGATGGCTCTTTGCTCCCGCATCCCATGGAAGCTAAAGAAAGCTGCGCCGACCGGAGTGGGGGTCTCCTGTATTGAATGTTGATGTGATGCTGGCACTAACAAGTCTAGCCAGATGCCGCCGGTCGCGATCACTGAGCCCCTGTGGTTGTCCACTCTGCTGTCCACTGTGGGCGGTAATGCAGTCTATGACATCTTACCAGCACCCGTGTGACACTATGGATCAAGCAATGTGCCTGCACAACTTGAACACATCAGGCTCCATAACCTAAAACCTCCTGGATCCGGGAGAGTAACTGCTGGCTACGCCGGGTGCTGAGCGCGAACGCCTCAGGACTTGGACAGAACCGCTAGTTCAGACTGAACTTTCTCAGATCAAACAGATTAGAGTGAAATTCCCATTCCAGAGGATCGGTCAGAACTCGGCATGCTTTCTGTCTGCTGTGAACAGATGGGCAGCGCCCGCCATTCAGCTTCAGAACCTGCGCCTATCTCGCCCCACGGCATCGCTGCGCTGCCTTTCAGTTGGAAGTCTGAATGAACTCCAATCTCACTGCTGCACCCGATGAACCTCAGATAGTTGCCATGTGACCGAGTGCAGACTGGCTGCAAATAAAAACACTGGGATCATGCGGCTCGTTTGTTTCTCGGCTCTTTCGGTGCTCCAATTAGCTTAGCGGCTTCTTTGCTAAGCTATGCTACATGCTAATAGCAACAAAACAAAAACGGCCACTGGCATGTGAAAGACCAGTGGACCCAAGCCATGTACACAACCCCACACCAGTATGGAGCCACCACCAGCCTGCACAGGGCCTTGTTGGAAGGAACCATGACCCATTGGACCTCACCTCACGTTCCCAGACCTCTAAGGTCCAGTTAGCTACCTCACGAGCCCGGTAAACGAACAGTCCCAGGTTTTCGGGATTCTTGACTCTCGACTGCCGCTGAAAGCGATAGGACTCTCGAGGACTCTGAGCACTGGATAATATCTCGACTTGGTCCATGTGGCCATTACTACATTAAATGAATGGCTCCAGAGCAGATGTTAATGATTGGCTAAAAGGAGGGACTGAGCATGTGGGCGTGGCCAAAGACCACAGTGTGAAGGAAGTAGCTGAATCTGCAGGTGTAGTGAGCAGTGCGTACGGTCAATACAGGGTCTACTGTTTTTTTTTTTTTGTTTTTTTGTTTTTTTTTCATTCCTCTACCAGCAGTGGCTGAAATCCCAGTCTACAGGGAATTCTCCTGGGAATTGTGCCAGGGAAGGCCTCCACCAAATCTGGACCAACTGACCAGTTCTTTGATGTAAGAGAGTCTGAACACTGATGCGGCCCACATCCAGAAACTTGCCCAGTCCATGCCGAATCCAGTCACAGCTGTGGTGCTCAATTCATCGTTATTCTATTCTCAGATAATACTGGCATCATAACACACATTGGCCTGCCACAGAAGAAAAGCAGGGGGCAGCGAAGATGTGGGTTTGGTTTGTGTGGTGGCAGACGGTCAGCTGTGCGGAGTGCACTGTGAGGACCCGAGCTGAGTGCGCCGGAGCGATGGGCATATGGACATGGCAGGTGGCTACTTATACCAGGGCTGGTAGTTGTCCACCCGGTGGGCACAAAACAAAGGGCATTTTCCATGGCGCTGCCATTCATCTCTTACACCATGAGTCACCCAGGCACTGTGTTCATGTGTCCGAGGCCACTATATACCCACCTATATACACACACCATCACAACCATAAAGACACATGCTATTTATATAACACGTTACTGTATATATGGATTTACTTTATTTCTATGGATCTTGTGGTCACTGTTAAATGAAGGCACCCCTGTCTAAAGACAGAGCAGTCCAAACTGGCACTACTGGTTCTATTTTCTCAGTTCCAACTAACCAGGTCTAAAGATGTATATTGTAACTTGTTGTGTATAGCAATATTTGATTCTTACCTTGTTGCCACTTATATATGTGGAGAACGAAAATACTCAAAATATAATAAATAAATAAATAAATAAATAAATAAATAAAATTAATTAAATACACAACACACAATGGTCAAATAAAATATTAAATATTTGTAATTAAATATATATATAATTATATAGATACTTTTCAATTATTTTATTTGGCCATTGTGAATATTATTTTATATCTCTTTAAATAATAACAAAATAATTGTGCTATTAAAATTATTTGATAACTTGTTTTTTTTGAAAAATTTGATAATGTGATTATATGCATTTTCTCATAATAAAATTCTGTCCTGCAGGATAAAGTTTTGTCTTACAATTTCATTCATTCGTTCGTTCATTCATTTCAACGTTCAGCGTCTCAGAGCAATGTACAATTCCTTCACGTCCACAGCACGTCATTCAGTGGGGTAGGGGCCAGACCTAGCATGGTTGCTAGGTTAAGGGCCATATAACCACACACACACAGACACAGACAGAAACACACACACACACACACACACACACACACACACACACACACACACACACACACACAGACACACACACACACACAGACAGACATACCACCCCAACATACACCGACACACTACACAACAGAAAACATACACACACACACAGAACCAGAACCACACACCACACACAACCACAGAACAGAACAGGAACACACACACACACAGAAACACACACACACAGAAACACACACACACACAAACACACACACAAACACACACAGACAGACAGAAACACACACACAGAAACACACACACACACACACACACACACACACACAGAAACACACACACACACACACACACACACAGAAACACACACACACACACACACACACAGAAACACACACACACCCCACAGAAAAACCACAGACACACACACAAACACACACAGAACAGACAGACAAATCATAACAAAAAACAACACAGACAGACAGAAAAACACCACACACCACAGACAGCAGAAAACAACACTATAACAGAACGACATGAAAACATCACCCATACAGACAGACAGCAAACACACACACACAGACAGACGGGGGGAGAAACGGGGACACGCTTTGCAACAGTCAGACAGACCGAAACACACCACACACACACACACAACAGAAGACAGACACTAACACAACACACACACACAGAAACCACACACACAACAGCAGCAGACAGAACACACTACACACGACAGACAGAAACACACACACAGAAGACACACACACACACACACACACAGAACAGAACACACACAACACACACACACACAGAAACACACACACCACCACACACGACACACACACACAGAAACACACACACAGACAGACACAAAACACACACTACACAGACACACACAACACAGACAGAAAACACAACAGATACAAGACAGAAACACACAGACAGACAGAAACACACAGACAGACAGAAACACACACACACAGACAGACAGAAACACACACAGACAGACAGAAACACACACAGAAACACACACAGACAGACAGAAACACACACAGAAACACACACAGACAGACAGAAACACACACACACACACACACACAGACAGAAACACACAGACAGACAGAAACAGAAACACACAGACAGACAGAAACAGAAACACACAGACAGACAGAAACACACACACAGACAGACAGAAACACACACACAGACAGACAGAAACACACACAGACAGACAGAAACACACACAGACAGACAGAAACACACACAGACAGACAGAAACACACACACACAGACAGAAACACACACACACACACACACAGACAGAAACACACACACACACACAGACAGAAACACACACACAGACAGAAACACACACACACACACACACACATCCATGCTGAAGTTATAAGGAGTGTTGGAGTTCTCTTAAATAAGGCAGCCAATCAGAACAGAGGTTCTTCACACGCATCAGTCTTAAAGGTACAGTAACAAGAAATAAAACACCACGTTGATCATGAAGGATAAAGAGAAGATCAAGCCACTCTGAACACTCCACACGGACATCGCGAGAGGAAGAAACGAAAGCTTCCGCAATGAAAAAGGAGGATGAAGTAAATCTGTTCCGATCATTACCGGAATGCCTCCGCACGTATGTCAGAGGTTACGCTTTAACAGCCAGAGCTCAAAGCACATACGGCGAATAACATCAAGTTTCATAACTTAATCCTGCACCGTATCGCTTTACATACACACCATACATCCACCAGAACCTTCCACCGACATCCGAGACCGGGGAACAGCCGGGGGTCTCTGAAATGACAGAGTGCGGCTGGGGTGGGGGGGGTTCGTGGCCGATTATGGAGGGAGAGGTTAATCCAGGACACGGAGGGGCTGCGACGTGGTGGCTGGGGAAAGCCAGCCTGAGACGCGCTCCCCCTGCAGCTCTGGGGGCGTGACATGAGACGAAGCTCAGTATAGACCGTATAGAAAGCGTGACTCATCGGAGTCTCACAGAGTGATCCAGCAGGCTGATCAGCGCACAGCTCCTCTCAATAAAGCCTGAACGCAGCGCTGTGGGACCCACTGAGGCTTCAAATCAGACATAACACGCAGAGGAGATGCCGTCTGGTCTGCTGAGGAGGCCAACAGTACAGCCTGAGGAGGACTAACGACCACAGCCATTACAACTTACGGAGGGGGAGAGGTGTAGAGCATGAGTGAGAGAGGTGGGGGAGGAGGGAATGAGGGGAAAGGATCAGAGAGAGAAAGAGAGAGGCGGAGAGACAGGGGAAGAGGGGGAGAGAAAGGAGAAAGAAAGGGCAGAGGGGAAAAAACTTTTCTTTCTATGAATTCTCCCTTTCTTATCATCTTTCCACAGTTGGCCACTTTCTCTTCATCTCTCTTTACCTCTCACTTGTTCATTCTTGTTCTCCTCACTCTTACACACTTACACACACACACACACACACACACACACACACATTAACACACACACACGTACACACACACACACACACACACACATTAACACACACACATGTACACACACACACACACACACACACATTAACACACACACACGTACACACACACACTAACACACACACACACACACACACACACGTACACACACACACACGTACACACACACACACACACAGACACACATTAACACATACACAAACACACACACACACACACACACACACATTAACACACACACGCACACAGAGACACACACATTAACACATACACAAACACACACACACACAGAGACACACACATTAACACATACACAAACACAAACACACACACTAACACACAGAAACACACACACACACACAGACACACACACATTAACACACACACTAACATGCACACACAATAACACACACACACACACTAACAAATGCACACACATTAACACACACACACACACTAACAAACACACACACTAACAAACACACATACACAGACACACTAACACACATACACACACACACACACTAACAAACACAGACACTAACAAACACACACACACACACTAACAAACACACACACACACACACTAACAAACACACACACACACACTAACAAACACACACACACACTAACAAACACACACACTAACAAACACACACACACACACTAACACACACACATACACACTAACACACACACATACACACTAACACACACACACACTCAAACATACACCCAAACATACACCCACACTCAAACACCCCCACACACACACTAACACACACACACACACACTAACAAACACACATACAAAAACACACATACACACTAACACACACACACACACACACCCAAACATACACCCACACTCAAACACCCACACACACACACACTCAAACAAATACACACTCAAAAATGATAAATGATCATCTGCTTTTCAAGCGTATGCCATTATGACAGTGACGAGACCCCGCCCTACTATCTCCAGACTATACTAGTCAGGCTTTATTTCATTTCTATATCTACATATTTTTACTGGTTCAGACCTGTCCATAAGTGCCTGGGGGGTGTCCTTCCTAGTGGTGGTCCTGGCCTGTGAGCTCCTCATAGGTCGCCATATCTGACTCATCTGGCCTTGGGCCTGAGCCGCACGCCTCCAGCTGCACTCCTGCCTATTAAACCCCCCAGAGCTATTAGAGGAAGCCCAGAGGGACAGCGCTGCTTATTAGCCACCCTGCCAGGTCTACAACACTCAGCCCGGGAACAAAACGGCTAAATTTAGCTCTGCGATGAAAGTAGAAACAAAAAGAGAAGAAGAAGAAAAGACCATGTAGATAAACAGAAAGCCCGAGCGGGAGGAAATGAACCCAACTTTTTAAAGTCCTCCAGACTGCAGGGAATCTCTAACATCAGCTTCAGAAACACAATTAAAAGTTGGAGCCGTTTTACTTCATTTACACTCACACGGATTTAATAAGGAACGGGAGAGAAAGCTCGCTCTCGGACAAACACAAACGTGAGCGACAACGCAGCACATTAACGTGTTCCTAACGAGCCAATTAACTGCCATCAAAGAGTCCATTAATGACGTCCCTGTGGATAGAGATCAGGAGAAAACCCACAATCAGCCGGACAGCGGGGAGATGGAGCCACGGTGGGGGGTGGGGTGCAGATGCGTTCTGGCCCACTGCGTTTGACGAAAGAGTCAGCGGGAGGCCGACGCCACAGCTGGTGCTAAATGCACGTTAGCTTTAGCTCTGGAGTGTCAAGGTGAAGAACACCTGAAGCATGCCGAACTGACAGTGGGCTTCCACATACGAACTAAATCAATTACAGTTCATTATGAAGCAGTGCTTCACGTGTTTCCTTGTAACTCGATGGTGCAATCTGAAAACTAAACCACACACACAACCACAACCACCCCCCACACACACACACACACACATCCAGCTAATACACTAAACCATCATCACTAGACTCCGCCTTTATATTCAGCATGGAGCAGTACTAGCAATTTCATGCCAACATGAAATTAAACCAAACTTGACAAAAGTGCATTCCCTGAACGAAGCACGGAATAGTTGCTAGGCTGCTGCTAGTCTATGGTTGCTATGGGAGAAATGATGGATGAATAACTGCCACAGAGAGGAGTACAGGTCAGTATGACTGTGGATTACAGTTTGGGGATCTGCCCTGAGATGGTGTCTGTGAAACGCTGTCTGACTGTCGAGCGGAAGTACAGCAGATGGGAAGGTGCACACCGGCAGACCATTCCCGATCAGACCAAACAATTTGGGGACCTGCGGGACAGGTTAGCAGACAAAAAACTGTAACGAGATGATGAAGACGATGAAGAAGATGAAGAAAAAGATGAAGATAATGAAGACAATGATGATGAAGATGAGTAAGACCATGAAGAAGATCATGAAGACGACAACGAAGGCGATGAATAAGATGGAGACGATTAAGAAGAGGAAGATGACAAAGACAGAAAAGAAGACAAAGACAAGATGAAAACAAAGAAGAAAAAGAAGACAAAGACAAAAAAGCAGGCGATAATGAAGAAGAAGAAAAATACAAAAATGATGAAGACGAACAACACAATGAAGAAGACGAAGACAAAGGAGACAAAGATGGTGAAGAAGACAAAGAAAAAGACGAAGACAAATAAGATGAAGAAGAAGAAGAAAACCAAAAGACAATAATAAAGAAGACGAAGAAGAAGACAATGAAAAAATGAAGGTGAAGAAGACGACAACGACAACGAAGAGGACAAAGAGGTCTTCACTGTCAAAAAGAAAACCTGGTACCAACTGAAGCCCCCCCAGATCATAACACTGCCTTGTACAGTGGACACTACGGATGATGACACTGACACTCCCAACTGGGTCGATCTGGACTCATCAGCCCACATGATGACCACCTTCTTCCTTTCCCCCAGAGAGTCTGACCTTTATCGTCCTTAGCAAACTGAAGCCTCACTCACTAACGGCTATTGTAACACTCACTCGATTGTCCCTTCAGCTGTTAACATGCTGGACGGTCCTGAACCTGATTCCAGACGTTTCAGCTTCTCGCTAGTGGACCTAGACCACATGGCTTTGCTTGATGTAATGATGTAATGATTCTGAGGCACAGCAGAACCATCTTTTCCTTGACCACATGGTACGTCTTGGGAATACGATATTGGGAATACGTACCATGTGGTCAAGGAAAAGATGTTAAACGGTGATATCAGGAATGAGAAGCAGCTCACTGCAGCAGCTAGGGGTTAAAGAACTGAATCACGTTAACTACTGCAGTAAAGATCCAATCAAAGCCTCTTAAGCATGTGCCGTCTATACATCGACTGGTTTTGGTGTGTATGTATATTTTGGTATATATGTCAACCATCCAACTAAGCAAGCAAGCAATTAATTAATTAACCAACCAACCAACTAGCAAGCCAAACAACCAACTAAGCAAGCTATCAATGAAGCAACCACCCAATTAGACAAACCAACCAACCAACCAAATAACCTGCCAAGCACGCAACTGATAATCAACTATCCAAACAACTAACTAAGCAACAAACCAACCAACTAACTAACTAACCAGCTTCCCAACCAACCAAATAAGCAACCACCAACTAATATAACCAACCAACTACAAAACAACTAGGCAAACAACCAACTAACCAAGCAACCAAACAATAATCCAACAAAGTAACAGAGCAGCAAACCAACCAACTACCCAAGCAATCAACCAACGAAGCAAATAATCAATAAAGCAACCAATCAATGAGGCAACCAACCAGGAATCCAACCAACCAAGTTAACCTGCCAAGCATGCAACTGATCATCAACCAACAAACAAACCAACTAGTCAACCAGGCAAACCAACCTAACAAACTAGCCCACCTACCAACCAACCAGCTACCCAACCAATCTAAAAAAGCAGCCACAAACAAGCCCAACCAACCAAAAAAAAATTAAAAGAACTAGCCAAACAACCAACTAACCAATCAACCAAACAATAATCCAATAAAGTAATATATATATATATATATACACATATATATATATATACACATATATATATACACACACATATATATATACACATATATATATATATATATATATATATATATATATATATATATATATATATATATATATATATATATATATATACACATACATACATACATACATACATACATACATACATACATATAGGACTATGATTGCAATAGCCAGGCATTGTCATTCGCATTGATCTCTTAAGGACATGCTATGGACCACCTGAATAAAAATACAAAGACCAGTCTAGCTGCAGCTATGACTTGTCAACACTGATGAGGAATAGCACATTACACAGTTTGTACTGATGGGGCAATAAGACCAACGTTGTCAAACTGCAACAGTTTATCAAGCATCGATATTCTCTCAATGAGCCATAATGTAATTATTTACCCATATTACACAGCACTTTGGGTTATACAGGCCACTTACTGAAGACAAATGTGGATTAAACAGAGCATAAAGCATAAGCCTGGTGAGACGCATTCAGGAATCAGCAATAGTCTGTTATTCTAACCAGCACCAACACATTCATGCACACGTACTGCTCCTCTCTCCAAAACACAATATACATAGATATTATAAACACACACATTACAAAAGCCCAGAATCACCCAAACAAGCCAAAACAGCCCAGAGCTTACAGGGCAGTTTCTGTCTCCGACCCCAAACATCTGTGAGGGTGTGTGTATGTGTCACTTCCTGTTTTTTTCCCCATGACTGATGCAGCAAATATAGTCCAGTTCGCAAGCGTCTGTCCACTGCTGCAGGAAAAGCAAAGCTGGTATATCTCCTGTGACAACACCTACAACTAAGAGTGGGCTAATCCATTCAACACAACGAGGAACAGTGGGAACATCACAATACCGACATTTCAGCACGTCATTTATTCCACCCAATAAGAAACTGTAGAATTTATTTAGTAATACCTACATTTTCTGACCAACAACTTAACAACCGACCAACCAACCAACAAAACAACTGGCCAACCAACTACGAAACCAACCTAACAAAACAACCGACCAACCAACTACGAAACCAACCAAACAACAAAACAACCGACCAACCAACTACGAAACCAACCAAACAACAAAACAACCGACCAACCAACTACGAAACCAACCAAACAACAAAACAAACTACCAACCAAACAACAAAACAAATGACCAGCCAACTACAAAACCAACCAAACAACAAAACAACGACCAACCAACTACGAAACCAACAAAACAAACTACCAACCAACTACTAAACCAACAAAACAAATGGCCAACTAACTACGAAACCAACCAAACAATAAAACAAATGACCAGCCAAACAACAAAACAAATGACCAGCCAACTACGAAACCAACCAAACAACAAAACAAACGGCCAACTAACTACGAAACCAACCAAACAACAAAACAAACGACCAACTAACTACAAAACCAACAAAACATCCAACTACAAAACCAACCAAAAAACAAAACAAACGACCAAACAACTACGAAACCAACCAAACAACAAAACAAACAACCAACCAACTAAAAAACCAACCAAACAACAAAACAAACGACCAACCAACTACAAAACCAACCAAACAACAAAACAAACGACAAATCAACTACGAAACCAGCCAATCAACCTAACAAACAACTAGCCCACCTACCAACCAATTAAGCAACCAACCTAACCAACTAACTAACCAGCTACCCAACCAACCAAAGAAGCAGCCACCAACTAGCCCAACCAAACAACTAAAAAGAACTAGGCAAACAACCAACTAACAAACGAATCAAGCGACCAAACAATAATCTGACAAAGTAACAGCCTGTAAACCAACCAAGCAAGTAATCAATGAAGGAACCCATTAAATGAAGCAACCAACCATGTAGCCAAACAACCAACCAACCAAGTTAACCTGCCAAGCATGCAACTGATCAACTACTTAACCAACAAACTAACCAACTACTCAACCAGCCAACCAACCTAACAAACTAGTCCACCTACAAACCAACCAGCTACCCAACCAGCCAAATAAGCAGCCACAAACAAGCCCAACCAACCAACTAAAAAAAGAACTAGTCAAACAACCAACTAACCAATCAACCAAAAAATAATCCAAAACAATAACAGAGAAGCCAACAACCAACTAAGCAAGCAATCAATGAAGCAACCAACCAACAAACTAACCAACCAACCAACTAACCAACCAGCTACCTAACCAGCTACCCAACCAACCAAAGAAGCAGCCACCAACTAGCCCAACCAACGAACTAAAAATCAACTAGGCAAACAATCAACTAACCAATCAGCCAAACAATAATCCAAAAAAATAACAGAGAGGCCAACAACCAACTAAGCAAGCAATCAACGAATCAACTAACCAACCAGCTACCCAACCAACCAAAGAAGCAGCCACCAACTAGCCCAACCAACGAACTAAAAATCAACTAGGCAAACAACCAACTAACCAATCGATTATACAACTTACCTAGTCGCTTGCTGTCGCACTTACATTTAGCAGGGAAGGAGGAATATAAACACTCATATTAGCTAATTTTGCTATATGCTAATAACTCACTTGCATTGCTTTTTTAATAACTTTATGAATTATTGTTGTTTATATCTATATTATGCAAAGCTATAATATACACCATAGCAACAGTAGCTAAGAAAAGAAAAACACATTTCTGGGCAGAGCAAGGATTGATTATTTCACATATTTATCAAAATTCAATGCATCACTTTTTTCAGTTTAAAAACAGTCATATGAGAAGAACCTGCTGAGCTGAGGGTTATAAAAACTTAAGTGCAGATCTTCCTCCTCTGGCAACCAAAACCCCTTCATTTAAAAGGTGCCTCAGAAGGTCAAAGGTAAAGAATAGAGCAGGGCACAGCGCATGACTCCTCTACAGTGTGTGTATGTGTGTGTACACACGTGTCTGCCCTGCCTTGTAGGACATGTGGAGAATCGGAGACTGAAATCACTGCACTCAGCAATACGTCCAGCTTAATAGCATTAGCATCTGGGCTCCACGCTGAGCGCCCAAATTCCCTCCTCTTCTCCCTCTCTCTCTTTCCCTGTTCCCACAAATCCCTCCTTGTAAAACACACCGCCAAATGCATTGGCCTAAAAAGGCCTCCATGTCCTCACTTAGGTCCTGTAGGCCATGCCTAGGCAGAAAAAGAGCGATGACATTCTTCTTGTCGTCTCAAGGCTGGGTCTCCATTCTTCTGGGCTGGAGCTCTCTGGTCCAATTATAAAGAGCATAACTCTTCTTTTACCACTAATGCTTCCTCTCCATCTGCGGCTCCGGTACGCACTCCACTGCAGGGCTGTGAGTATTCCACAAAGCTGACTATTAGCTCAAGTCAAAAAACTCTTTCTATAATCTTGCATAATACATGTATGATCATTCTGACAGACTGTAATACACTGCAGGAAGTGTAGGGGGCGATATGACCCACACGATCATTCTGACAGACTGTAATACACTACAGGAAGTGTAGGGGGCGATATTACATCTATTGCTTCATTCTGACAGACTGTAATACACTGCAGGAAGTGTAGGGGGCGATATGACCCACACGGTCATACTGACAGACTGTAATACACTGCAGGAAGTGTAGGGGGCGATACAACCCACATGAGCATTCTGGCAGACTGCAATACACTGCAGGAAGTGTAGGGGGCGATATGACCCACACGGTTGTTCTGACAGACTGTAATACACTGCAGGAAGCGTAGGGGGCGATATGACCTCATCAATCACCCTATCCAAAATGAACTAAATTAAGGCCTTCCTCATTCATTTACAACTTAGGTCGAGTGTATAACTCTAAGCTCTAAATGTAGGTACTGTGGTATAGACTGAGTCTGTTCTACAGTTTCTCATTAGGGCGAGTGTATAACTCTAAGCTCTAAATGTAGGTACTGTAGTACAGACTGAGTCTGTTCTACAGTTTCTCATTAGGTCGAGTGTATAACTCTAAGATCTAAATGTAGGTACTGTGGTATAGACTGAGTTTGTTCTACAGTTTCTCATTAGGTCGAGTGTATAACTCTAAACTCTAAATGTAGGTATTGTGGTATATACTGAGTCTGTTCTACAGTTTCTCATTAGGTCGAGTGTATAACTCTAAGCTCTAAATGCAAGTATTGTGGTATATACTGAGTCTGTTCTACAGTTTCTCATTAGGTCGAGTGTATAACTCTAAGCTCTAAATGTAGGTACTGTGGTATAGACTGAGTCTGTTCTACAGTTTCTCATTAGGTGGAGTGTATAACTCTAAGCTCTAAATGTAGGTACTGTGGTACAGACTGAGTTTGTTCTACAGTTTCTCATTAGGTCGAGTGTATAACTCTAAGCTCTAAATGTAGGTACTGCGGTATATACTGAGTCTGTTCTACAGTTTTTCATTAGGTAGAGTGTATAACTCTAAGCTCTAAATGTAGGTACTGTGGTATAGACTGAGTCTGTTCTACAGTTTCTCATTAGGTCGAGTGTATAACTCTAAGCTCTAAATGTAGGTACTGTGGTATAGACTGAGCATGGATAGGTCAACTGTTTGCAGGTCAGTACTTCCATGAAGCCCGCAAATTCTCTCGCGGACAAAAAGTGGACCAGAAGAGCCAAAGAGGCCAGACTTTTTGATATATGCACCTATCCATCGCCATCTATTGGCGCACGGAGGAATGGCAGTGGGTGTCGGTGGGAGAGAAGGAAACAAAGAAGAAAAAAAAATACTCAGAACATCTGGGGTAAATGCAGCCAACCTGGCAACGCATGCTACAGTGCAGGTTTTACTGCTACCTTGAGGACAGCGTTCACCTGGAGATCCAATGTCGTGAAGAAAGGTTGCCAGTTTGGAGATGTTTTACTCTTGGATACGAGAATAACACCTCGCTTTGCCAAAGCTGGAGGCTTTAAGGCCTTGAACAGAGCCCCAGGTGAAGGTTGCCAGAGTGAGGACATCTAATCCTTTGGTTAGGGGCGAGCTGCCAGATGTAGCTAAAAAAGAAATACACATTTTTTTCTCTAAATAAAAAATGCTTGGTTTCCAAAACAGGGCTGTTGATGTGAACAACACAACTTGGAATGATCTGCTAGAGTCAAAAATGTAGGTCACAGAGGAGAGAAAGACAGAGTGTCAAGAAAACGATGGAGAGAAAGACTGAGAGAGATGGAATACACAAGGAAAAAAAAAAAAAAAGAGAGAGAGAGAGTCAGTGAATAAACAGCGACGAAGATGGACAGAGGACAGCGTGTGCAGCCTGGAGAAGTTTCCTGAGTGTTTGATTCCACGAGCTGCACTTCAGGAGGGAAATGCAGGAAAGTGTGTCAAGGATGGTTTGGTAACAGTGATGAGTCACATGCGCACATAAACCGGCCACCACAAACGAACCAGCGGGCTTTCAACGACCATCAACAAAACTAACCAGTTAACTGCATGTGAGTCATTCCTCCAAACAAATACCGACTCAGCTCAGTGCACAGATTACAGACCACCCTGCGTTTATTTAATGTTTTCAGTGTCAGGAAAAACAATCAGAACATACTGATACTGAAACGATATACCGGGTTCTGGAGTGTTCATCTCGGGGGACTCACCGTGGGTTTCTCAGAGAGACACAAACACCACAGTTCAGTCTTAGAAGCTGGTTTAGCGTCTTCTGCTTCGCATCATACCAAAACACTTTCAACGATGCTGAGGTTCTGGACTATTGTTCTGAGAACCCCAGGACCAGCAGCTTCTCAGTGTGACGGGTCTGTCCCTTTTTCTCAGTGAGGAACCTCCTTAACCGCTACACCTCCTTTCATATCTCCATAGCGTTAAGCATTGAGTTTTTGCAATTGAGATTTTCTCAGATCTTAAGCTGGAATGGTGCCTGAATTTCTCCTCCCTCTTGCATATAAAAGATCAAATATCTGATAGTCTCCCAGGTGGTTGTTAGCATCTGGTCAAGGAAACACCTGGCTAAACACCTCTAACCTCAGAAAAGACCTGGTCAAAGACCTCTAACCCGAGGAAACGCCTGGTCAAACACCTCTAACCTGAGGAAATACCTGGTCAAACACCTCTAACCCGAGGAAACGCCTGGTCAAACACCTCTAACCTGAGGAAAGACCTGGCTAAACACCTCTAACCTGAGGAAAGACCTGGTCAAACACCTCTAACCTGGGACAGACTTGGTCAAACACTTCCAACCTGAGGAAAGACTTGGTCAAACCCCTCTATGCTGAGGAAAGACCTGGTCAAATCCCTCTAACCTTAGAAAAACACCTTATCAAATATCTGATGGTCTTCCAGGTGGTTGTTAGCATCTGGTCAAGGAAACACCTGGCTAAACACCTCTAACCTGAGGAAAAACCTGGTCAAACACCTATCCTGAGGAAAGACCTGGTCAAACCCCTCTAACCTTAGGAAAGAACTGGTCAAACACCTCTATCCTGAGGAAAGACCTGGTCAAACACTTCCAACCTGAGGAAAGACCTGGTCAAACCCCTCTAACCTTAGGAAAGAACTGGTCAAATACTTCTATCCCGAGGAAAGAACTGGTCAAACACATCTAACCTGAGGAAACGCCTGGTCAAACACCTCTATCCTGAGGAAAGACCTGGTCAAACACCTCTATCCTGAGGAAAGAACTGGTCAAACACTTCTATCCCGAGGAAAGAACTGGTCAAACACATCTAACCTGAGGAAACGCCTGGTCAAACACCTCTATCCTGAGGAAACGCCTGGTCAAACACCTCTATCCTGAGGAAAGACCTGGTCAAACCCCTCTAACCTTAGGAAAGAACTGGTCAAACACATCTAACCTGAGGAAACGCCTGGTCAAACACCTCTATCCTGAGGAAAGACCTGGTCAAACACCTCTATCCTGAGGAAAGAACTGGTCAAACACATCTAACCTGAGGAAAGAACTGGTCAAACACCTCTATCCTGAGGAAAGATCTGGTCAAACGCCTCCAATCTGTGGAAAAAACTGGTCAAACACCTCTAACCTGAGGAAAGAACTGGTCAAACACCTCTAACCTGAGGAAAGAACTGGTCAAACACCTCTATCCTGAGGAAACACCTGGTCAAACACCTCTAACCTGAGGAAAGACCTGGCTAAACACCTCTAACCTGAGGAAAGACCTGGTCAAACTCCTCCAACCTGAGGAAAGACCTGGTCAAACTCCTCCAACCTGAGGAAAGACCTGGTCAAACTCCTCCAACCTGAGGAAATACCTGGTCAAACACCTCTAACCTGAGAAACACCTGGTGAAACATCTCTAACCTGAGGAAAGACCTGGTCAAACACCTCTAACCTGAGGAAAGACCTCAGTAAAACACTGGTACAAGCATCTTTGGTTGCCAGCCCTTTACATTTCACCCCTTTTCTCTCACCAGGCTTTGCTTTTGGTTGAGCCTGTTTATCCTCTTCTTCTGTGGGAGTATCAGGAGCATGGTGGCACCCTAATGTCGCTAAGCTAAGTCAAAGTAAAAATCTTTATGACATGCTAACTTCACGACTGGCCAAAATGAAATTTAACAGCTACTATAAACATACTGTACAGAACATGACACATGGCAGCTTGTTAGGTCAGGGACAGTGAGGAAATGACTGGCACAGATTACACTGGAAGCCTAGGTAGTTCGGACCGCGCCGACTCCCTCAATAAATGAGTTCCCTCGGGATATTAAACATTCTCCAACCAACCTCCCTGCAGTTGGTGCATTTTACTGGACAACAACTTCCCGTCACTGTTGCCTCCTGGTCTTTGCATATCTCAACATGATGTACAAAAACATCTATGGGGTTCCGATACAAAGAACAGCAAGAACCGACTTGTTACTGGTAAGAACATTCTTGAGAGGTCACCCTGCAAGAATAAGCTCGCAGGAACACAAAAATGGAGAACGAGCATACAGGAGTTTGAGATGTGCTGTGTATTTGCCATTACGCAACAGCCACTCCGAGTCCAAATGATTTCCCCAGCGTTAAGAGACCATTTAGTAGCTGATAAATTCCGAATATTAAACAGGGAATCCCATAAGAGGATCTGATATGGCTTCTGTGTTTTTCTTTGCCAATATAAAGCCAAGGTTTTGTCCGCTACCAGCATGACGGACGCGGTGAATTATCTTAAAAGTCTCAACAGCCAACAGCCAAACTGCACCACTGTGAATACTGTGAGCCTGGATTTTAAATATACTAAAATAACTCCATAATAGAACCAGAAAAGTGCCGTTTCCGAAGAATACGGAGAGCGATTCCTGAAGAGTGATTGCCCAGCTGATGGCTGATGCTAGCTGGTTGCTATGGTGATGCTGAAAAATGAATGTGAGTCTATGGGAGGAATCTGGGATGAGTAAACAACACAAAGGGGAGTGCGGGGTCAGTATGGCTGTGGATCAGAGTTTGGGGGTCTGCCCTGAGTGGGTATATGCAGTTTGGTGGCTGTAGGTTGAAGTCAACAAAAGGGTTTCAGGTAGGGACAAAAATGAATGGGACTCTATGGGAGGAAACAGTAATCCGGGGGAGACAAACAGACAACCATGTGTGGGAACACTGAATTCATGAAACGTGGTGGGTACGTTTGACATGGTGAGACATGCTAATGATTCAAGTTTCACAATCAGCCACACATGTGACGTAAGCAAGGACGGGCCTTATCTCTGTACCTGACTGACCCAACAGCCACCATTGCGGACATTCAGCGAGCAGTGGTGTCCTCCATAAGTCATCCTGTTAGTGCAGCACCATTGGCAGACGGCTGCACCACGCAGGACTACATGCACACAGACCGTTACCACGACTGTCCTTAACACCACGTCACCGACACCAAAGACTGCAGTGGTGTCGTACCAGACTGTCATGGAGGTACTCAGAATGGCAGCGGGTCATCTTCAGTGACGAGTCCCGCTTTAGTCTTGGTGGAGACGCCCAACGAATCCGTGTGTGGAGGCACCGTGGTCAGCACCAAGATGAACGGCTTGTTGTCACACGTCCAGAAGGCCTGGTGTCCCTCCACCTCCACCCCTACCGCACCATCTGCAGGAACTGTGTGAGGATGTTCAAGCTGCATGGGATGGATTATCACAGGACACCATTAGGAACCTCTACAGCTCCATACCGAGACGTCTGGCGTGTTCGGTTAGCAAACACGGCAGCCTGACTCCACAATACTGAGAGACAGACTTCTGTAGGTGTAGCTCAATAAATATTGATCATATCAGTCTAAACTGATCATCAGTTATTGATCCTGCTACAGCACCGCACTCTCGCACCTCCTTCTGGGGGCTGTTCTATTGATGATGATTGTATGAACTGCTAGTTAGCAGCAACTCACCACGCTGTGCTGGCGTACACGGCTGTACTGTGTTATTAAGGTATAGCTGTGGGTCGGTATACTTGGCCTCCGGGAATACTGGGTCTTTCTGAATGCGCCCTCAGGGCACGGCATGAACACGTCCGAGCACCTTAACCGTTCCTGAGAACCGGAATGCAACTCTGGCAATGGAATATGATGTCATGCAAGAACACAAGGACACCCAGGAACACGTACCGAGAACCGGATTATTATTCCTGCATAAATGAATATCCTGGACTTAATGGCTGTTTTGATGGGAAGTACATGACGAGCAGTCTTCGGCTTTCTCACAGCACTGCATAAAGAACAGAACCCAGCGCATGTGTGCTGGAACTAGCAGAGGGTAAAGCAGGCCACTGTCACTCCTGCGTCTCTGTTCTCCAGACCCAGAGCGCTCTCTCTCCCTCTCTCTCTCGTTCTCTCTCTCTCTCTCTCTCGATAATTCAAAACAAATGTTTTCATAAAACCCGCCGCCTTGAATCAGCATTATTCATCTTCGCTCGTTGTGTAGCGCTAACCCTGCCGACTCCAAAGCGAGGGTGCAGCTGGTTCGCATTGTGGCTGAACGCAAGTTCCACACACACACTTCAAACCCTCCACACACACACACACACACTTCAGTCACCGAGGGCCCGCGGCATCAATCGGCCAATCCGCTCAGTCGCCGCAGGACTATAATCAGCTTCTGTTTGTTCATCTGCTGTTGGGGAACGTATCAATGCTTTGGCTCGTAGAGAAGCGGGGAAAGTCTATTTCTGCGGTGGGAGAACTTCAGTTCTTGGTCTGGGCGAGCAGCTTTTGAGGGAAGAGCCAGGAGAGGCTCGCTCGTGCAGCTCCTCGAGGGTAATTTCTCCTCCGTTTGATCTGTACATCAGAATTGTCATCGAGACTACAATTTGGGTAATCCAGCAATCCAACTGCTCCCGACACCCGATACTCACAGAGCGTTCCACCAAAGCCTCCACAGCTAAATATAATATCAGATGTTTCAGAGTAGAGTGCGTCCACTCTTCATCTCCATTCCAGCTTCTAGTCTTCTCAGGAGACCCACTCTCAGTTCCTCCGAGAGAGACACCTCCAAAGTTCAGTCTTGGAAGTGGGTTTAGGGTTTAGGGTTGCCTGCTGGTTCCTACCATCCAAATAACCCCAAACGCCTTCAGTGGTGTTGAGGTTCTGGACTCCGGGGTGGTCAGTCCACTGTTCCGAGAACAGCAGCAGCCTTTTTGGTTTGACGTGTCCGTCTCCTTTTCTCAGTGAGGAGCTTCTTAAACTTCTACACCTCCTTTCAGACCCCTAGAGTGTTGAGGTGTCTTCTCCGAGTAGAAGAAGAGTGGACATGAGCACTTGTGGAGGTTCTCAGACCTGAAGCAAGAGTGGAGCCTCGCTCTGAGAGATGAAATCTTCAGATGCTGTTGTTCTCATGTGGGCTGTTTTGGTGGTCTACCAGGTTTTCCGGGTGGTTGTTAGGAGATTTATTTTCTTTGTAGTTTTTAAACATTTTTTATTCATTTTGAAAATAATAAATAACTTCAATCATTTCTATTAGAAGTTAAATTAGCAAAAGGGTGGTCTCTGACTTTAGCAGGGTCTTAGTTTACCTTTGCTACAAATGTCTGTTAATATTCCGGAAAGTTGCTACTATGGAAACCACCACTATACCATCATTTGCTAAGCGCTAACATAGCACTGAAACTCCCATTAGTGTTATTGTGGCAGCTGTGAACAGATGAACCAACAATTAGCACTGAATGTTCAGTTTAATAAGGTCAGGATCCAGTCATTAGCAGCCATCATCGTTATCAGGATAAAGATCTGGATGCGCAACAGCATCTGTTTGTGTGTTCACTGATTTACTGTTCACCAAGCCGAGCAGAGCAGGATCCAAACAGAGGAGAGAAAAACGAGCGCCACCCGAGCAGACCAGACCACACCAACAATGAGCACAGGGAAATCTGAGCAGACAGGAAAGACTAAATAATGCCCAAACAGACCCGAACGCTCAGTTTCAGTATCAGACACGGGACGGCTCTCTCACTGAGACTCTGCAGCTCAACCAGAGTTCTATAACCTCATTAACACCGTCATCCTCATTACAAACCCAGCACAGGGCTTCCCACAGCACTGAATGATTCATTACACACTGTCTGTGTGTAGAGGGGGGGGGAGAGAGAGAGAGAGAGAGAGAGAGAGAGAGAGAGAGAGAGAGAGAGAGAGAGAGAGAGAGAGAGAGAGAGAGAGAGAAAAAAAGAGAGAGAGAGAAAAATAAAAAAAAGAGAGAGAGAGAGCGAGAGATAGAGAGAGAGTGAGAAAGAAAAAAAAAGAGAGAGAGCGAGAGAGAGGGCTGTTATAGGCCTCAGGGGCAGAGCGGCTAATATAATCATAACTCAGCCTGTCCCTCACTCACCCAGTCCCTAACCCACTCACTCACTCACTCACCCTGTCCCTCACTCACCCAGTCACTAACCCACTCACTCACTCACCCAGTCACTAACTCACTCACTCATCCAGTCCCTAACCCACTCACCCAGTCACTAACCCACTCACTCACTCACCCTGTCCCTCACTCGCCCAGTCACTAACCCACTCACTCACTCAGTCCCTCACTCGCCCAGTCACTAACCCACTCACTCACTCAGTCCCTCACTCGCCCAGTCACTAACCCACTCACTCACTCAGTCCCTCACTCACCCAGTCACTAACCCACTCACTCACTCACCCAGTCACTAACTCACTTACTCATCCACTCACTCACTCACCCAGTCACTAACCCACTCACCCTGTCCCTCACTCACCCAGTCACTAACCCACTCACTCACTCACCCTGTCCCTCACTCACCCAGTCACTAACACACTCACTCACCCAGTCCCTAACCCACTCACTCACTCACTCAGCCTGTCCCTCACTCACCCAGTCACTAACACACTCACTCACCCAGTCCCTAACCCACTCACTCACTCACTCAGCCTGTCCCTCACTCACCCAGTCACTAACCCACTCACTCACTCACCCTGTCCCTCACTCACCCAGTCACTAACCCACTCACTCACTCACCCTGTCCCTCACTCACCCAGTCACTAACCCACTCACTCACCCAGTCACTAACCCACTCACTCACTCACCCTGTCCCTCACTCACCCAGTCACTAACCCACTCACTCACTCACCCTGTCCCTCACTCACCCAGTCACTAACTCACTCACTCATCCAGTCCCTAACCCACTCACTCACTCACTCAGCCTGTCCCTCACTCACCCAGTCACTAACCCACTCACTCACTCACCCTGTCCCTCACTCACCCAGTCACTAACCCACTCACTCACTCACCCTGTCCCTCACTCGCCCAGTCACTAACCCACTCACTCACCCTGTCCCTCACTCACCCAGTCACTAACCCAGTCACTCACTCACCCAGTCACTAACCCGCTCACCCAGTCACTAACCCACTCACTCACTCACCCTGTCCCTCACTCACACACCCAGTCCCTCACACACCCACTCACTCACCCTGTCCCTCACTCACACACCCTGTCCCTCACACACCCAGTCACTAACCCACTCACTCTCTCTGTCCCTCACTCACCCAGTCACTAACCCACTCACTCACTCAGCCTGTCCCTCACTCGCCCAGTCACTAACCCACTCACTCACCCTGTCCCTCACTCACCCAGTCACTAACCCAGTCACTCACTCACCCAGTCACTAACCCACTCACCCAGTCACTAACCCACTCACTCACTCACCCTGTCCCTCACTCACACACCCAGTCCCTCACACACCCACTCACTCACCCTGTCCCTCACTCACCCAGTCACTAACCCACTCACTCACTCTGTCCCTCACTCACCCAGTCACTAACCCACTCACTCACTCAGCCTGTCCCTCACTCACCCAGTCACTAACCCACTCACTCACACACCCAGTCCCTCACCCACTCACTCACACACCCAGTCCCTCACACACCCAGTCACTAACCCACTCACTCACCCTGTCCCTCACTCACCCAGTCACTAACCCACTCACTCACTCACCCTGTCCCTCACTCACCCAGTCACTAACCCACTCACTCACTCACCCAGTCCCTCACTCACCCAGTCACTAACCCACTCACTCACTCACCCAGTCCCTCACTCACCCAGTCACTAACCCACTCACTCACTCACCCTGTTCCTCACCCACTCACTCACACCCAGTCCCTCACCCACTCACTCACACACCCAGTCCCTCACACACCCAGTCACTAACCCACTCACTCACTCACCCTGTCCCTCACTCACCCAGTCACTAACCCACTCACTTACACACCCAGTCCCTCACTCACCCAGTCACTAACCCACTCACTCACCCAGTCCCTCACACACCCAGTCACTAACCCACTCACTTACACACCCAGTCCCTCACACACCCAGTCACTAACCCACTCACTCACTCACCCTGTCCCTCACTCACCCAGTCACTAACCCACTCACTCACCCTGTTCCTCACTCACCCAGTCACTAACCCACTCACTCACTCAGTTCCTCACTCACCCAGTCACTAACCCACTCACTCACCCAGTCACTAACCCACTCACTCACTCACCCTGTTCCTCACTCACCCAGTCACTAACCCACTCACTCACTCACCCTGTTCCTCACTCACCCAGTCACTAACCCACTCACTCAGTCCCTCACTCACCCAGTCACTAACCCACTCACTCACTCACCCTGTTCCTCACTCACCCACTCACTCACTCACCCTGTCCCTCACTCACCCACTCACTAACCCACTCACTCACTCACCCAGTCACTAACCCACTCACTCACTCACCCAGTCCCTAACCCACTCACCCAGTCACTAACCCACTCACTCACCCAGTCCCTAACCCACTCACCCAGTCCCTCACACAAACACACCCTGCAGGAATTAGCCTGCAGCAGCTTTATTCACGCTGACAGTCCTGAACCCTAACCGGGAGAAATCACCTCCTTCAGGTGTCCGTCTCTCTATAGCAGCGTCAGGTACGCGCCTGCGGAGCAGAACTACCCAGCTAACGTTTAGAGTCAGTCAGCAGCGCCCGGCACTAACACGCCCAAACGTATCCAGACAGCCCACTGCCGAGACACGCTGGTACGCTCCACAGAACAGCACCGACCAACAGAACTGACCGCTCTGGAGCAGATGCACATGAGCCTACGGTCACCATGCCCAGGGCCAAGCATGAGCTAGAGGGGGTGTTAGGCCCCCAGCAACAGGCTGTGGAGCAGTGTAACTGCATTCTCTGGGGTAATGGAGCTCCACCCGGTACCACTGGGATGAACTGGAGAAAGCCAGAGCAGTGAGAACAGTGGGGTGCTGCCCCTGTAAGCGCTGGGTCAAATGCCCCATCGCCCCGGCACTGCCACGAGCATGACTAGCAGCTACAGCTATGCGCTGAAAGGCCCCGGTGCACTCGTGCGGTGATGACTGTGAGCTCGGCGGCGGGCGTGATGGAGATCGCTTCTGACTCTTTCATTTCCTGAACCTGCTTCTGCAACCAGCTGCGAAACGAAATGATGTATGTCTTTCCCTCCCTCCATCTCTCCGTTTCCTTTCCTTCCTCTCCCTGCCAGAGTTGTATGACACAGCCCTGAAGATCAGTCTTTGAATGTGTGTGGCGTGTGATGTGGTGAAGCTGTTACGGGGGGAGGGGGGGGGTCTGCATGGCTCAAACGTTCCCCCTTTAAACTCCTTGTTGTGGTTTAGGGACTGATCTCCCTCTCACATGCAGGAGCTGGCTCCTCTCCTTTCTTGGTGTTAGATTTACTGAGGGAGGAATTCTGCTCGTTCGCTTAGCGGGTTGTGACCCCGCCCCCATGGGCTGACTGACAGGTGGAATCAGACTACAGAAACATGAGCTATGGAAAGCTTGTCCTATAAAATGAGCTGTGTAAATAGCTGCACTGTAAAACAGACAAAAGGTTATAATCCCAGATTATAATAATCCTGTCCTATAAAAATAATCCCACATTCTAATAATGGCAGGACATAAAATGAGGTATAGAATGTAGTTAATCTTGTGCTATGAAAAGGTAGATATAATCCAGATTAAATTAATCTGGGCTACAAAACAAGTAAAACAAATAATCTCAGATTATACAGATTCAGGTTATATTAACGCCTATACATAAAATAAGGTACAGAAATAAATCCAGTTTATTTTAATCCAGTGCTATAAAATGGATAATGGATATTTAGATATAACCCAGATTATATTAATCTGGGCTACAAAACAAATAAAACAAATAATCTCAGATTATACTGATTCAGGTTATATTAACGCCTATACATAAAAAGAGGGCTTAATCATGGGCTAGAAAACAATCCAAATGAATAATCCCATAGCCGTGGAAATAATCCCAGGTTACGTTAGTGCCATAAAATATAACGAAGTACAAAAATAAATAAATTTTTTTCTTAATCCAGTGCTAAAAACAAACCAAATAAATAATCCCAGATTACACTAATCCTGTGCTATAAAATAAACCGCAGAAATAATCCCTAATGTTAATGCCTAGGAATAAAATAAGGTAGAGAAATAAAATCCAGTTTATCTTAATCCAGTGCTATAAAATGGATAACGGATATTTAGATATAACCCAGATTATATTAATCATGGGCTAGAAAACAATCCAAATGAATAATCCCATAGCCGTGGAAATAATCCCAGGTTACGTTAGTGCCATAAAATATAATGTGCAAAAATAAATCTATTTTTTTCTTAATCCAGTGCTAAAAACAAAGCAAATAAATAATCCCAGATTACACTAATCCTGTGCTATAAAATGAGCCGCATAAATAATCCCTAATGTTAATGCCTAGGAATAAAATAAGGTACAGAAATAAATCCAGTTTATCTTAATCCAGTGCTATAAAAGGTGGCTATAATCCAGTCTTTATTAATCCTGGGCATACTATATACGTACACTAATCGTGTGCTATATAAATGAGCTGTGAAAATAGCCCCAGGTTAGCCAAGTGCTATGAAACAAAAACAGTTACAATAACCTGAGATATTAATCCTGGCCCACAAAACGAAACAAAGAATCACAGATTATAATAATCTAGTGCTATAAAAACTGGAGAAATAACCATAGGTCAAATATCCATCCTATACAATAAATAGAAGATATAGTCATAGATTATAGTCATTACACCTATAAAAACCAACCAAATAAATAACCCCAGATTATACTAATCCAGTTATATAAAGCAACCTGTAGGATTCCTCCTGCACTATAAATTAAAGAGAAGATATCATCCCATATTATATTTATCCTGGATTATAAAACAAACTAAACAAATAATCCCAAGCATACAAAACAGACAGAAGATGTAAAATATGTAAAACAAACCAATGTAATAATCACAGATTATACCAATCTGGGCTGTTTAGCAAACT
>JAMWET010006696.1:197500-234886 GCA_024036415.1 Prochilodus magdalenae
GTTCCCTCACTCGCTCACGACACACTCACTCACATTCACTCACTCACTAGGACACTCACATTCACTCACTCACTAAGACACTCACATTCACTCACTCACTAAGACACTCACATTCACTCACTCACTAAGACACTCACATTCACTCACTCACTAAGACACTCACATTCACTCACTCAGACACACACTCACTCAGACACACACTCACTCAGACACACTCACTCAGACACACTCACTCAGACACACACTCACTCAGACACACACTCACTCAGACACACACTCACTCACATACTCAGATACTCACACTCACTCACTCAGATACTCGCATTCACTCACACACTCACTCACTCAGATACTCGCATTCACTCACACACTCACTCACTCAGATACTCGCATTCACTCACACACTCACTCACTCAGATACTCGCATTCACTCACACACTCACTCACTCAGATACTCGCATTCACTCACACACTCACTCACTCAGATACTCGCATTCACTCACACACACACTCACTCAGACACACACTCACTCAGACACACACTCACTCAGACACACACTCACTCACATACTCAGATACTCACACTCACTCACCCAGACACTCACATTCACTCACTTACACTCACTCAGACACACACATTCACTCACACACTCACTCACTCAGATACTCACATTCACACACTCACTCAGAAACTCACATTCACTCACTTACACTCACTCAGAAACTCACATTCACTCAGACACTCACTCACTCAGATACTCGCATTCACTCACACACTCACTCACTCAGATACTCGCATTCACTCACACACACACTCACTCAGATACTCGCATTCACTCACACACACACTCACTCAGACACACACTCACTCACTCACTCACTCAGACACACACTCACTCACATACTCAGATACTCACACTCACTCACTCAGATACTCGCATTCACTCACACACTCACTCAGATACTCGCATTCACTCACACACTCACTCACTCAGATACTCGCATTCACTCACACACTCACTCACTCACTCAGATACTCGCATTCACTCACACACTCACTCAGATACTCGCATTCACTCACACACTCACTCAGATACTCGCATTCACTCACACACTCACTCACTCACTCACTCAGATACTCGCATTCACTCACTCACTCACTCAGATACTCGCATTCACTCACTCACTCACTCAGTCACTCAGTCACTCACTCACTCACTCACTCACTCACTCACTCACTCACTCACTCACTCACTCACTCACTCACTCACTCACTCACTCACTCACTCACTCACTCACTCACGATTTGTCATGTACAGGATTTGGCATGAACTAGAGAGGTTTCTGGATGTAGCCACATCAGTGTTCAGACACCCTTACATTAAAGAGTTGGTCAGTTGGGCCAAATTTGGTGGATGCCTTCCCTGGCACAGTCCCGAGGAGAATTCCCTGTAGACTGGGATGTATCCACTGCTGGTAGACCCGTATGACAGTACGCTTCCATACACCTGCAGATTCAGCTACTTCCTTCACACTATGGTTTTTGACCACACCCAAATCCAAAAGCAAAAATAAATATATAAATAAGAAATTTGTCAAACAGCCGTGTAGCTTCTGATATTTGGAGACATAAGAGACAAAGACGAGGAGTAAATGTAAATAATTAAATAAATAAATACACACCTGGATCAAATACCTCCAGTCCGGCTGACAGAGCTCAGAACGTGAGTAAGCGCGCGTGTTAACAGCGTCTGAAGCCGAGTGTTTGGTGTGGTTTAACGAGGGATGAGAGTCTTGGCCTCGAAGATAAGAAGTAGAACTTCAATCCCGACTTTACACAACCCAGACACACATATGGAGGAGCGCAGGAATGCTCAGGGCCATAAATTACGTTTAATTGCTCCGGTCAGCCGTAGCTGGACGCCTACTGTGGGGAGGGGGGGTTAAAAAAAAAAACCTGGCCATGATTCATAGACATGATGTGTCAGATCTCCTGCCAAACACACTCCACCCTTCTAAAGCTGATGATGCGTTTCATCAAACTTCATCACGTCCTGCGCTCAAACTCACTCACCTACACAGAGAGCACTCAAGAACATCGCTGAGATCAGCACTAACCTCCTGTCTACAGATCTACTGCTCTGGAGTCAGCACCGACCGACTGCCTACAAATCAGCACCAACCTACTGTCTACGGATCAGCACCGACCTACGGTCTACAGATCAGCACCGACCTACGGTCTACAGATCAGCACCGACCTACTGCCTACAGATCAGCACCGACCTACTGCCTACAGATCAGCACCGACCTACTGCCTACAGATCAGCACCGACCTACTGCCTACAGATCAGCACCGACCCACTGCCTACAGATCAGCACCGTCCTACTGTCTACAGATCAGCACCGACCTACTGCCTACAGATCAGCACCGACCTACTGCCTACAGATCAGCACCGTCCTACTGCCTACAGATCAGCACCGACCTACTGCCTACAGATCAGCACCAACCTACTGCCTACGGATCAGCACCGACCCACTGCCTACAGATCAGCACCGACCTACTGTCTACAGATCAGCACCGACCTACTGCCACGGATCGACCTACTGCCTACAGATCACCTACTGTCTACACCGACGACCTACTACAGATCAGCACCGACCTACTGCCTACAGATCAGCACCGACCTACTGCCTACAGATCAGCACCGACCTACTGTCTACAGATCAGCACCGACCTACTGTCTACAGATCAGCACCGACCTACTGTCTACAGATCAGCACCGACCTACTGTCTACAGATCAGCACCAACCTACTGTCTACAGATCAGCACCGACCTACTGCCTACAGATCAGCCCCCACCTACCGTCTACAGATCAGCACCGACCTACTGTCTACAGATCAGCACCGACCTACTGCCTACAGATCAGCACCGACCTACTGTCTACAGATCAGCACCGACCTACTGTCTACAGATCAGCACCGACCTACTGCCTACAGATCAGCACCGACCCACTGCCTACAGATCAGCACCGACCTACTGCCTACAGATCAGCACCGACCTACTGCCTACAGATCAGCACCGACCTACTGCCTACAGATCAGCACCGACCTACCGTCTATAGATCAGCACCGACCAACTGCCTACAGATCAGCACCGACCTACTGCCTACAGATCAGCACCGACCTACTGCCTACAGATCAGCACCGACCTACTGCCTACAGATCAGCACCGACCTACTGTCTACAGATCAGCACCGACCCACTGTCTACAGATCAGCACCGACCCACTGTCTATAGATCAGCACCGACCTACTGTCTACAGATCAGCACCGACCTACTGTCTACAGATCAGCACCGACCCACTGTCTACAGATCAGCACCGACCCACTGTCTACAGATCAGCACCGACCCACTGTCTACAGATCAGCACCGACCTACTGTCTACAGATCAGCACCGACCTACTGTCTATAGATCAGCACCGACCTACTGCCTACAGATCAGCACCGTCCTACTGTCTGCAGATCAGCACCAAGAAGGAGGACGGCATGAGAGAGATAGAGAGAGGGAGTAAGCTGACAGAAAGGAAGGGAATAAAGGAGAGAGAGAATAGAGTCATATAAACCAACATGCTGTCGGAGCAGCTACAGTAGAGAAGCTTGACTTTCCATTACAGTGTTATGAGATTCATAAACACAATCCGTGCATGGCCTATACACGTGGCGGGTTCAGAGGCCGAGAGTGGGCTTGGCGGACCACTACAAAACTCGGCTGTTCGATAAAACTGGTTTACCAGACGCGGATTAGTCTCAGCGTAAACAGCAGAGCCAACCTACACGGGAAACTCCTTCTAGTCTTGGATCAGGATTCATCTGGGCGTGTCCAAGTGGTTCTACAAGCTACTGATGGAATGATGACCCACCACCCGCCAGCAGAAGCACACACGGACCACTCGGCGTACTCTGGCGTGACTGGGAGCAGCCTTCTGAGCACGATGCACTTTTCACCATATATCTGTTCTCAGGCGAACCGAAAAGACGATCAAACGTTTCAAACGAGTTTCAAAACAAATTCTCGGAAATGTCCTCAGATAACCCCCTGTTGCTGCGGCAACAGACGTGCTAAAATGATAAATTAGATTACTTCTGATGGAGGATTTGGTCGGCTACTCTGCTCCTGACGTAACCGTCTCTGGAGGTCGTGTTTGACTGCCTACACTAAAGGCCATGGCGAGGAGCAGCCTGCCTGGCAGGGAGTCAGCGTGGCGGAGCTTTCAGCTTTTTATTTTGGGACATCTTCACAGCCAGCGAGAACACCGTCCGAGCCAAAAGGGAGAAGGCAACTGTGGTCTAAACTCTCCCGACAGCCAGCTCCGTTATTACTTTGCAAGCTGTCGGTATTGTGTAAGCGCACATACACCAAGCTCGAGTTACACTCGGTGTCAAAAGAACAGCAGCACAAATAGCTGCACCCAGAAGGAATCAACCGACAGGAATGGAACCCGGTGGGTAGGTTCGACATCATGATCGGCTGCGCATGTGACATAAGCAAGGACGGGCCTTACCTCTGTACCTGACTGACCCAGCAGCCACGATCGCAGACAGGGGGCGAACAGCGATGCCTCCAAGAGTCATCCTGTTAGTGCAGCACCATCGACAGACTACATGCACACAGAGAGCTACGACGACTGCCCTTAACACCACGTCACCACCACCAAAGACTGCAGTGGTGTCGTACCAGACTGTCATGGAGCGACTCAGAATGGCAGCGGGTCATCTTCAGTGACGAATCCCGCTTTAGTCTTGGTGGAGACGCCCAACGAATCCGTGTGTGGAGGCACCGCGGTCAGCACCAAGATAAACAGTTGGGTGTCATACATCACACGTCAAAGACCGCCTAGTGTTACTCCACCTCCACCCCTACCGCACCATCTGCAGGAGCTGTGTGAGGATTTTCAAGCTGCATGGGATGGATTATCACAGGACACCATTAGGAACCTCTACGGCTCCATACCGAGACGTGCTGACTTACCAAACACCATTACGACCCAACACCATACTGAGAGACACTGCTTCTGTATGTGTAGCTCAATAAACATTGGCAAAGCTAGCGCCATCTTAGTTAGCAGGCTGTTTAAGTGTTAGCCATCTTTGCCATGCCCCTCCAGCAGATACATCCAGGTGTACAAGACCAGACGCCAATCATTTTACATGAGGAGAGACCAACATGCTCAAAACGGAAGGTCAAATTTACAATCACTGACAAAACCTGGTCTGATCTGGCTACTGTGCTTGTGCAGAACGGCACCTGAGAACTTACAAGCTTCCCAAGTCGCATTTCAACCAGTGACACGTCTTTACGCTGTCTCTGGTAGAACACACCACAGCTCAGGCTCGGGTCCCTCTAAGTGCTGCTGAAATGACCCGCGTTTAGAGGCCATCAGAGAGTCGAGTGCCTGTTGTTAAACCGTTCGGTGGTATTTCAGATCGAAATATTTTGACTAAGCTAATAACAGACCTACCATACAGCAAGGCAAAGGTTTGGGTCCAGCTAGATGATAGTAAATTGTACTGGTGTTAGAGTGAAAGCTAAAACCGGCCGTGCTCTGAGCCGAGTGTGGCTCCTCGCTGTTGCTGAGCGGGTATCATGTTCAGTTTTCCTGAGGTTTGTCCAGCCTGTGATTTTCCTTTTCTTTCAATCAGGGTCGCTTATCAAAGAGCTCCCACATCACCCACCACTGGCCCCTCTGAAGTATAAACGTGGAATGTGTTCACTTGGCCTTCTAGAGTGTGGAGCAGCAATGTGGTCAATCTAAAACATGGTGGGTACATCTTATTCCTAATGTGGTGCCCCAGCATAGCATACACAGTTCACAGTGGCAGCAAACGGGAGTAAACGCCGCTCTGGGATCAGCCAGTAATGCAGATTTTAGAGCACATACCTAGAACATTTCCTGCAGGAACCTCCTCCAGCTCCTCCAGCTCACGACCCATCAGCAGGTACAGATGCTCCAGCGTGCAGCAGGCCAGGTGGGGCACGGAGGGCAAAGCGTCGGCCGCAGAGCATCCGTCAGGCAGCTGGGAAGATTAGCGGTTTTCACATGAGTGTAAATACAAACCCAACACAACGAGTGACACGAGCGGACACACAGCTAGACGAGGGAAAGCCTGTGACTGGAGTCCAGTATCTCAGGTGGTTGTTAAGATGGTGCTAAGCCATCGTTAGTCTGGTACCAAGGTGTCCCAGGTAGTCACTAATAAACTGTGAGGCCATTTCTACATTACTAACAAGCATGCACGCAGAAATCCAGATTCTAAAGAGTCTGAAGTTAAAAATGCAAGTCAACAGCCAACGTTCTGATGGAACATGTGATTGGCTGTTCAAGTGACGCTCAGGAAAGGCTCCTTATTTGGAGAAGACTCAATTTGACCAGGTTTGGCAAAAGTTTGTTACCTATCACTGCTGGTAGACCCTTATGACTGTACGCTTCCATACACCTGCAGATTCAGCTACAGGGGTTGGACAATGAAACTGAAACACCTGGTTTTAGACCACAATCATTTATTAGTATGGTGTAGGGCCTCCTTTTGCGGCCAATACAGCGTCAGTTGGTCTTGGGAATAATGGGTCACCCATAATGTTGTGTGCATTGCAGTATTTTGAGCAGAACTGTGCTCTTACCTGCTAACTGAACCTTCACACTCTGCTCTTACTGGTGCAATGTGCAGTTAATGAAGATTGGCCACCAGGCTGGTTCAATTTAGCCATGAGACCTCCCACACTAAAATGACAGGTGTTTCAGTTTCATTGTCCAACCCCTGTATATCATCAGTACTTACAGCTGCACAGTAGGAGTATAATGACCCTTGTTTAACTGGATTTAGTGTCTGTCCAAAACTTAGCATTCCGCACCCAGAGACCTTATCATTTAAAAAACATGAAAGCAAACTCGGCTGAAAAGGTTTTCTTCATATCTAATAATGGAAAGAATAACCTTCACAATTAAACAGAGACTTCCTTTTCTTACAGCAGGAAATCGTTTTTGGAGGAAGTGGATATTGAGTCGGTGCTTTGACATCCCACCAGTGAATATGCTGAATACATAAATGTCTTTTTTTATTTATTTTCTGTATTATTGTCATCATTAGCATCCCCTTTCATCATCTTTATTTCTTATTTTCTGTCATTTACTGTATTATTTTTCATAATTTTATGATTGTGTATCTGTAGATTACGTGACAACTTTACAATGCACACTGTTGTTCTACGTCTTGAGATGGTGGGTAGTTAGGTGTTAGGTGCCAATAGAGGAAAAAAACAAAACACACAAACAAACAAAACTGTTGGGCACATTGTGTATCGTGATACCACATTTTTGGCATATTGCCCACCCCTATAGGACGACTGGTTCCATGTCCCACCACTGTGAGAAACACTGACTTGGTAAGTTCCTCTGAACCGGACGGTTTAACCCCAGATGGCTCTGAAAGACTCTGTTTACATGCTACCTGTTAAATTATGCAGAATCAGATCAGCACACAGCAGAGTCATTCTGTTCACAAGCAACCTCTTTAAAAATCTACCACACTTCCTGGAACTTCACACCATCTCGGTTCCCATGCTGCCTCCGGGCTTTCAGGCCGGATTACTTCAGAATACAATAGCAGGAGGTTTTAGAGAAGCGTTTATGAGTGCTGCATAAATGAGCATTAAGGAGCGGCTTGTGTGGTTTGTTATGAGTGGGTCTAGGACACGTGAGAAAACACGATGACGGTTAAATCTGCTAAACATCACCTGATGACTTCACTTCGTATTTGAACCACCATCTGTTTTGATTACTGGTATTTACATAAATCAGAATATTGAAATTACCTCATGGCATGTACAGACACTGCCCATGTCAGCAGGAGCACTTTGTAGTTCTACAGACTGTAGTCCATCTGTTTCTCTGTATACTGTATTACCCTATTTTTAAATGGGCAGGACCCCCACAGGACCACCACAGAGCAGGTATGATGTGGATGGTGGATCATTCTCAGCACTGCAGTGACACTGGCGTGGTGGTGGTGTGTTAGTGTGTGTGGTGCTGGTGTGAGTGGATCAGACACAGCAGTGCTGCTGGAGTGTTTAGACACTGTGTCCACTCACTGTCCACTCTATTAGACACTCCTACCTTGCTGCTCCACCTTGTAGATGGACAGTCAGAGACGATAGCTCATCTGCTGCTGCACAGTGCAGTGTTGGTCATCCTCTAGTCCTTCATCAGTGGACACAGGGCGCTGCCCACAGGACACTGCCCACAGGACGCTGCCCACAGGACGCTGCCAGCTGGATGCTGCCCACAGGACGCTGCCAGCTGGATGCTGCCCACAGGACGCTGCCAGCTGGATGCGTGCATGAGTTTGAAGATTCCAGCAATGTCTAGCAGCACTGTTGAGTCTAACCAACTCATCTCAGAACACACCACCACGTCAGTGTCACTGCAGTGCTGCAGTACGACCTGGGAACGACCCACCACCCACATCATACCTGCTCTGTGGTGGTCCTGTGGGGGTCCTAACCATTGAAGAACAGGGTAATACAGCATACAGAGAAACAGATGGACTACAGTCTGTAACCGTAGAACTACAGAGTGTCCTATATGGGCAGTGGAACTGATAACATGGACAAAAGCCATACATGCCTAAATACATTTTGGCCAAAGTCCAAGCATATCAGGATATCTGAATTTTAAAATTCAGAAAGCAAATCCCTAGTTCCAACCACAATCTGCCACACCTCCTCCATCTCACTGACGTCTGCCGCACCAGCTGCATTAGCGTTAGATGAAATGAGGTTGGGAGGGGGTGCTGTAGATACTGAGCTCTTTAGCAAAGTAGACCTTGCGGTTGGTGACCACTGGTCTAAGTGATTCCCATTAACTTCCAATCCCCATTTGCCAGAGTCGCATACAGGTAAAAGGTCAGGCGATCTCACCGTTGTGAGGGAGAGTGCAGGGTCGTATTTGGGTCCAAGCACAAATATCTTTTGGCCCCTGCGGACTACGCCACTGTAGACACGTGCAAAGGCTATGAAGTGCTCTTTCTCCTCCTCTCCCACCGCGGCCTTCACCGTCAGAGCTTCCGTTCGTGCACACAGCCCATCAGTATCTGTGGGTAACACGTACCACAGTAGGGGGAAAAAGAGAAATTAGAAGAGTGCAAATCTCTGTGACCTCAAAGAAATCAAGAAATCTTAGTGGTCACCAAAATCTGATTTGATTAACAATATTGGAATCATTGATTGAATTTTTGAAACATAAAACCCTGGTCCTGGTTTTACACATGCAGCAGCAATAAGTTTTAACTCTTAACTAATGTCTACTGTCCAGAAGGCCTGGAGAATATTCAAGCTGCATGGGATGGATTATCACAGGACTCCATTAGGAACCTCTACAGCTCCATACCGAGACGTCTGGCGTGTTGGGTTAGCAAACACGGCAGCCCGACGCCATACTGAGAGACAGACTTCTGTATGTGTAGCTCAATAAATATTGATCATATCAGTCTAAATTAATCATCAGTTATTGATCCTGGTCACCTTTATCTTCCTTCCCAACAGCACCGCACTCCCACACCTCCTTTTGGGTGCAGCTGTTCTACTGATGATGAGTGTATATAAAATTATAAAATATATTTTATGTAGGTCTTCAACACATTGGTTAAAACTCATACTTGCCCGCTCTGGCGCCACCTCTGGTGAGAATGGAAAAATACAGCATAGCTGTATTTACTAATCATGCCTCAAAATTCTATTTAACAACAGCTTGAAAGCCCAAACATGACTAGAAGAACGACTCAATTTAGACGAAAGACAAGCGACACTCGTTGTTATGGGGCGGGGGGGTTACAACTGAAAATACCCTGAGAATGTTCTGAGCCTACAAGGAACGTGTACTTTTTTGCATGTCCTTAAAAGTGATTCTAACATTCCAGTCAATACTTTACACCCCAGGAGACTCAACAGAAGACTGAATGCGTTTTAGGTTAATGTCTCTTCATTATTTATGAAGACAGATTAGAACAGGAAGGCAGGCTGATGGGCATGTCCACACACACACACACACACAGCTTGCTGCTTGCCTGTGTTGGTGTTGTTGGCCGAAGTTGCTGTCTGAGCGTTGGCTGACTCAGGGTTTTCCACGCTCTGACCGGCCGCTTGTCTCTCTGCATGTCTCTGTCTGGCCAACTCCCGGCGCTGGGCGATCTCCTCTTGAGTCAAAGGCCTGCAGGGGAAAACCACATTACCCACTATGCTCTGGGTTCAGCTTGGGCCACATAGCGAGAGCACTAATGCCGCTTTCATGTGGTCTCGGTTTTATCAGCAAAGCTAGTTTTTCAAACGGAGGCGCCACATCAACACCTTTCAAAGACAAAGGATGAACTTCGGTACATCAGAAGCCTTAATACTTTAGGAATTGGGTGTGCTTTGACATCAGCGCCAGTTTCACCATGACTCAGAAAAGGAGTGAACAAGAGTTGATGGCTAAATACACTGGACAAATAACACATACAGTTCCTGCTTCAGTGTTTTTTACCCCAAACATAAACTACGTTAAGTTTCTCAAGACAGAAAATCACAACTCAGCATCAGCCAGAACTGCGGCAGTGGCCACCAAAAGCAATGGTGCATAACACTGTAGCGTGACATGTCCTTCTCTTGCTCTCCCTTCCAGCTAATTCCAGCTGTGCTAACATACGGGCTAATATAGAAACCAGTTTACACCTCGTGTATTACAACACCGGACCAATAGGCTCATATAGTCATAACGCTGCTTTAATAAACTGAAACCCTATTCCTAATATCACCTAACACCTCTATGAGCACCAGTAACAGCTGGGATTGGATTTGGGAGTTTCTGGATGTAGCCACATCACTGTTCAGACACTCCTCCATCAAAGAATTGGTCAGTTGGGCCAGATTTGGTGGATGCCTTCCCTTGAACATTTCCGAGGAGAATTTCCTGTAGACTGGGATTGTAGCCCCTGCTGGTAGACCCGTATGACCGTACGCTTCCATACACCTGCAGATTCAGCTACTTCCTTAACACTATGGTTTTTGGCCACGCCCACATGCAGTCCCTCCTTTTAGCCAATCATTAACATCTGCTCCGGAGCGTTTACCACACATGGAACGAGACATTCCCTGCACTGTAGCACCTCCTCCCAATCTATGGATCCCGTCACTCACACCCCGCAGGGATTTAGACCCCCATCATCCTTGTGCAGCGCCATCTGCAGGAGCCTGAAGTCACTACCACCTTAGTTAAATTGTTGTGCCTAGCAGACTGGGTGAGCGGCACGACCATGCTAGGTGACCATCCTAAGCAGCACAAGAAAAGCATAACCCAGCATAATTCATGCTTGTCAAACCTGTTACTATTAACGAACTGCCATTTCAGTATAATGCTATAAGAGTATGCTAATATGTGTGTTTAAATCCACACCACACAACAATATTTATCCTGAAATAACCGCCGCAGGAGAAAACGGCATGTCTGTCATGCCAACTTCGGACAGCAACGACTCTTCTAGCACTACGTAACGTGCATGCACAAGACCTCTCGCGAGAACAGCCCTTCAGAGCACCACGTCACACAGCCCACAACTACGGCTAGCTAGAAGAAGAAGCTAGCTCGGTATTCCCAGCATGCACAGAGCCGGGCAGAGACTGCAAACAGGCCGGAGAACACGTCGTCAGAGGAAGAGAAGAGTGTGACCCGGCAAGACAGCAGGCAGGAGTCATTCTCAGACTGGCCTTTACTCACTGGCGAGAGCTGAAAGAGATGAAAGGATGTGAGACAGATTCACGACTAACAGGAACACTACAGAAATCCGACAGCACAACCCTCGTCCCTGTTATTTATGAAAGCCTGGGAAGTAGACTGTAACCTTATCTGTGTCATTCCTTTCTCCCAGATGCCCAAAGTCTCTTAACCTCAGTCTCGCTCCAGGAGCCCATGCAAAGAAATAAATTCATCTCAGGGAAAAAAACAATCAGTAGGTCAGTATCTTAAGTACCTGCACGTTTGAAGCCCTGTTAAATTATTCGACTGGTAAGAACACACGGTTCTCAGAGGTCACATGAAGACACCTAAAATGGTGAGTGTAATCTGCAGCATCCATACGCCAGCGTGAATGTCCCTCTGGGATCAATAAAGTATCTCTCTATCTTTCTCTTGTCGTCAATGTACATGTACCATACGGGTGGGTAACGACGGCACAATGGGGTTACAGGAATAACGCTGCAAAAATGTATATTGTGGCAAGTAAAATTATCTTAAATAGACTAAATAAAAACATTTAACATTTCATTTGAATTCAAGTCAATGGAACCAGACTGCATCCAAGCGATTGTGGGCCAGTTCTGTTGGTCCATTCATCATGACATTTACACATAGTGTTTTTATTGTACAGTGACAATATATACATATATATATATATATACACACACACATATATATATATATATATATATATACCTCATTTATATATATATATATCAATATATATATATAATATATATATATATATATACATATATATATATATATATATATATATATATATGTGTATGTGTATATATATATATATATATATATATATATATATATATATATATATATATATATATATATATATATATATATGTGTGTGTGTGTGTGTGTGTGTGTGTTAATAAGAAATAAGAGTGAAATATTCTTAAAATGAGAATTTTTAGATATACCAACTAGATATGTCATCTACTGGCTAATCCAGCATCTCTTTACTATAATACTGTTTTACATAATGCTTTTTTAATTTTAATACGCTAGCCAAAATGGTACTCTATATATACCAATATATATATGTAATATAAGGCTGCACTCATAATGTAATCTAATATTGCATTTCAGTATTACAAGACTGCTCCAGTATGATAACTCATTTAGCACTTATGTATAATATATGTATAATAATGTACTCACTGATTAAAGAGTTCTGGATTATAATGATCTAATGCTGGAAAAAGACTCCCTTGTGTGTTTAAGGTGGTAGTAACTTCAGGCTCCTGCAGATGGCGCTGTATGAGAATGATGGGGCTATAAATCCCTGTGGGGGGTGAGTGACGGGATCCATAGATTGGGAGGAGGTGCTGCAGTGCAGGGAATGTCTCGTTCCATGTGTGGTAAACGCTCCAGAGCAGATGTTAATGATTGGCTAAAAGGAGTGACTGCATGTGGGCGTGGCCAAAGACCATAGTGTGAAGGAAGTAGCTGAATCTGCAGGTGTATGGAAGCGTACGGTCATACGGGTCTACCAGCAGTGGCACAAATCCCAGTCTACAGGGAATTCTCCTCGGAATTGTGCCAGGGAAGGCATCCACCAAATCTGGCCCACCTGCACACTTCTTTGATGTACGAGTGTCGTACATTGACGTGGCCTCCATCCAGAAACTTGTCCAATCCAGTCACAGCTGTCACTGGTGCTCGTGGAGGTGTTATACGCTGTTAGGTATGTTTCAGTCACAGGTGACCTAAAAGCTTAAGGGTATGCTAATCTCACAAGGCTATATCATAACATACCAACATGCCAGCTAGTTACAACACCGCACCGTGCTAACTAACCCGGCGTTTCCACATTACTCCACTATTATCTACGCGGCTCATTCGGTGGGTGGAGTACTCTAAAAGGCATGAAGTGAGATGCAAATGATGAGGAAAAGGCCGTGTCGAATCCAATTCTACTCTCCCGATTTGCGTGGGAATGTACCACCAGAATAATAATGGAAATCGTGCATAGATAATTGAATTGAATGGCACAGGAGTGAATCTCCATGGAGGCGTAATGATGTAAAACAATACAGTGATGAGGGCGAATCGCAAAAAACAGCTGCATAAGCAGTTTCACGGCAAACCATTTTCACAGGCGCCCGGTTTCCAGAAGCCGAGCAGAGCCGAATTAATTGGAGTCGTTTTGCCTCGGGCCTTTCTTAAAGGAAACACAGGAGGCCCAAACAGCCAGGAACCTGTCAAAACTACTCCGCAGAACAAGGCAGGAGAGGAACGCATACAGACACACTGCACACACTGCAGCCTGCCAGATTAAACACGGCAGGAACAAACTGGAGACGCACTGCATATATACATATCCACTGGCCACTTTATTAGGTACACCCCACTGTATCCGCACTCATTGCTATTCTATCAGCTCCACGGACCGTATAGGACACCCTGTAGTTCTACAGTTCCAGACTGTAGTCCATCTGTTTCTCTGTATACTGTATTACCCTGTTCTTCAATGGGCAGGACCCCCACAGGACCACCACAGAGCAGGTATTATGTGGATGGTGGAGCATTCTCAGCACTGCAGTGACCCTGGCGTGAGTAGATGAGGCATGCCATTGTACTGATGACTCGATTCAATGATAACGTACTCAAAACTCATAGACCCACAGAGTTTACTTTTGGTCAATGACATGATATGGTCGGGATGCTGACCTAATCATTTTTAAAAACGCACTGGGATTGGTTAGAGGCCTGTTTGCATATTGCTGCCATCAGTGATATCAGCACAGGAAGATCCAATATCTCTACAGTCATTCAGAGTGGTTTGGTGTCAAATGCTCCATTCTGAGGAGACCTACCGAATCAGAACTGTTCACAGTGGTGGTGAATGGAACCAGACGTCTACCACTTAAAGCTCCCTCACAGAATATTATTACAAGCAGCAGCTACACCGAACACAGTCCCCGATTTTGTGCAGGTTCAGTTACTGATAGTAAATAACACGGCTTCATTTGTATTGTTGACATGGTGTCCTCAGAACCTTTGCTCGGGCTCTGGCTCGAACCCTGGCACAAGTTCTGGCACGAACCCTGGCACGAGCTCTGGCTCGAACCCTGGCTCGAACCCTGGCACGAGCTCTGGCTCGAACCCTGGCTCGAACCCTGGCTCGAACCCTGGCTCGAACCCTGGCTCGAACCCTGGCACGAGCTCTGGCACGAACCCTGGCACGAACCCTGGCACGAACCCTGGCACGAACCCTGGCACGAACTCTGGCTCGAACTCTGGCTCGAACCCTGGCACGAACCCTGGCACGAACCCTGGCACGAACCCTGGCACAAACCCTGGCACGAACCCTGGCACGAACCCTGGCACGAACCCTGGCACGAACCCTGGCACGAACCCTGGCACGAACCCTGGCACGAACTCTGGCTCGAACCCTGGCTCGAGCACTGGCACGAAGTTGAGGTAAAAGAAATTGTTGAGTGACACTGCCGAGTGACACTGCTGACCTACAAAGGTGAACTGTAGCTACTGGGCTGCTATGCTAGCTAAAGGCTAAACAAAGGCTAAGTGCTATCATACACCAAGTACGATGGCGGCAATAGCAATCCTAACTAACATCCCTATAAGAAGCCTGGCTCAAACGTTCAGGTAAGGGGCATCAATGGGCATCAGAGTTTTACACACTGCTGTTAGAGACTCTCCCTTGAGGTAGTCATCCCACGCCACCAGGGTATGACTGGCCAACACGCACACATTAGCGCGTCAGAAACGGCTTGGTGGTGTTGGTCGTAGGTATCGGTATTCCCATTGCTTATCCCAACACTGCTTTAAAAGTATCTACACTCGACCATTTCGCACCAAACCAACCCGACTGACTGTTTACTTGTGGATTTAGAAGCCAGAGTGGGTTTTCAACATCAACAACACGCAGTGCAGACCTAGAACCAACATACACATACATTATTAACCATCACACCCACTGGAGTCCAAACAAACAGGAGCAGCGCTGCCTCACTCGGCCTTACCACAGGCACACCATAGACCGCTCCCCTCTACCGCCATTAGTGCAAATCACAGCAATGCCCTCCCCTCCCCGCTGCATAAGGACCGAATGCCTGCATCCAATAAGAGTCTGAAAGCAGCTCTCAGTTCCAAACCCCTGCTATATTTAAAGCCTCATTTTCACTCCAATGATGGATTGCTCTGAGGAGATGACAGATGAACGTCGGTTCTGGACCATAAACAAATCATAAAGAGGGATCTACTGCTTAAAGCCGAATCCAGAGAGAGCAGAGGCTGCCAGGAGGGCTTCGCTCTTTATCTAAAAACACAGCTAGGACACCAACTGTTCCAAACTCCTGAGTGGATAAGCGCATGTTAAGCTTCCCAGTCAATTACATCTCTCTCTGTATCATAAAAGATATTTTTGATGCGGCGGGTCAAAGAGGCAAGAAACAGACAGTAAAGTCGTCAGATCGTTACTCAGAACTGCGGTGGCCTCAGCCAAGTCAGCGGTGACTCGAAGCTCAAAGGTCTATTTTTACTGTTATGGTATACAAGACTTCGCACCATCCATCAAAGTGGAATCCTTTCATTTCTCCTTAATTTTTTGAGGAACTGTCCGGGCCAAAATAAGCATGAACTGGAATGATGGATTGTGGCCGTCTGAAATATAAGCACTAAGGATTGCTGGAGGTTGACTTTGGAGGAACTAGTAGGCTTATTAAATTATTTTCTGCAACTGAGTGATTTCGAGTCATTCAGAGTCATTCAAATTGGTCTTTGCATGTTCATTTGTATGTTTGTGTGCGTGTGTGCGTGTGCGTGTGTGCGTGTGTGTGTGTGTGTGTGTGTGTGTGTATGTATACACACACACACACACACACACACACACACACACACACAGATATATATATAATTTTTTGTATATATATATACACACACACACACACACACACACACACACACATATATATACACAAACATATATCTTTTTTTTTTTTTTTGTATATACACATACAGGGGTTGGACAATGAAACTGAAACACCTGTCATTTTAGTGTGGGGGTTTCATGGCTAAATTGGACCAGCCTGGTGGCCAACCTTCATTAACTGCACATTGCACCAGTAAGAGCAGAGTGTGAAGGTTCAGTTAGCAGGTAAGAGCACAGTTCTGCTCAAAATACTGCAATGCACACAGCATTATGGGACATACCAGAGTTCAAAAGAGGACAAACTGTTGGTGCACGTCTTGCTGGCGCATCTGTGACCAAGACAGCAAGTCTTTGTGATGTATCAAGAGCCACGGTATCCAGGGTAATGTCAGCATACCACCAAGAAGGACGAACCTCCACCAGCATCACGTAGTGACCTGGCCACTATCCTGCAAGAGGAATGGCTTAAACTCCCTCTGACCACTGTGCAGGACGCAGTATATGTCATTCCCAAGACCAACTGACGCTGTATTGGCCGCAAAAGGAGGCCCTACACCATACTAATAAATGACTGTGGTCCAAAACCAGGTGTTTCAGTTTCATTGTCCAACCCCTGTATATATGTGTGTGTGTGTGTGTGTGTGTGTGTGTGTGTGTGTGTGTATGTATATATATATATATATATGTATGTGTATATATATATATATATATATATGTATGTGTGTATATATATATATATATATATATATATATATATATATATATATATATACACACACACACACACACATATATATATACAAATAATGGCAGTCAATGGTAAGTCAAAGGAACCAGACTTTTTCCCCAAGCACTTTTGGGCCATTTCTGTTGGTCCATCCATCATGAAATTTCCACACAGTGAAAACAGCAGCAGCTGTGCTCAAACGATGCATAAAAGTACAAACTGACAAAAATAAACGTTTTTTCTTTGGAGAGCTATGATATGTTTAAGCATTAACTTACCAGTCCCAGTCAAAAGTTTAGACACAGGCGTTTTACAGTGATATCATATTTCTATTATATTCTCCACCTCTAATATATATTTAGTGGTGTAAAAACTTTGATCTCTTTTTCTGCACAGTGTAAAAGCTCTAGCTCTCCTTTCAGCTTAGTGAATATTCATGAGGGACCGACCAATAGAATCGCTCCAAACCTGCTTAGTAATAAACCTTGTTCTATCAGCTCCACTGCAGGGTAAGGAAGCTGCTCCATCCTCCTGTACAGCTCCACTCTGGAGGGGGTTAAGGTTGACTGGATAATTCCATGAGTGTTATTTTACAGTGTGATGTCTTCACTTTTATTCAACAGTAAAGCGTTGTGTAGCTCAGCTGACAACACCACTACCTGCCAAGGAGCCACCACCACATGTGGGAGACTGGGGTTTGAATCCCGGTCTGGGTGACTACGCTGTGCTACACCAATAAGAGTCCTTGGGCAACACTACACTGACCTACCTGTAACATGATTCAGCGAAATGCCATTAATGAAAATGTAAAGATACACATCAGGAGACCCTTCCATGATTGGCCGTCTCTAAACTTACAGTCTATCCCAGCAGAGAGCCAGCGGTTTAGCAGGGAGCCTCTGTGTATGTCTGTGTTGACCCTCTGAGATGTCCAGTGGGCTGCAAGGACTCTGCTGCAGAGTGATACTGCTGACCGATGTAGGTGAACTCTAGATGGTACTAGTGGATACAACAGCCTGCCTACTGGGCTGCTAAGCTAAAGGCTAACCACAGGCTAAATGCTATCATTAAGCCAACATTCCAGACTAACATTCCTGAAAGAACCATTTAGCTGACGCTCTTATCCAGAGCGACTTACAAGGTTAATCATATTACAGGTGGGCCAATGTGGTGTTGGGAGTCTTGCCCAAGGACTCTTATTGGTGTAGCACAGCGTAGTCACCTAGACCAGGAATCGAACCCTAGTCTCCCACATATGGTGGTGGTGTTCCCTGGAGGGTAGTGGTGTTATCCACTGAGCTACACCAACCACGCCTGGCTCAAACGTTCAGGTAAGGGGCATCAGTATTCCCATTCCTGATACCAATCCTTGTGCCAGTGCCAGCATTGCTGCAGATAGCGATACCATCCACCCAGGGCTGTTCTTTGAACCAACAATGGTTTCCTAGAAGTAACGCTAGCTCCGCCCTCAACAACATCTGGGCAAAGCAGCTCTAGTCTTCCGAAAGTTCCTCCCACCTTCAAGATGCATCATCAGAAGTGGGTTTTCCGAGTATCCGAACCGGAAAATCGCACTCTAAACACTGCTGTGGCACCACTGTAGAAAACAAGCAGGCATGTTTACAGCAGCTGTGGAGGTGGCCGCCCTCCTGCTCTGGGCCGGAGTGCCCCTTTAAGGGGGAGCTTGTGCAATTTGGATTTTCTGCCAAACTGTCGCTTCCAAGCCAAACCAGGCTTCAGGATATTACCATCACTGCTGACACACGGCCATGTGCTCGCGCGGTGACTAAACAACGCCTGACTCGGTCACCAGTTTCCACAGGCCAAGCAACAACAAGCCAGTCGGATGGTTCTGTGTCCCCTATGAGTTAGTGGGAACAGGAGCACTGCTGAATAATAATTCCTGATGTTTACGAAGCCGGTGGTAATGCCACAGGAATACAGTCATGAAGAAAAGGTAGCTGCGTCTTCTGCTGGGGCACATGAGACCAAAATAAAAAGATGAAGGGTGTGGGAAACCATCTGGAGCAAGCATTAGATCCAGAATACACATTCAGCGAGCAGCGCTGTAGATCCCAAGCTCCCAGATCACAGACTAACTGAATTGTCCATGGTGTAACGAGGTTTGTGGATAGGGTTCGGAAGTGCGCCATATACGTAATTCAACGCTTTACATTCGCTGCCAGACATACTGGGTTTAAATACTGTAGTTTCTTGTTTGCACAGAAGGATGGAGTCAGGAGACCGAAGGCTGGAGGTGGTGGAGTTTATTTCAAGGCTAGTCCAGTACAGTCTGAACTCAGCCCAACTCTGTCCGAAGAGAGACTCGTCACGCAGGTTTTATACACCGTGTGGCCACACCCGTTCAAGATTCAAAGACGCTGTGTCAGCTGACCTTATTTCATGTCAACAGATGGTCAGTTGTCCTTCAAGTGGTGTTAGATATATGACCTGTAGAACCCTGATAGCAACATTCTCTTATAGGGCTGCCCTCCAGAAGTCGACGATTCGAATCGTCAGTCGGAGACCCTTCGATTCGACTGACAACAGTGACCTTTTTTTCCCCGTACAACAGACTAAAGCTTACAGAAATGCACAAGAACTTTAAGAATGTAAAAGACATTGTAATAATTATTAAAGGGGAATAATAAATATATATGTAAGGTCTAGCTGGGCTGTGACGTCTCCTTGCTAAAAAATGTAATTCACGTGACGACGTGCGCTGGCGGTTCACCGCTGAAGGAAGCTGAAGCTGTGAAACTGAGAAACACGGGGGGAGTGATGTCTCAAAGGAAGTCTGGAGAAGCTTCTGAAGAAGAGAATCTGAACAAATTAAACCGAATTCTGCTCGTCATTCAGTCAGACATCCAACACTGCTCCAAACGAGGGAGCTGACTTTCATTTTAGACATAACGGCTGTTTGCGGTGAAGGAGAAACGGAGCGGAGACGTTTGTTTTATTATAACTCCATTATTTTAGATCCTAAATTACAGATATGTTTATTTATTCGTCTACAGCTGAGATTATCTTTATTTAAGGATAAGTACAGTCACTTAATACGCCTGCTGATAAACAAGAGATAATGATTTCAGCGTGGGTAATATAATAAACGGTTTCAGGTTTACCATTCTTCTCTTCATCTAATAATAATGTAAATATGGACTAATCTGGTTTTATTTAGCAGGTCATTATTTATGAGAGATGAAAGACGAAGGGTCCTCCTACTGAAGAAGCTGTTAGAAGTGAGATTAAAAGACTATAAGCTATAAGCGCTAATGTTTAGCATATATACGAGCTGCTGCCCGGCGCTGTATCCTGTAACTAAAGGCTCCGGTTCAGATCGATCATCATAAGCCCCGCCTCTTTTAGTTCTGAAATATGTTCCTGTGACTCTGCTGGCTTTCTAAATGAGGAGGATCAGATCTGAACCGTATGCAGACTGATTTACTGAGTACTAGATAATGTACATGAAGAAAAACCATGAACGAGTAGTCGAATCGTCGACCAGGACGGGCGAATCCGGTTCGACTGACAAAATTCTGAGACGGGTACAGCCCTATTCTCTTAGGGGCTCCGTTCTGCTCTGATGATGCAGCTGTTTCTCACATGGTAAACATATACACACACTTGTATATAAAACACTGATCTCCAACAACACGCACATTCTTCGACTGGATAATCGCTGCAGGGATTAACATGCTTCAGTTGTCAATCCGTTAACCCTAACTACTGCAGTGTGCAGCTTCCCATTCCTTAAACGACAAAGTGTCAGAGGACGTATCCCGCCCTCGGAGTCATGGAAAAGATGCTCCTGTGTTTCAAAAGGGTCAAACTGTTGTCCTGCACCAAGCAGAGAAAACTACTTAGGAGAAGCTGGAATTACAAGGTTCCGAACTGTTCCATGCATTGCTAACATCTGAGAGGAGAGTGGAAAACTGTCAGGACAGAGGAATTAGTAAACCACCCACATACGAACACTAGGGGGCAGCGAGCACACTTGCCTGGAGCTTTGGGCAACCCTATCAACGGCCCCCGTGGGCACAGCTGCAGAGTTAGGTATCTTGCTCATAGGCATTTCGGTCGTGTCCTTTCGGTTCAGGGAATCGAACAGGTGACCCTCTGATCTCTAAGCTGGTTTCCTAACCTGCAGCCTCACGATGTTCTACAGTGACAGTAAGAGGACTCCCATGTGACCTGACCTCAGAGGACTGGGACTAAGCAGATGTGTGACTGTAAGGAAGCTTGTTAGTGAGGCTAATCAGGTTCACTGTGCTAGTGAGCATGAAAACTAGACTCTGCAGTGATGGGAAAAGACTGACCCTGTTCCCTGTGAGGGATGCGGGGCGTGAGGATAAGGAAAGTCCAGGAAGTGATGGCCCCCATCATGCATCACACCCATAGTACAAGCCCTCGAAGGCAGTGGTATGACCTAGGGGGCTTGAGTGGGTCCGGTTGCGGCTCAGCAGTGTTGTGTGGTAATAAAATGAAGTCAGCTGACCACCTTGATGACACCGCCATATTCCAGGACAGGAATGATGAGCTTTATGGGGCTCGGACTGTGGAAGAGTGGATCAGGAAGCAAGAGGAATCATCTTTGCACATGAACTGGCCAACAGGGAGTCCTTGGACGTGTCTTTGGGACGTGCTGGAGAAGACTACACGGTGGTTCCACTCGCCCATCATCAACGCAAGACTCTGTCTGGCCTTTCAGGCATGGCACTGTATATCCACCTTTGAGCCTCCACCCATTCATGGTCAAGTCATTCAGTCTATTTTTAGAGAGTTGCAGTATGGAAAGGAAAGCCAATCAGAGGAGAGCTCATTTGCATATTCAAGTCTTAAAGGCGCAGTCACTAAACAAGCCTGTTTGATAAAGTGATGAAGAGAAACTGCAACATGGTCAAGTCGAGTTGACCCAGGCAGAAATGAAGGACATAGCTTTTAAGCTGTGTTTTTGATATATGGAATTATTAAACGTGCCATTATATCCCTAATTATTAATTACATGCTACATTCACAGCCAATTACATTCACATTCCATATTGACAAGTTTCGGTCAGACTTTTCTAGAATGGGTGGTTTTGTACAAGACTGTACACGCAACAATGAGGTCATCATATTCAGATCATGAGGAAACATCTCCATATCCCATAATATACATATAAGATTTAAGATTTAAATCCCTTGTTGATCCCACAGTGGGGAAATTCAGTCTTCCACCTATCCGTGAAGTGAAACACCCACATACACACTCACTAGTGAACACACTAGGGGGCAGTGAGCACACTTACCCGGAGCGGTGGGCAGCCCTATCCACGGCGCCTGGGGAGCAGTTGGGGGTTGGGTGCCTTGCTCAAGGGCACCTCAGTCGTTACTGTAGGCTCAGGGAATCGAACCGGCGACCCTCCGGTCACAAGGCTGGTTCCTTAACCTCCAGCCCACGACTGCCCCGTTGACTGGGCAATCTGCAACACTACGGTTATCAGTTTTGTTGTTGCTCTTCTTCACGATACACATTTTCTCTCCGCTAACTGGTCCCACAGCTGGAGATATCGACATCATTCCAGCTCCGGAATGTTTGGTCTGATCGGGAATGGTGTTCTTGTACACTGCTATTTTTTTCTGACATATGGTTTTGTTAGAGAGAAAAAAAAAAAAAAAAAGGTTACCATTAAGAATTTAGGGCAGTCGTGGGCTGGAGGTTAGGGAACCAGCCTTGTGACCGGAGGGTCGCCAGTTCGATTCCCTGAACTGACAGTAACATCTGAGGTGCCCTTGCGCAAGGCACCTAACCCCCAACTGCTCCAAGGGCGCCGTGGATAGGGCTGCCCACGGCTCCGGGTAAGTGTGCTCACTGCCCCCTAGTGTGTGTGTTCACTACTGAGTGTGTATGTGGGTGTTTCACTTCACGGGTGGGTTAAATGCTGAAGACTAAATTTCCCCACTGTGGGATCAACAAGGGATTAAAATCGAAATCTAAAATCTAAATCGAAGCATGAATTCGAGGTCAGTCTGACATGCTCTCATCCATTTATCTTATCTCTCAATCCCTCGTTCCTCCAATAGGGTCCCATTCATTTCTGCCCCTACCTGAAACCCTCAGTTTCCTCTAACTCACAGCCACCAAACTGCTCAGGGCAGATCCCCAAACTCTAATCCACATACATACTGACCTGCACTCCTCTGTGTGTTGTTTATTCATCCCTGATTCCTCCCATAGACTCCCATTTATTTGCAGTGACACCTTCACAAGCAGCTAGCACACAACTTTAAGCTGGGCAATCCCTCTGCGTTTTCCTCAGCAGCATGTTGATGTTACCGGCAGCAGCTATCGGCAGCATCTCCCGGGCTTAATAACGCGGTCTGTATAGGAGCGTTTAATATAAGTAACCGTTTATTTGGAACCATAACCCGCAGACACGTCGTCACACAGCGGAGCGCTCTTGTAAACCCGTGTCCACACAGCCCCGTGCTCCACTGCAGCGTGTTTTATGAGTCAGTAGGAGAAGGACACTTTCTGCACAAACATGCTTAAATCATGTCACACTTCTGCTTGTGTCATGTTTTTTCTATTTCCCGTATCCCTCTTTTTTCCCGGCACATGCCCGATCTGGCTTGTTTTCCTTTTTCCGAGTTCTAATCTGTCACTTACTTGCTATTATGGAAAGTCTATAAGCTTCTTTTACAGGCACGGCCACTGCGGTCCCTCGGTAACGGCTCTTCCAAACCCACAAGAAACTTTCTTTCCTCACACAGCGGAGAGAGAGAGCAGGTCAAACACTCACACACTTATTTACAGACAACAAGTGTAATGTGTTAGTGTGCTGTAAGTAGCGTGTCGGTGTACAGTAACTCAGTAAGTGTAATGTGTTAGTGTACTGTAAGTAGTGTGTTGGTGTACAGTTGCTCAGTAAGTGTAATGTGTTAGTGTGCTGTAAGTAGCGTGTTGGTGTACAGTAACTCAGTAAGTGTAATGTGTTAGTGTGCTGTAAGTAGTGTGTCGGTGTACAGTAACTCAGTAAGTGTAATGCGTTAGTGTGCTGTAAGTAGCGTGTTGGTGTACAGTAACTCAGTAAGTGTAATGCGTTAGTGTGCTGTAAGTAGCGTGTTGGTGTACAGTAACTCAGTAAGTGTAATGCGTTAGTGTGCTGTAAGTAGTGTGTTGGTGTACAGTAACTCAGTAAGTGTAATATGTTAGTGTACTGTAAGTAGCGTGTTGGTGTACAGTAACTCAGTAAGTGTAATGTGTTAGTGTGCTGTAAGTAGCGTGTTGATGTACAGTAACTCAGTAAGTGTAATGCGTTAGTGTGCTGTAAGTAGTGTGTTGGTGTACAGTAACTCAGTAAGTGTAATGTGTTAGTGTGCTGTAAGTAGCGTGTTGGTGTACAGTAACTCAGTAAGTGTAATGCGTTAGTGTGGCTGTAAGTAGTGTGTTAGTGTGTACAGTAACTCAGTAAGTGTAATGCGTTAGTGTACTGTAAGTAGTGTGTTGGTGTACAGTAACTCAGTAAGTGTAATGTGTTAGTGTACTGTAAGTAGCGTGTTGGTGTACAGTAACTCAGTAAGTGTAATGTGTTAGTGTGCTGTAAGTAGTGTGTTAGTGTACAGTAACTCAGTAAGTGTAATGCGTTAGTGTACTGTAAGTAGTGTGTTGGTGTACAGTAACTCAGTAAGTGTAATGTGTTAGTGTACTGTAAGTAGTGTGTTGGTGTACAGTAACTCAGTAAGTGTAATGCGTTAGTGTACTGTAAGTAGTGTGATGGTGTACAGTAACTCAGTAAGTGTAATGTGTTAGTGTGCTGTAAGTAGCGTGTTGGTGTACAGTAACTCAGTAAGTGTAATGCGTTAGTGTGCTGTAAGTAGTGTGTTGGTGTACGGTAACTCAGTAAGTGTAATGTGTTAGTGTGCTGTAAGTAGTGTGTTGGTGTACGGTAACTCAGTAAGTGTAATGTGTTAGTGTGCTGTAAGTAGCGTGATGGTGTACGGTAACTCAGTAAGTGTAATGTGTTAGTGTGCTGTAAGTAGCGTGTTGGTGTACAGTAACTCAGTAAGTGTAATGTGTTAGTGTGCTGTAAGTAGTGTGTTGGTGTACGGTAACTCAGTAAGTGTAATGTGTTAGTGTGCTGTAAGTAGTGTGTTGGTGTACAGTAACTCAGTAAGTGTAGTGTGTTAGTGTGCTGTAAGTAGTGTGTTGGTGTACGGTAACTCAGTAAGTGTAATGTGTTAGTGTGCTGTAAGTAGTGTGTTGGTGTACAGTAACTCAGTAAGTGTAATGTGTTAGTGTGCTGTAAGTAGTGTGTTGGTGTACGGTAACTCAGTCAGTGTAATGTGTTAGTGTGCTGTAAGTAGTGTGCTGGTGTACAGTAACTCAGTAAGTGTAGTGTTAGTGTGCTGTAAGTAGTGTGTTGGTGTACGGTAACTCAGTAAGTGTAATGCGTTAGTGTGCTGTAAGTAGTGTGTCGGTGTACAGTAACTCAGTAAGTGTAATGCGTTAGTGTGCTGTAAGTAGTGTGTTGGTGTTCAGTAACTCAGTAAGTGTAATGCGTTAGTGTGCTGTAAGTAGCGTGTTGGTGTACAGTAACTCAGTAAGTGTAATGTGTTAGTGTGCTGTAAGTAGTGTGTTGGTGTACAGTAACTCAGTAAGTGTAATGTGTTAGTGTGCTGTAAGTAGTGTGTTGGTGTACAGTAACTCAGTAAGTGTAATGTGTTAGTGTGCTGTAAGAGCATCTGCTAAATGCCTGTAAATGTAAATACTCCAGTGGAGGTACTAAAGGGAGGAACTCCTGACAGCGGAGGAGGATTTTACCTTGGGGATTTCTACTTCAACTCTACTACATGCTTTGTGTACTTCGTCCACCGCTGCTTACACATACATGCAGATACATCATTTCATAGGCACAATGATTTTTGCCGTCACAGTAGACACAACTCAAACTTCAGACTTTAGCCAACATCAGCTGCTCTGTGGTGTGAACCTGTTATGATGACTGGACCAATAGAAATAGTCTAAAATCCGTCTGAATGAGAATCTTGTTACATCAACATTGAAGTCCAGGACATTTTCTCCAACGGTTTCAGAGATGCGAGGATGATGTATCGTCTCTAAGTACATTTCATCAGTGTTCTGGCAGACTGGATTTATGTTGGCAGTTATTTTCCATTTTGGAGGAACTCGAGTGAGCACGGTTTGATTGATGAAGGCTCTTGCTTATCTGAATACAATCTAAACATTTGATCAGCTTCCCTGATGCTAAAACATGCTCTTATTACATACAATGATAATGACACGGCGACGCTGTAGTCTTAATGGACCAGGTATTGCTTATATTAAACCATCTAGTTCTTTATTCCAGGTAATACATTTTTTAAGTTTAATTTTCTTCAGTTTAAGGAAACTATGTTAGTCATGTTTGAATCATTTTAACAATGTTTTATTTCTATTCCTAAATCTTTTTAATGTTTATTTCGATTCTCTGATATCTGCTTGAACCTTAAATGATCTTAGTACTGTATTGTCTTTTTTGTAAAGCACCTTGATAAAGGCAGTGTATGAAAGGCCCGACCGACCGACAGAGTGACTGACAGAGTGACTGACAGACAGAGTGACTGACTGACAGAGTGACAGACAGAGTGACAGTGTGACAGACTGACAGTGACAGTGTGACAGAGTGACAGACCGACAGAGTGACAGTGACAGACTGACAGACAGAGTGACAGACCGACAGACAGAGTGACAGACCCACAGACAGAGTGACAGACCCACAGACAGAGTGACAGACCGACAGGCAGAGTGACAGACTGACAAAGAGTGACAGACTGACAAAGAGTGACAGACTGACAAAGAGTGACAGACTGACAAAGAGTGACAGACAGTGTGACAGACTGACAGACAGACCGACAGAGTGACAGACAGAGTGACAGACCGACAGAGAGACAGACAGAGTGACAGACAGAGTGACAAACAGTGTGACAGAGAGACTGACAGAGTGACAGGCAGAGTGACAGACCGACCGACCGACCGACCGACCGACCGACAGACCGACAGACAGACCGACAGACAGACCGACAGACAGACCGACAGACAGACCGACAGACAGACCGACAGACAGACCGACTTGGGTACTTGGGCCATAGTGAAAACCAGCAGCAACCGATTCTCAGTACTACTAGGGTTGAACAGTTTAAAGCATTAAGGTTCTCAGCTTGGATCTGAACCGGTCTCAAACATTTCTCTACATTGAGGTACTTCGTTTGGATCCGAACTAGAATGGACTGGTTCTGAACATTAAGGTTCTCAGTTTGAATCCAAACCAGTAACAACTAACTCCCAGTATCAAACTACTCGGAGAAGACTGGAACATTATCTAACATCTTTTTTTCATAATAAAAGTCTCAGTAAGGATCGGACTGGTGTCAAACAACTCTCAACATGAAGGTTCTCAGTCTGGATCTGAACCGGGATTGAAAGACTGTCAATATAAAAGTACGATTCTCGCGCAGCCACCCACCCACACATACACACCTGATTGAGCAATTTAGCATCTCCAGTTTACCTGGCTGCATGTCTTTGGACTGTGGGTGGAAACCGGACCACCCAGAGGAAACCCACACAGACACGGGGAGAACATGCCGAAAGGACCCCGGGCACTCCAGTCGGGACCTGAACACAGGCCCTTCATGCTATAAGGCACCAGTGCTACCCACTGCACCACCATCCCACCCAAAACATCAAAGTACCCAGCATTCCTCCGCTCTGGCCTGCAACAGAACCAGAAGGCAGACGTTCACTGTGTTTCCAAGAACCATGAATTCTCTATAAACGTGTGTTCTGCTTTCTATTAAGTCATGAACACACAGCCCCCGAAATAAACAGATAAACACACTCATTTGTTCTTCTGGTGGAGTAACCACGTAATAACTCTGGGAAATAATCAGCTCCATTAATTACGACCAGGCGAGCGTGTAATAACCGTGACAGGCCCAGCCTGCGTGATGAAACGTCTGAGCGTCCAGATACAGAGGGGGACGTGGCGCAGTCCAGGAAGCTGTTTCTAACACTAAGGTGGTCTATAGGGGCATTCATCACGCCGGGACAACCGGGGACATCTATAAGTGCGTGTGTATAAGTGCGTGTGTATAAGTGCGTGTGCTGTATAAGGACAGCGGAGGCAGTTTTCTGCCTGCTGACCGCCCGGTGCCATTAATAAAAACCAGCAGCTCCGGTGGCCAATCAGGCGCGAGAATGCACAAGTACCCCGCGACAAGCCGGCGCGCAAGGTTGACAACACCCACGCGCCGACACACATACACTGACCCACATTGATCATCGCTATGGCAACCGCGGAGACGGCGTGATGTGTTCGTCTCGCAGGTTCTCGCAGAGTTCACTGAGCTGAATGAGAGAGAGACGGGGAGAGAGACAGAGAGAGAGAGAGAGAGAGAGAGAGAGAAATAGAGAGAGAGAGAGAGAGAGAAAGAGAGACAGAGAGAGAGACAGAGAGAGGGAGAGAGAGAGAGAGAGAGAGACAGAGAGAGAGAGAGAGACAGAGACAGAGAGAGAGACAGAGAGAGGGACAGAGAGAGGGAGAGAGGGAGAGACAGAGACAGAGAGAGAGACAGAGAGAGAGAGAGAGAGAGAGAGAGAGAGACAGATAGAGAGAGAGACAAAGAGAGAGAGAGAGAGAGACAGAGACAGAGAGAGAGAGAGAGAGAGAAGAGACCAGAGAGAGAGAGAGAGAGAGACAGAGAGAGAGAGAGAGACAGAGACAGAGAGAGAGAGAGAGACATAGAGAGAGATAGAGAGACAGAGAGAGAGAGAGAGAGAGAGAGAGAGACAGAGAGAGAGAGAGAGACAGACAGACAGAGAGAGAGAGAGACAGAGAGAGAGAGAGAGAGACAGACAGAGAGAGAGAGAGAGAGAGAGAGAGAGACAGAGAGAGACAGAGACAGAGAGAGACAGAGAGAGAGAGAGAGAGAGAGACAGAGACAGAGAGAGACAGAGAGAGACAGAGACAGAGAGAGACAGAGAGAGAGAGGGAGAGAGAGAGAGAGAGGGAGAGAGAGAGGGAGAGAGAGAGAGAGAGACGCCAGAGGACATGACCTGAACCTACATTCCTATACTGAGGAGATGCACAACATAACACTTCCAGAAGCAGAAGAACTTTCTCAGCTCCGTCTCAGGAAATGTTTTCATTCATCATCTGACACTGAACTTCATGGGACTCACCTTTTCCCACACAAAGCAAGCTGAGAGGTATGAAGCTCTGGGTTGCAAGTTTGCTAAAAGCTAAACAAGAACATGAACTACAGGCTTAAAGCTATGTCCACTGTTGTGTGACATGAGACGCAGTCAAAATGCCAAGACGTGTTCGGTGTCTGACGTTTGTAGGGCTACCCTCTAGAAGTCCACAAGTTGAATCGTCAGTCGGAGACCCTTCAAGTCGACTGAGAACAGTGACCTTTTTTTCCCCATACAACAGACTAAAGCTTACAGAAATGCACAAGAACTTCAAGAATGTAAAAAGACATGTTAATAATTATTAAAGGGGAATAATAAATGCTTGCTAAAAAAATAAAATCCATGTGTGCTGGCGGTTCACTTCTGAAGGAAGCTGAAGCTGTGAAGCTGAGAAACACGGGGGGAACGATGTCTCAGAGGAAGTCTGGAGGAGCTTCTAAATATGAGAATCTGAACAAATGAAACCGAATTCTGCTCGTCATTCAGTCAGACGTCCAACACTGCTCCAAACGAGGGAGCTGACTTTCGGCTTAGACATAACGGCTGTTTGCGGTGAAGGAGAAACGGACCAGAGACGTTTGTTTTATTATAACTCCATTATTTTAGATCCTAAATTACAGATATGTGTATTTATTCATCTACAGCTGAGATTATCTTTATTTAAAGATACAGTCAATTAATACGCCTGCTGATAAACGAGAGATAATGATTTCAGTGCTGGTAACATAATATTTAAACGGTTTCAGGTCTACCATTCTTCTCTTTATCTATAAATAATGTAAATATGGACTAATCTGGTTTTATTCATCAGGTTATTATTTATGAGAGATGAAAGACGAAGGGTCCTCCTACTGAAGAAGCTGCTAGAAGTGAGATTAAAAAGACTATAAGCTATAAGCGCTAATGGTTAGCATATATACGCGCCGCTGCCCGGCGCTGTATCCTGTAATTAAATCAGGCTCCAGTTCAGATCGATCATCATAAGCCCCGCCCCTTTTAGTTCAGAAATATGTTCCTGTGACTCTGCTGACTTTCTAAATGAGGAGATCAGATCTGAACCGTGTGCAGACTGATTTACTGAGTACTAGATAATGTACACGGAGAAAAACACGTGAACGAATAGTCGAATCGTCGACCAGGACGGGCGAATCCGATTCGACCGAGTCGGGTACAACCCTAGACGTTTGCTTCCTTTGTTTTAGCGCTGGCACATCACTTATCATCAAAACAGCAGTTTTACATATATCACACCCAGATGCGGATGACTCAAGATTCAGCCGCAGATGAGACGTAATCAAGGATGGGTCTTATTTTTTATACATGCCTCTGCACAGACCTCCGGGTTTCCTAATTTAAAGCAGTGACGCCAAAATAGCTGTTGTATGTAACACCCATGTAATTAGCATGAGGCTAACCGCATCCCTAAATCATCAGCCACTCACCTCAAGCTATGAGGAGTTGGAGTGGGTCCTACTTACGTGGCTTCCATGCACATGGACCAAACTGGCTGCTAATGTGTTTTTAGCCCCATGTCTATAGACAACAGTGGTTTCATGCTGAAGCAGAAACCATGTAATCGAGCGCTATTAGAGACGACACGGTCAGAAACCTATAGAAAACGATAAGGCCGATCACCAACGGGGTATAAGCCTATCATTAGCCTCAGAGCTCCATGGAAAACCTAAGGAAGCCAACTTCAGACACTGAACATGTCTTGCTGAGGGAGTGCGTTTGGGTTAGGACAGGAAACTGTAGGCTGTTTGCTGAACATGTCCCTTTAAATGACGACACAAAATAAGAAAACAACACAGCATGTGAAGCTGCTAAAAAACATAATCCTTCTTCAGTTTCAGGGAAATCCTAGGGGCAGCCAACAGGCACGCTGATTACAAGAACAAGCCATGAGCACATTACGCTCCGGCTTCTGCTAAGCAATTCCCTGAAAAAGGACAGACTATAGACTGAATAACAACTAGCACATTCCCCCAGTATCTCGCTCCTTCGACACGGCATATGTTGGTTTGCTTAGAAGCAATGCTGGGAGATCTACAACATCTAGATCCTTGCATAAACTACGAGGACAGGAAATAAGAGGTATGGCTGTTGTAACTCGGCAGTAGCTAGCTCAGTGATAGACACATATAGGCACATACACACTGTATATACACTGCAATCAACCATTAACATTAAAACCACCTCAACCACCACATGACTCACGCCATCGAGCAGGTATGAGTGTGGGTGGTGGGAGCATTCTCAGCACTGCAGTGTGACACTGTACGTGGTGGTGGTGTGTTAGTGTGTTGTGGTGCTGGTGTGAAGGGGATCAGACACAGCAGTGCTGCTGGAGTGTTGAGACACTGTGTCCCACTCACTGTCGCTCAATCTATTAGACACTCCTACCTTGCTCGCTCCACGCTTGTAGATGGACAGTCAGAGACGATAGCTCATCTGCTGCTTGCACAGTGCAGTGTTTGGTCTGTCCTCTAGTCGCTTCATCAGTGGGCACAGGACGCTGCTCCACAGGAGCTGCCCAAGGACGCTGCCCACAGGACGCTGGCCCACAGGACGCTGTTGACGTGGATAGTTTTTTGTTGGTGGGATGATTCTCGTGTTGCCAGCAGGGACAGCTGAGGTTTCCAGCAGCCCTGCTGTGTCTGATCCAGCTCGCACCAGCACCACACACATCTAAACACCAACCACCACCACCACGTCAGTGTCACTTACAAGTGCTGAGAATGATCCACCGTTCACATACTACCTGCTCTATGTGAGTCGCTTCTGGTTTTTGCTGCTGCAAGTGACTGACTAGACTTCTTCTGTTCTTTCTTTGTCTATGACGGTCCAACGTCAAGTAGACTGAAGTTAGGGGCACTGCTTAAACTCTGGTCAGCATATCAGCTTATGGAACGTAACAGCAGAATCACTTTCTCAAAAAAGCACCTCAGAAGTGCATCATCTGCAGGAAATCAATCCTGGACTGAGGAACGGAACTACAAACGTGACTGGAAGAACATCGGTCTTTACATTGCTGATAACGGAAAGCCGTGTTCTCGGTGGCCTTTACTGTCTGTACGAGCGGACTCGAAGCTGAGAGATAAAGCGCAACCGTACAACCATGCCTCAATCGCGTCCCACTGAGACGAAGAACCCCAGACTCACCCTCCAGAGTCCAACGTTACCCCTCCCTGAAACTGCCGTTGTGCATGTGTGTGGATTAGTGGGCTAGCGGGTGGTTAGCCTGCAGCGCACCGCTCCATTAACCACAGCATTCTTGATTGAGGGAAGCAGTCGTTGATGATGATATTGTCGGAGCGAAACAAACAGAAGCGTATTAGCCTGCTTTTTTGCCGCTCGCTACCATTCCGATTCCCCGGCTTCCATAGATGGATCGGGGCCAGCAGACCCGAGGGAAATGCCCCTCATCTCTAAAGGCCCACGTCATTTGAAAGTTGAATGGATGAAAGAGGTTTCTGTGGAAAGATTCAGAGGGCCGGGAGTTTGAAATGACAGCTGCGACTTGAACCTGCCTGAATCATTCACGCAGCCACAGCCTGGCAAAAAGAGCCAAACACACTGTCACCAGTGTCTGTACCATATGGATTCCATGTGCACTATCTTTCGGCAAAAGTATCCAGACATGCCTTCTAAAAGAGTGAGCTCAGCTGCACACGTTGCTAGTCCTATCTCTTTGGAATGACCTGGAGTGTTCAGAAAAAAAAAACTCCAAAACAATCATCCAACATCGGTACGTGGCAGCCTCAATGATGGCCTTTTGGATGCAATCAAATCCTCACAGCAGTTGTTCCAACATCTAGTTTAACCATCAGCTGCGAAATTGATGTTGGCAGGGACGGACCTTACTGCTGTACCTGGCTGACCCAACAGCCATGACATTCAGCAAGCAGTGGTGTCCTCCATGAGTCAACTGTTAGTGCAGCACCATTAGCAGACGGCTGCACCACGCAGGACTACACCCACGCAGGCCGTTACCACGACTGTCCTTAACACCACGTCACCGTCACCAACGACTGCAGTGGCGTCGTGCCAGACTGTCATGGAGTGACTCAGAATGGCAGCGGGTCATCTTCAGTCCAGGGGTTGTGTGTTATCCTGTGGGTGACGAACACTGGCCAGCGTGCTTATGGCAAAGAGACGTGAATTATTGGAGTTTGAATGAGACATAACAGTGGGTGCCAGATGGACGGGATCATCATGGGATATTCCAGCAGGAATTTCAGAGTTGTCCGGAATTGGTTGGAGGAGCATGCTGGAGATTAAGGGTGTGGCCTGCATGAACGCCTGACATGATCCCAATCAAGGCATTCCACCATCATGCCTCATTCGAGCTCCAAATTTTCACGTTGCCTTGCCATGAGCACGCTAGGCAGTGTTCAACCTCACAACGTATACAGGTGTGGGCGTTCCCAAGCCGTCCCGAGGTAACACCATTTCATAACCAACTGACATACTGCTATCACATGAACTGCGGTATATCAATGAAGGATGCAAAGGAACAGTAGGTTGAAGCCGGCCACACTGTCTACAAAACATGCAGAGCATAGCCAATAGAGTACATGGATTCCCTATAGACTGGGATTTTATCCACTGCTGGTAGACCCGTATGACCGTACGCTTCCATACACCTGCAGATTCAGCTACTTCCTTCACACTATGGTCTTTGGCCACGCCCACATGCAGTCACTCCTTTTAGCCAATCATTAACATCTGCTCTGGAGCGTTTACCACACATGGAACGAGACATTCCCTGCACTGTAGCACCTCTTCCCAATCTATGGATCCCGTCACTCACACCCCACAGGTGTTCATAGCTCCCACCCAACTTGGTTTCGAGCAACGGCCCAACATCCTCGTGCAGCGCCATCTGCAGGAGCCCTGGAGTTACTACCTACCTTAACACAGAAGGAGACTCAAGTTTCCTGCAGTGATGTCATTAAAAAAATTAGAAAATGAACAATAAGGCTTCAGATGCTCCAGGAGGGCAAGGCATCAGCTTCAACTGAGAGCTAAAATGCAGAAGAGGCCTAATGGCTTCTTGAACGTGAATGAGAGGGTCAGGGCTACTTCTACAGGAGAACAGCTGGCTAACATTCACACGCCTTCATTACTCTGTGTGTGCGTGTGCATGTGGCTAATCACTCTTCTCTTGTTAGGCAAACTGGGGATGGCTTTCATTAGCAGTACCCTGTATCCACTCACAGATATATACACAGGAGCTGCTCTCTCTCTCACACACACACACACACACACACACACACACACACACACACACACACACACACACACCTCAGTCCAGCACATGTTCCACAGACTCCACTATTAAAACAATACCCAAATTTATAATTGTCCCCAAGCCTCTTCCCAGTTTCCTGTGGCCATCTGCTTCTACTGATTCACACTGTGTGGGTCCGCTCACCCTTTCCAAGTACACATTCATATATTTGCTTGTATTTGGACCTTGTCAGGACATGGGGTTACACATACACACTGTATTTCTATTTCTATTCATTTCAATCAAGATCTGTCTATCATTTCTATTTAACTGCAGTCCCGACATGGATATATTTACATTTTTAAGATGCGCTCATCAACAAAACTAATAGTTGCACCAACACTCAGCATTGAAACTTTGTGGGTAGGTTTGCCATTGTGATTGTAAGCCAGGACGGGCCTGTTCACTGTACCTGACTGACTTATCTAGAGGTCGTCCTCGTTGTCGTGGCTTTCCATTCTGCTTCATTCTGTGTTACTATATATGCATGTATACTGAAGCAGTATATAGATACATCCTGTAGTGTACACCTCCCAAACAGCAGTATGGCCATTACGAGCCCAGCTAGAGGGTCTCCCTGCCCCTGGTTTCTCCAGTTCATCACCCGACATTACAACAACATTGACAATGAAACCAGTGGTCTGGCTCTGATCATGAACTATCTTATGGGTCGGCGCCACATCTGGCAGTCACTCCCTTACTGGACTAATCGACTGGAATCTGATCAGACTGGATCTGATCAGACTGGATCCTTATCAGACTGGATCTAATCAAGACTGGAATCTAATCAGACTGGATCTAATCAGATTCGTGGATTCTAATCAGACCTGATCTAATAGTGTATTGTTATGTTCTAAGCTGCTTCTCCTTTTACGTTCTGTCTTTCTCTAATCCGGGCATCCACCTGAGGAGGTTTGGGTTCCGCCCTTGAGCCTGGCTTCTCTCAAGGTTCCTTCCTTACTCAAGGGAGGTTTTCCTCTCCACAGTTGACGCCTCGGCTTGCTCACGGGCGGGGGGGCTTGACCCGTTTCTCTTTTCTACGTCTGTACATTCATCCCGTGTTTTTTCTTTTCCCTTTATAATACTGATTTTCCGTGTGAAGCTGCTTTGAGCACACTGCTAGTTGTAAAAAAATAAAAAAAAAATAAAAAAAAAACACGCATATACAATGAAATTATTGATTGATTTGATTTGCCATGTTATCTACAGTCCAGACAATCTGAACTTAACATTAAACTCAGTTAAAAGTGCTACACAGCAGTAGGACGACGATGATTACTGAAAGAAGAGGCCTCCTCGACATTCCGATTCAGGTCCAGCAACCGGTATCGATATTCCCATGGCCGATACACACGCCGCCATGTAAGCGTATTGTACTGACAGCAAATTGTCCAACACTGGCTCGCTAACTGCGTGCCAACACTATGTAATTTAACAGTTACGCTTTTAAAGGTGAGTAGTTATATTTCATTTCCCTAATAAAGCACCAGTGGCAGAAGTAACAAGAATGATTTAGTTCCCAAAACAAAAACACAGTAACTATTTTTGTGAAGCTCGGTTTTGGTTCCCGAGTTCTCCTGGACTCTGCCCAGTGATGAAAGGGTTATACGTTCTACATGATCAGTGTTGTGGGTTGTATCCAAGGATCAGTGAAGCAGCTATTCCTTGGCTGGCATCCGCCGTAACACAGACCTGTTAAAAATTCCATTACCAGCACCCTTAAATAGAGTTACTGACGGGACTAAAATGTGCCAGATCATGTACTGCATGAGAAACAAAACAGCCCAGAGCTGCACTGAAGAGACATGCTGGAGGACACACGAGTCAAAAAGTTTTATGCCACACACATCTAAATAGATGGTTGTGGGTGATCTTATAGACTCAACAGGGCGTCACACTGAACAGTTCCACCTGATATGTATGTGTGTTATGTGTGTATATATGTTTGTGTGTATGGTGTATATTAATATTTTATAAGCACCCAGACAAAAATAGAAGTCACCTGGACACCTTTGCCTGTCTTCAGGCTCTGTCAGATGGCGCTTGCATGAGGATGATGGGGGCTATATAAACACCATGGGGTAGTTGAGGACGGATCCATAGATTGGGAAGAGTAGCTACTGTCTCGTTCCAGTGTGTTCAAACACTCAGAGCAGATGTTAATGATTGGCTAAAGGAGGGACTAGCATGTCGGCCGTGGCCAAAGACCATAGTGTGAAGGAAGTAGTGAATCTGACAGGTGTATTGGGAAGCGTTACGGTCATACGGTCTACCAGCAGTGGATAAAATCCGAGGCTACAGGGCTCACCCGGAACTGTGCCAGGGAAGATATCCACAAATGCGGCCCAAGTGGACAGTTCTGATTAAGGAGCCCCTGTCTGAACATG
>JAMWET010006697.1:0-212633 GCA_024036415.1 Prochilodus magdalenae
TTAAGAAGATAATTGAGACATGTAATAATATGTCATGTTAGAGTTATTAAACCGAAATCAGTGAAGTAGTTCTGCTGTAATTACCTGCTATTAGGGTTTTTAAAATTACTAATTCAATAATCTATTTCTTGCACCATCACGGCCTGTTACCACTACAACTGTTCACCTATTATACATAAAGAAACTATAAAAATAAGCAGGTCATTTCTGGGTTACCATTATTTTAACCATTTCATAATGGGTATTGTTAGAAAATAACTATGAAATTGGCTTTGATTGTATGATTTTAATACAATTTGTAAAGTAATAAGTGCTACCTCTGTGTAGAATTGCTGTTCAACCGCTTGTTGGGTCCACCTTGTAAACATAGTGGTCATGGTTGGGTGGAGTTGTTGGTCGTTCTTCATCAATTGCCGTTGGTCAACAGGACTCTGTTGGATGCGTATGTTTTGGCACACTAACACACCACTGCATGCGTAGTGTACTACAGTGCGAGAATGATCCACCACACAAATCGACCCCAGTTGGTGGTCCCGTGTGAGGTCCTGACTATTGAAGGAACAGGGTATATTGGGGCTAACAAAGTATGCAGAGAATCAAATGGACTACAGTCTGTTAATTTGTAGAACTGCCAAGGGCACCTATGTTTTTTTTTTTTTTTTTTCCGGTAAGTGGAGATGCAGCATAAGTATAATAATGCATATGTTTGTACTGAGTTTAATGGCTATCACTTTGTAATTCTGTAATTGCTATTACCACATGTATATGTAATAGCAATACAGAATTTACAAAAGTTTGTGCATTTAAACTCAGTACAAACATATGCATAGGTATACTTAGCTCAATCTACACTTACCGCAAATAGGTGCCCTTGGCCAGTTCTACAATTACAGGACTGTAGGTCCATTTGTTCTCTGAATACTTTGTTTAGCCCCAATATACCCTGTTCTTCAATAGTCAGGACCTCCATCGGGGGGACCACATGGGGTACGATTTGTGTGAGGTGGATCATTCTCAGCACTGTAGTGACACTACGTTCAGTGCAGTGGATTTTTGTTGTTTAGGTGCCCCAAAAAACATATCGCTAAGCCAACAGAGTCCTGTGACCAACGGCATTTATGAAGAACGAACAAACAACTCCAGCCAACGTGACCAACTATAGTTAACAAGGTGGACCAACCAAGCAGTGTGACCACAATTCTACACAGAGGGTTGTACTTTACGTTTACAAATTTGTATCTAACTCATAAATCAAAAGCCACATTTCATAGGTATATTATCTAAACTAAAGGACCAATTATGAAATGGTTGTAAAATAATTGTTAACCCAGAAATGACCCTTCTTATTTTATAGTTCTTTATTTATAATATGTTAACGTTTGTCAGTGGTACACAGGGCCGTGATGGTGAAAGAATATATTTTTTGAATTAAGTATTTTAAACCCTAATACCAGGTAATCTACAGCCGAACTACTTCACTGATTTCGTGTTTAATAAACTCTAAACATACATGATTTATACATTGTATACATCAATCTCTCTCTCTTATTGTTCATTAAGAAGTATAAAATAAGCGGGTCATTTTAGGTAAATAAAACTTGTTACTCCTTTTTTTAAATCATCTTAAATACTGATACAGTGATCTTTTCATTTGTTAATGACTAGAAGCATATAATAATTTAGGAAGGTATAACCACTGTGCTTCTATTCATTACTGCCTTGTTGCCCCTGCAACTGCTCACTTATATTTATAGGTACGTACAACTTGCTACTATTATTGTACCATTTTATAATGGCCTTGTCAACACTCACCACAATTTCTGATTCATTTATGAGTAACACCTGGGAAATTTTATTAATGTTAAAATACAATTTTTTCATTACCTACTTATTACTAATATCTCTAAAGTGCTACCAAAACATCAGCATCACTGCTGTGTCTGATCCACTCACACCAGCTCAACACTCACTAACACACCACCACCACACCAGGCTTGTCACTTTAGGTGCATTATAGGTGCACTGACATGTAGGGGCAGGTGTACCTGGAGAACACAAGATATAATCAATATAAATATAATGATAGTCTTTATTTATTTTAATATCATGTCTTTATTTCTTACCTCTTAGAAATCCAGTTTATATCACGTCTTAAATAATCTGGCAAATCCCAAAATCAGATTATGACAGTATCATTAGTATACTTGTAAGTCTCAGTGACTGCAGTATAGATAGGCTGTTCTGTGTAAAGGTTTGTCTTTGTGTAATATAAGTTTTCATATTCACAGTCCTATTCTTGTTACAGCAAGCGGCAACATACCTTCAAGACCTTTACAGGCACGTGTTGATATACAGCCCCCCATAAACGCAAAGCCAGCCAAGGTTTAGGGCGTCGCGACAGCCCTATGAGGGCAAAAATGTAAGCATAGGTTTTGTTCAGGGTCACTGCCAGGCGTGTACACGAAAAAGGAAGCTGACCTAATTCAGAGGAGGATGTCACATTCATGTGTGGTGATGTGTGAGAATGCGGTGCGGTATATGCCGTTAAGTAAGTTAGTTGCGAGTTGTAATGGATATCATGATGATAAATGATGTTGTGATAATAAAGGACTTGTTTTATGGTTTTGTAGGAAAATAAAAATCATTAAGCTATTGCATCTGCAAGGGCACCCGTTTTTATGACAGTGGTGCTTCCCAATAGACACGAGCATGTCAAGGATTTTTGGAATAAACAGAGAACAACACAGGTAAAGAGCCAAAAGGCTCTTGGGAGTCGCAATTCCAATTATGAATGGAACTTTCCTACAGCAAGAAAAACAAAACAGCCCAATAACAACAATAAAACCAAAATCAGAACGAACCTCCACCAGCCCTTGTAAATACACATGAGGGCACTGCCTTCGACTGAACTTCAGTTTTATTGCTGTTTTGAAACAGTACGAAGATTATATCCTACACGTGGAATTCAATCTAATCATGTTTATTGTCACGGTGTCGCCGTGAGTGAAAGAGGTGAGTAAAAATCGGGAGGTTGTGTAGTCCCCTGCCGTACTTTAATACAAAAAATACACTTATGCTGAACCACCTACCATATAGACAAATACATATTTCCATATATGCAGTTTGGCTTGGAGTTCAATGAGCAGAATCACTGGGGAGTGGCACATGACCAAAACAAATTATGCGTTTTCAAATACCAATTTGATGGTGCCAGAGGCATATATCAGGGTCTACAAGCTTCTGTACACAAACACTTCATGTTTCACTTTATTGGACACTCCCCTTGCTTTTGTTCTCTTCTTAGCCCCTTGCTTTAATCCACCCCTTCATTGCTCAGTAGCAGCTCAACATAGAACATCCTTATGCACCGCATTAACACATTAACATTTCATTTGTTCTGAATGTAGATTTCACTTTGATCAGAAACAACTTTCAACAGGTTTCACCTCGCGCACAGTGTGAACTTGTCGAGTTCTGACACTAACCCAGACCCCCAGAATCCAAGAGGGCTGTCGACTCCATTGGTCTTGCGTGTCCTCCATCCTTCCAGCTGTGACTCGGCAGGTCATTTCTGTCTGGTCGTAATTGTATATAAGATATCCAAAACCACCATTTCGTTTACACTTCTTGCGGTCAAGATCAAGATCTCTAACCACTTCCCAACGTGCTTTTGAGTAATCCAATGGTTAACCGATCACAATGCGGTCTCTGGGTGGAAGGGTGTTTAGACCTTGCTCAAGTGAAATACAAATGTGATCCAATCAAACAAAAGCGCGTGTTGATGCCAGGCGTAAACAGGCCCCGCTGATCACACAAGATTTCATACAAACAGGGGGGAACAGTGTCCCAGTTGATCTGATGGGACAGTTACGGGAATAAAAAATGGGCTGATTTATATTTTATTAAACATAATCCGGAGTCGGACTGGCACACTAGGAAGCCTTGCAGAAGGAGGCTGTCAGGCAGATCAAACACCTCGGGTCTTCCATCACCATCCATAACAGTCTGCCCTCCATACTAAGTTCATACTAGACACTAGTAATTACTGAATTACAACCTATTAGGGAATAACCACTCCGTCATCTGTCGCATATCATTAACAATAACTTCTGCTGACTTTTTAAACCCTCCCTCTTTATAATACGAGCTTCTGAAGCAAAACTGCCCTTTGGCTTCTACCTGTGATTGTGTTTTGATGTCAAACGCTTTTAGCTGAAGATATGGAAGGTTATGGCAGATAGATGAAGATTAGCTTGACAAACATTAGTAGCACTCTTAAAGACATAATAATTTACTAGACTCAGGATTATTCATGCTAACTGCGGTTCTAAATGCTAGTGGTTGCTGATTTGCCAGTTTGCACGCCCTGAGATCACCATGCCGAAAGTGATTTATGTACTTGTCCGTGGAGCAAACGGTGTCTAAACGACTTGTTGCCCTTGACCTTCAGATGTCGGGCTGCCGTTAGGCTGCCCCACGTCAGGGCCTCACTGGGCTGGGAGCGCTGCGCTGGGGCGCTGGTCCTAGTTCTGCTCAAGCCCGGCCTGAAAAAAAATCCCACTGACCTGCCAGAAAATGAGTCAGGCCTTTCCAACCAGACACACCGATCACAGTGGAATGTGTGGGTCTTTCCCTCAACCTCTCTCTTTCTCACTTCTCTCTCTCTTTGCCCCAACATTCTTTGTCTTGGGCAAACCTGTGTTAACGCCTGGCAATGAGAACCACCCAATAAACTCTGTCCACAAAGAAGTAAAAGGACGAGGAATTGTTTTTCAAACCCTAATGAAGCCAACAAGGAGCCCAAACCAGAGGTATCAATCACTCAGAAGGTTAACCTTGGGCTATTCTAGCTTGGTCCCCAAGGGGACAGGATCACACCACAAAGACTACAAAGAGATGTTTTGTTCATGCTGTATTAGCTCTAGAGCAAGGTTTAATGATCATGCCGCCCCCTTGTGGCCAATAGTGTATCAGTCACTCTATCCGCTCTGGCTCATGTTCTTCTGCATTATTTAAGCTATACATTTACTCACGTCCTTGAGTGCACCCGCTCACCTGTTACTGAAGCACTGCAAAGCACACGCCACAGGAATAAAGAAGAGCGCTGCATGCAGCTGCAGTGCAGGCTTGCTTGTGGTTTCCGACACTGTGTACCATAGCTATTAACAGCTTGTGCAAGTGTATGAGGATAAATGAGAATACAGTACAATAATTAGAGTATATAATGAAGGAATGAAATGAAGAAGTGCTATCTGTTCTCAAGCCCTTAAAGTTTTACATCATCTGGATTATAGAATTTAAGGTACATAGTGAAATATTTCTGGTCTTAATCACCCATTCCTTCTGCAATGCCTTCTGCACCAGCCTCATGTTCACAACCCTCCGCCCCCTTGATTGATTGAGGGTTGTAACCATTTACATTACATTACATTTCTGGCATTTAGCTGACACTCTTATCCAGAGCGACTTACAAGGTTAACCACATTACAGGTAGGCCAGTGTAGTGTTATGAGTCTTGCCCAAGGACTGTGTGTAGCACAGCATAGCCACCCATACTGGGATTCGAACCCCAGTCTCCCATGTGGGGTGATGGCTACTTGGTGGCTACTGGTGTTACCCGCTGAGGTTACGGATTTCTGTGGTATACCTTTGCTGTTGGGATGATTTACACTGTATGACTGTGCTGCAGTGGTGTTAGTGTCCAATAGGACATTGTGAATCGATACAGTTGGTGTACAGTATCTCAGTAAATGTATTGTGTTACTGTATTTAAGTCTTTTCATGTATTTTAACTGTAGTAATTCTATTCTGAATGACTTTTTAACTCCACTACATTTCAAACTCTAATATCTTACCTAATACTCCACCACATTACGTAATCTGTCCTTTGTTCTGTCTTATGTGGGGCATTAAAATGGAATATGTCCACACAAAAGAAGCATGAAGCAAGCCCACCAATCAGGGAACAGCGTTCACTTTGTTTTGACCTGTTGGACAGAGCTTGGTTCTACCTAATGGAAGCTGCTCTCCTTCAGTGTTTTGTGCTCATGATAATTGTTATAGACATTAATAGCCAGTGTAACAGACAGTGTCAGACTAACTAATGACCTTCTATTAAAGACTGGTGGACCAACAGTGACACTAGAGTCTTATCACAAAGAGTCTTTCATGAGAGTCTTTTTCCAGAAGTGATAATAGCACATTAGAGCCATAATAAATAATAATACCTTCACTCTCTGTGCTTAAGTACATTTGAAGGCAATTGCTTTTGATTTATTCAAGTGGAGGTCTAGATGGAGGAACTTCTATTTTTACTGGAGGAATATTTCACCCTGGGTATCTCTACTTTAACTCAAGTGCATTCGCCACATTCATTGTTTTTAAAGTCTTTCTGTTGTCCTTTTGACTTTTGATTATGTGTTATTACTAGATACGGGAAGCCTTTAAAGTCTCTTGTTCCCAGAGGCCTATCATGACATGATCTATTCCTGATTGAGCAATGCTATCTAGTAGAGAACAGCCTTTTATTAGTCGTGAGCTACACTTGCCTGAAAACAGTGCAAACTGAAGCTGCAGACTTTGGAGCCTAAACATGTCTCGGCTGATTGATTCCCTTTAGGGTAAATCAGATGCTTTATCACTTCAAGGTAGATGTCTTACTGACACCAGAACTGTGCTAGAGTACAGCATGCAGTCATTCAGCATGGTCTGTTTTATTCCTTCCATCCATCACTGCTCCTCACTCTTTCTCTCCCTCACTCACACAGCGTGTGTGCAGATGTGTGTCTATATGGGCAGTCTGGTCACCTTCTGCATTCATAATACATGTAAGCATGTCAGAGGAATCCTGTTTCTGCTCCCAGCCTGCTGACGTTGACTGTTATGTACACCATTGCCTGCACTTGCAGTGTACACTGTGTCTCAAAAGTTTGGGGACAACTGGCATTTCACTATATATGTTATTTTCTAGTTAGCTTCTAGATACCTGCTAATGGTAGCAGCCTCTACTCTTCTGTGAGGTTTGATTGTATTCAGCCACAAGGGCATTAGTAAGGTCTGTTATGAATGGTAAATTATTAGTACCGGATTACAAACACCACTAAAACTCATCCCAAATCTCCATCACTTTGAAGAACACAGTGCCACACTTCAGTGCTGGGGACTTTTGCTTTCATCACCAACACTGTATGGTAAAGAGAATCTCAAGGAAATGCCAGCAATGAAACTGTTTAAAAATTGGCAAAAGTCCAGTTAAATTCCAATCAATTCCTACTAAAGTAGTATTCACTAATTAAAAGGGCTGTCCAGATATTTTTGGCCAGTAAATGTGCTTCAGAAATGAAAATAAATTGTCCAGGCTTATTATGTCTTAAGACTAATTAGACAAAGATGATATGAAAATCAATGTAAACCTAATCTTTAATTAATAAGAGTTAGGGATGAAAGCATGGACCAGCCAACAGCTCCCAGCAGGGTTTAAATAAACGGCTGTGTAGATCTTTGATTCTGGGGTGTAATACCGTATTCCACCAATTTTATCAATGTGTGTGACGGCAGCACTCATACACATTTCAGCTGTTGAACTCACCTTACGGGAAACAGATGTACAACATGTGTTTTAACAACAGTGTGGAATATAAATCTGTCAGATACTGTCAAATAACTGTCCAATCCACTCTTCCTGTCGAGAAAGCTACTTTGATGAATGTGATGCTCTGATGAAAGTGAGTGCTGAAGCAAACAGCTGTTTGCTCTTGTCATGCTATTACAGCATCGTTTCAGCTATCTTGTCTTACTTAATTGTGAAGTAATAGTAAAACTGACTTCAAAAGTGTGAAAAAGTGTCCACAAACAGGCATTTACCAGGTATCCACTATGAGCATCCACTACACATGACCTAGAGTCCCCTAAGTACTAAAATGGTCTGCATTGCTGCCATATTCGTGAAGCCTGCTGCAGTACACCATGTAATTTACAGATGTTTGTGCCTATTGTGGAACATCTGCCCTAGGGCCAATATTAGCTCCTACTCCACCTGAGCTAGACAATCACGGCCTACAGGAACACTTGTACATTACAGCCAGATGTTTTAGATTAGAAGTGAATTCTACATAAAGGTACTCTAAACACATGACTCTGAACATTACCACTGCAGATATTACCTCTACGCTTCTCTGAGCACCTGGCTTCTTATACCCATATACAACCTAGTGTAAGTAGAAAACACAACCTTCCCGAGTCCTTCCCAGCTTTAAATGAAATGCTTTGCTGCCACCATGAGGTGAAAATGATTTAATATCAGATCGCTTGATGTGCACAGCTCTAAATGATTTCATGTGCATGCGAATCCAACAGCTCCTCCGTAGAACAGAGTTAGACTAAGAGTTAGTACTTGAAAACAGGAAATAAATCTAATGCCTTTATAAAAATGCAATGCACTCTTAAATATAAACACTCACAATGGTTCTCGGCCTGTAAGAGACTGTAACTGTAAGGAGGCTACTGAAGGACAGAAAAGGTCCTGACTTCTTGGTTCACAAAAGTGGTTCTTCTGTTGCATCACATCAGAAGAACCTCATTTGGTACCTGCATTTTGAAGAGCGTACCTCATGAACTGTCCAGCAAAATGACAAAACTAGACAAATACAAAGCAAGTAAGTGCTACAGCCCTAGAGTCCTGAACTGTGACTGGCTATTAGGGATAGCCGGTCAGAGATAGAGAGAATTGTTATTTACCCTATTTGTTTTTGCCCCAAACATAACAATGAAATAGGGATGAACTCCAAAACTCTACAGTACTTAGTTTACCTACAACAAGACCAACAATTCTTTTAAATAACAATAAACTACTATGTAAAAAATTATAGACATTATTATAACTTTGTGGAGCAAAAGTCCTTGAAAGCCTTGAGGCTTCCTCGCTGCTGTACTATTACGTCTGAGCTATGTGAAATCAGATGGAACACCTTCAATGACGAACTAATCCTGAGAACATCCCAACTCAGGTGGTCGGAATAAACAGATGCAACGAATTATCTCCTGCCTTACAAACAAGTCACCGAATGTCCTCCTCTTAGTGGATCTCTCTTGTGACCTCAAGAGTTCTTAGCAGGACACAAAAACAACGCAGACACAGCAATGTGCTTCCACTTAAGCTAGATTTATTACAAACACTGAGAAGAATGTCAAGGGCATAAAAGGAATAGAAAGCAGTGACTGCAGGCACGGCCATTTTTGCTGACGGGCAGGCCTGCAAAGATGTGTCTGTAGTGGCAGCAGTAGTGGGATCTTTGTGTCCTTCAGCTGCTGGGTGTGCTAAAAGGACCCTGCACATGACCAAGGATCTATGTGTGTGTGTGTGAGTGTGTGTGTGTGTGTGTGTAAGTGTTTGTGTGTGTGTGTGTGTATGTGTGTTTGTGTGTGTGTGTGTGTGTGTGTGTCTGTGTGTGTGTGTGTGTCTGTGTGTGTGTTTGTGTGTGTGTGTGTGTGTCTGTGTGTGTGTTTGTGTGTGCGTGTGTGTGCGTGTGTGTGCACATGAGTGATTGAAGAGGAGCAAACAGAGTGACGTTAGAAAGCAGATTTAGCAAACAAATTATGTCTTTATCACAAAGTTATATAACCCAAATGCATTAGCAGGTCTGTCTTTGTACGAGCCAGCACTGCAGCGCTGCTGATGAATGTACTAAAGGTTAACAAGAGCGAACCTAGTGAGGCACCAAAAGAACAGAATGGTTTACTAATGCAGATCAGACTGGCCACATCAGCACATCAGGAAGCAGCCAGAGACACGCTGTTTTTCATGATTCCCTCGTTTTATTCACTTTTATTACTATTGCTGCTGCAGCTGTTGCTTATTTTATGTGTTATTACCTCTAGCATTCATGTTCTTTTAGGATTTATATCAAAGTGGTAATAAGCTAAGACTGGTACTGATGCTGTGCTGGTACATTTGCTATGAACCATGTAAATCCATAACAATGGTTGCAAAGGCCAACAGTGTACTTAAATAAGTACTCCTAAGTATTATGAGTATGCTGAAGTGGTCATTTTTAAGAGCTAATGTTTGACAAAAATTGAAAACATAGAGTCTAGACGAGGTTTATTGAGTGAATTACATTCTTAACTGTAGCAGGAAGTTAATAGAGAAGTTAATAAAGGCGTAATAAATACAAGACTAGTGTATGTACACAAGCTTAGAAATGTGTTATAAACGTATTGTGTTTAAAAGGTTTCCTGTGAATCATTTATAAAGTATCTGTTGAGTAATCAGTTAAATATTAATTATTATTTCAGTTATAAGTAAACAAGAACTGTTTTAAGTGACATTCTAATCGAGGTCTATGGACTGATACTAATGACTTGAATTCATTACACATGTGCTACTAAACAAACATGTTTTAGACATACATCAATTTTACAATACAAGGTTGGGTTAAATTGCATTCCCTTAACAGCTTGGAATATTGCTGTCAGGCAGCGGTTGTTCATAAAGAATAAGTTCTACTTTAGTTATGGTCTTGCAAATTAATAAAGATCGTAGAATTACATGACTAACGTTTATTTTAAAAACCTGCTTAGTTACCTTGGCACATTTGATAAGTGGATTATTTTAAGCAATCTTCAGATCACTGTACAATTAGCTGTCAGTTGTTTATGAGTTCATAACACATGACATATATGAGAACACTTCCACCTGAAACACAACCACTTACTTGTATTTACTACCATGTTTGATCACTGTAAGACACTGCACACCTTTTTAAGCCTCTCTGTGAACGTCCTGTTTGCCCGACCCTGACAAACAGACTAGATACAGTAACTTGTCTTTGAGTGAACCACCACAGTGACACTTTAGTACTTCGGAGGAGAATCTGTGTGTGCCTATTTAACCTTTTATTTGCTGAATTTACCAAATAATTGAGCAAATAAACAGAAATTGGGCACTACACTTTGCATAAATATGCCAACCTGAAGTGTGCTCTCTGTAGAGGATGTGTTCATTTACTTTCACTTGGAAAATCAATAAAATGTGTTATTTGAGCAATGCTTTTTTTTTGGCAGCAAGTGGGTTTCAACAGTAAAAACATACTATATCATTAGAATCAATGTAAATAAAACATAAATACCGTATGTATATACACAAATAAAGCAAATAAAGTAATAAGAATGATGTTTTTTTTTTTTTTTTTTTTAAGTTGTTGCTAGCAGTAACTTGTACTGAGTTACTTTGAAAAGTTTGGTTCCAGTCTTCTCTTGGATGTCCCCTGCCAACCCACAGGTTTGTTCACCAGCAGAACACACCACCTGCTAAAAATGATCCACCAACCACATAACACCTGCTCAGATGATAAATCCAAATGTTTCCACTATTAAAGTAAAATTGTAAATATGAACACGTTAAGACTTTCATACAAAAGTTCTGATTTAGTGTCTAATTCTTTTCATGAAAACATGTTTAGATGACGCTTGGGTAAAGAAACAGTGTCACAGTTAATCTAGTAGTAGAGTTTGCAGCAGGACCACTAGAGGGCCCTGCAGACTAAAACTATAGAGGTCATTGTAGTACTGGAGATGCTTAGGACAAGTCCAACATGAATAAAATTTTGGAAAAAAAACTTTATAAACATTCTGCGATAGCCTTGTGGCCTGTCCAGGGGGCTTCCTGCTGTCTGCCCAATGAGCACTGAGATTAGCACACTCCATCAATCCAAAAAGATAAGTGCCTTAGAGACGAATGTATAAATAAATAATGAACATTGAAAATCATGAGGATTTAGGAAACAGTACTGCAAAAATGCAATGGATTAGTGGGAAACAGAGTTCTCAGGCACCACTAGACAAGAGAAGGAATGCACTAGATTAGGGTAGATTACCCGCTCGTACCACGTCAGACGGTATGTAAAGGTTACGACAGCATTCTTTAGTTAGTTATCAATGCTTAGATGTTGAGATATCGGAGGTTGTTCCTTGTGTTAGATAGGAAGAACAGAAAGAGAACAGCAGCTGTGTTGTGTTTCTGCAGGACCTAATGAGGATATTATGTTTCCAGCTGTGATTGTTGGTGTTCCTCCAACTGTGCACACTGTTATAAAGCTTGATTAACCGAAAGCCTGTTATTACCAGCACCCTGCTGTCCTTCAACCATAATGAACACAGATTTTCTGCATCAGTACTTCACAAAGACTCTTCAGTTTGAATCCAGTCGATTCCTCACAACGGCAACATCTAGTGTAAATCCTTCTTAGAAGAGAAGAGACTACAGCTCCTAATACCTGTGATGCCTAAGTACATACAGTGCTGTGAAAAAGCCCTTTTCCCGAGACCTGATTTCTTCAGTTACTGCATATTTATCACACTTGAATGTATCAGATCATCAAACCACTTGTAATATTATATAAAAATAACTCAAATAAATACAAAATGCTGTTTAAAATGTACTTAAACCATGAAATTTAATATAAAAGAAGAATGTAGTGATAAAGATAAAGAATGTGAAACAGTAATTGGCCCCTTGAGCTACTAAATCTACCAGTTAAAGTAATAGATCACTAATGGATTTAATTTTACTAATCATATCCAGGCATCATTATAGCCAGACCTGTTGGATCTAAACTTCACTTTTAAAGAACTTGAAGCAGCTAGAAGGTCTCAAACAGCAGCACATGATGGGGATTCACATGTGAAAGTCATTGAAATCTGCCAGATTGGCAAAGGTTACAAAGCCATTGCTAAGGCTCTGGGACTCTAGCCAACTACTCTGAGAGCGCTTGTCCACAAATGGAGGAAACTGTGGTGAACTCCGCTGGGAGTGGTGGTGTTGGTGTGATGGTGTGGAGCTGCTTTGCTTCTGAAGGATCTGGATGACTAACCATAACTGATGGATCCATAAATTCTGCCCCCTGTTAGAAAACCCTGAAGGAGAATGTCTCCCTGCCAGTTCATGGCCTAAAGCTGAAGCATTGTTGGGTTATGCAGCAGTATAATGATCCAAAGCACACAAGCAAGTCCACCTCTGAATGGCTCAAAAGAAACAAAATCAAGGTTTTGGAGTGGTCGAGTCAAATTCCTGACTTGAATCCTGCTGAGATGCTGTTCATGCTTGAAAACCCTCCAGTGTATCCAAATTAAAACAAATCTGCAAAGAAGAGTGGTCCAAAATTCCTCCACAGAGTTGTAAAAGGCTCGTCACAGACATCTGGCTGCAGAGTTGTTACTGCCAAGAAGGGGACAACCAAATATTAGGTCATATATATATATATATATATATATATATATATACATATATATAAAAGACACTTACTTTTTTACATTTTATAAATCTGTATCTTCAATGAAAGGATCACTTAAAGGCGATTTGTGGTCTTAGCTGGGCAAGCATGAGCTGACAAATTATTAAAAGTAGAAGAAACCAGGTGAGGGCTGAATACTTTTTCACAGTTCTGCATGCTGTATGGCCAAATACATGTGGACACTTAGGCGTTACTCTTACATAAGCTTGTTGGACAACCCATTCCAAAACCACAGACATTAATATGGAGTTACTGCCCTCCATCCCTCTTTACATCTACAACAGCATCCAAACTGCTTTCCACAAGATTCTGGAGTGTGTCAGTAGGAAATTGTGCTTATTCAGTCAAATGAGCATTTAAGCGGTCAGGCACTGATGCTGGACAAGAAGGTCTGGCTCGTAGTAAGCATTCCAGTTCATCCTAAAAGTGCTCAGTGAGGTCAAACTCAAGTCTCTGCGCAGGCCACTGGAGTTTCTCCACACCAAACTTATCTAACCGTGTCTTTATAGAGCTCGCTTTGTGCACAGGGGCACACTCGTGCTATAAGGGCCTTCTCCAAACTGTTTCCACCAACTGTGAGGAATGATCTAAAATGTCTTTGTATGCTCTGGCATTAGAGTTACCCTTCACTGAAACTAAGAGACTCAAACCCTGAAAAACAGCCCTAGTCCACTATCCCTCTTCCACCGAACTACCGGCTTCGGTACTACCAAAGTTTTCCTGGCATCCAGCATGCCCAGACTCATCCACCAGCCTGACAAATAATAAAGCATGATTCACCATTCCAGCAAATGTTTCCTCTTCTCCGGAGTCCAGTAGCCGCATGCTTTAAACTACTTCAGCTGAAGCTTGGTACTGCACATGGTGATCTTTTGAGCAACTGCCCAGCCATGGAAGTCCATTTCATAAAGAACCTACCGTACAGTAATTGTGCTGATGTTGTTTTCAGAGGTAGATGGTAGTTAGCACAGCCTACCGCTTTGTAGTTCAGCTGTTGTTGCTACTAAGTGTTTGTATTTTTTACCAACACTACTAAATGTTGACCAGGGTGGAGCTTGCAGTATATACATATAGGTATATGCATTCTGAGACGTATATGAATACGAATATGTATATGCATATGTATATGTATAGATGTATGCAAAAGTTTTGGTGAAATGACCTGTTTGACTTTTCCAAGTGAAGTACACTTCTAATGTGCATGGAAAAATATGAGGTCTATATGAGCAACGAAAGGATGTATATTTGTGTTAAACATTAATAGTCAAAATAACAGTGTAGTGATTATGAGTGATCATCATCAGATTAAAACAGTTTATTACAGAATGTGACCAGTAAGAGTGCCAAAACAGTTTCACCTCATTTTAGCCTTTTAAGAAAAGTGCAACGTGAACATAATCATGCATAAGCAGCATTGTGCACAATGACACTGAAATGTCTCGGACTACAGGCTAGTGCACACAGAATAAGAAAGAAAAGAAAAAAACAGATCAGTGTACAAAGTTCTTTTCAAGACATACTGAAAAAGAGTACTACTTTGAAGAGAACACCTGTTCTACAAAAATGTAGGTACATCATAGGATATTTCCATAATGCAGAATTAGAATAAAGCTTTAAGCTCCAATGAGGAATTAGTCAAGCAACACTGCACAGTGTAGGATGCCTAACTGAACGTGGCAGACATGCACATCGTATTCATTATTATCCAGAACCTGCAGCTTTAAGTCATGCACTGTAGAACTCCCATGACTGTGAGTGTGGAATGCCGCCACACCTGTCCTGCAACCTTTATCAGAAACACTCATATCCGTCCTGTGTCTCAGCGTCTCTGTGACAGGAGAGACATAAGACATTGTATCTTTGTTTCTCTCACACTTGATGAACCTGGAGCTACATATACCGGCAGTACTGGGCATGTTTCTAAATGTCAGTATAGTTCAGTCACTGGGATGTAAAGATAAGTGGTTCAGAGTGGTCTGATGTGAAATGGTTTGTTGTAAAGCAACTGATCGACTCTTCTTTACAATGGTGGTGATAGGAACCAGAGGCTGCAATGTTTAACATAAATATAGACAAATTATTCAAAACATCTGTTTTATGTGTTTGAAAGTTTTATACATGTGATGTTGATAATGGAAAAATATTCCTTTACTCGTTATCTGACTCATTATCGAGTACTGGATTATTAAGTGCATGTAAACAACAGTAACATATTTGTAATTTTATATGTCTGGTTCCATTCACAAGCCTGACTCGAAATGTGTCCTTAGAATGGATTACTTCACATCAAACTACTCCATAAGACTTCACACCTTTCACAGTTCTTACTTAACCATAATTATCTGTTGAGCTGTAAAGAGCACAGATGCTGTTTATATATGAGCCTAAGATAAATAAGGCTACACAGTCTAGTCAAAGATCAATCAGGCATCCAAAAAAAAAAGATACATTTGACTACTGATATAAAAATGGCATTAGCTGTAATACAATGTTATGACTCCACTATAACCTAGCAGCTATCATTCACAGGCTAACGCATGGACAGAATATACAGGACAGAGGGTCCAGAAACAATGCTGTAACACGAAGAGTGCAGATTGAATGGTCTGCTATACCACCGTCTATAGAGCCCTAAAATATAAAGGTTCCAGAAGAGTTCCTGGCTTGGACATTTTGTTCTAAAAAATGTTTTACTTGGTTTAGAACCTTTATGTCATATGGAGGTTCTTAAAATGTTGTATGTGTTTTTTTTTTTGTTTTTTTTTTTAAATAAACTTCTTCAGGGAAGAAGTGTTTTTTCAGTCAGCAATCCAAAGAACCCTTTCTGGCACCTTTATTTTTAAAGGTGTAGCTGTGTGGTGAAATAGAAACCTTGGTCTGAACTCTAAAAAGGTTCCTCACGTTTACATGCCTCAGTTATAGCTTTCAGTGGATGGTACATTAAACATTGAAATACTTTCAGTTCTCTAAAGAACTGAAGAGAACCATTTTTGTGCGATTTGTGATATCCGGAACACCCTAAATTAGTAAGCACAGATAATTTAAAGATGGTTCTTTGAGAAACCAAAACTCATGTTTCTATAGCGTTGCTCAAAGAACCCTTTGTGGAACCTATTTTGTGACTGCACACGTTGACACTGCAGTAAGCCTTAGTCTCAATGAGGACAAATGCACTGTCTGGAATTTAAATGCTTCCTTAGAACTTAAATGATCTGAGATAGATGAATGTACTATGATGCTGCTGATTATGTAAGCTTGTATGTGAAGACATTCTGTTCCAAATTCATTGAGGTGTTACATAATAATCACCAAACTCCATGAATTTCACAGAACATCATACTGGAACCCTCTGTATGTGTCTGTGTGCCCGAATGTTTGAGAGTGTATGTGCGCACTATACAGAGTGTTTTTTGCGTCAGCAGCCATCTGGCTCTTGTGCTGGCTGTGCCTCTGCCGTGTGATCTTCACAAAACGAGAGATGCCTCGAGGAATCTGAAGCCTCACAGTTAAATCTCATTCGCACACAATATACCTCTGTTATGAGGTCATACACATGATACCTTAGTTCTAGGGGTTTAGGGAGGGGTTTTGTGTCCTGTCTCAATCCAAACTGAAATATGTTCAACGTAAGATGATCAGATGGTAATATATATATGTATATAAAGTGTCCTTCAAACAGCTAACATTAAATAAATATATTTATATATACTATATACATTTTTTACATAAAGCTAAGTCATCTCAGTAAGTTGAGAAATAATGCAAAGTCTTGTACAACTCAAAGAAGATTTTCCACTCGTCTCCAGAATGATAGTGGACGCTGTTATTTTGTGCATCGGCCTGCTGACATTGAGACTGAGCGTGTAAGCTGTTTCCGCTGGCCTTTTGGACACTGCCGTAAAACAAAGTCGTAGTTGGCTGAAGTAGACATGGCGTAGTAGACGTTGGCTTTGTCTGGAATGAGTAGCTCTGAAATGGAAACAAGAACGTTAAACATTAAGAGTTGTTGTAACAGGTGAGATTGATTCAGCCTATCAGTTTAGCCGCCCCTAACAACCCCCCACATCCCCCCAGTCCTTATTATTACCCAGACACTGTAACAAAATCTTGGTGTAACAAAAAGATAATGGAATGAACTTCTGTCTGTCCAAACAGAAGACTCTGAAGCACTTAGGCGAGCATGAACCTAAGTATGTGTATGTGTAGTATATGGAAAGGCATTGTTTTGCTCTTATGCTGCGCTTAACTCGTTATCGTCTTCATGAGTATGAGCACTGACGATGTATTGCAAGATACTGCAGTTGTGCTGTTCATAACTGTGTATTTTTCCTTCTAGGTATCAGCACTCGTTTTCAGGCAGCATCTGAGCTCAACGGGAGTTTGGACTAGCTAAGATACATTCTGCAACTGAACACTCAGCACTTACGTAGGTCTCTCTGGATAAAAGTGCCTGCTAAAGGCCGAAAGGTAAATGTAAATCCGGCCTACACCCACCTTTGTTTTGTGGCAACATCTGAATAAGTGAGAAGTCCTGCACGCTGGCATTCTCCAGATTGTGCTTCTGCAGAGCCCTCTCGATCACTTGGGCGGTCTTATCTTGACTTGTCAGCTGAGAAGGACACACAATGGTCATTGAAACAACAATCGCATCACAAAGCACTGCATTCATGGTTCATTGTTTAAACAACTGCCTGAAACTACTGAGTATGAACATTAGTAGATTTCCTGACAAAGCAAATGAAAATGTTGTATCTCAGTTATGTGAAGTTCCGAATGTTATGTAGAAAATACCCATCCATGCATATCAAGTAGTAAATATATATATCGAGGCCCCATAATCTGTTAATATTATAAATGAGCCACAATATAATTTCTTAATGGAGTGATAAGCAATTCAATTCAATCCAATCCTACTGCCAAAATTAGTGATAAGCACTGATGATACGCAAGTACTTACCCTCCTGTAAATTAACCTTTTACACTAATGGCATTTACTTCAACACATTTCCATCTGTTTTACTGAAACTGCAGAGCAACATGAGAATGTGCTCCTACAATTTAGCAGCAGCTTTTTTTTCCTTTACAGCTTATGATTCCCAATTCCTTAATGTAACTGTAACTACTGATGTAGCAGCTGTAGAAAACTAATCTGGTCTTCTATCTGGGGGCTGATGATGTTATCCACTAGACTATTCAATTACTCAAAGCAAGACCAACACATATCTCTTTGCCTTACTAGAAAGAAAGGTTATATTAGTTTGTTGATGTAATAATAAAAATAAAAATAAAAATAAATAAAATATTAAATAATAATAAAATATCAATATTTGCGTCAGATTTTTTCTCATGCCTAATATTAAGACCAAGTACTTCATTCTAGCATTGGCTTGTCCTTCCTAGATCACATCCTTTAACCAAAGCCCTGAAACAGCAGGGCCAAACTGCAGGTCAGCACTCACCAGGATGCTCTTGTACATGTTGCCGTTGTTGCCGCGCTCCACAGTGACCCTGATGATGCAAGAGTCAGCCACCTGTCTGTTGTAGAGGGGCAGCGAGGTCATAGAGACCGAGCGTTTATGACTGGGCTTGGTTGGAGTAGAGGAAGAGGAGGGTGGAGGAAGGATGAGGTCAGTAGGGGAACAGGAAGAGGAACTGGAGGAGTCAGGAGAAGACAAGGAGGAAAGAGAGTCGGCCATGTTTTGGCAGGAGCTGGACAGGGACTAGAGGAAGAAAGAGAGAAAATGAATAGATTAGTAGGGAACCCAACATTTAGTGCTAATACACTGTTGTATGTCCCACAGGCTTGTTAGCAAAAATTCATTGTGATGTGGGTTTGCTCATGTGTTGTCACTTTTGTAGCCCAAACAGAAGCCTTCTAATAATCACCCCAATAATTATAAAATCACATAAGTGGATCATTGATTTTTTAAAACAGTGGCAATGATAAAACTGAATTTAGTGAATCATTTTTATTTAATAATACACAATACCCTGATATACCAAAAAGTCATGGGATAGAAGTATGTAAATTAATTATGGAGTGGCATTACTTCTACTCGGGAACGCCTACACTTGTATATATTGTGTGGTGTTATCTTGAGAGTGACGTTCAACACTGGCCAATGAATGAGGAAAACCTCAACTGGGCTCACGTCAGGTCACACCTTTTATCGTGAGTCTCCAAAACACTCTTCAAACCAATTCTGGACAACTTGGGCTCAATGGCACAGTGCATTATAATCTTCGAAAAAATCCCATAATTGTGTGGGTACATAAAGTCCATGAAAAGCTGCAAATGGTCACCAAGCGTAGCAAGCGCCGGTCAATGACGTGTTTGGACAGAAAGTAGTCCCATCCCATCCATGTAGCACCCACTATCACGCCTCATTCAAACTCCAGTAACTCATGTCACCTTGCCATGAGCACTCTGTCCAATATTCAACCTCACTCACAGGTTAACACCTCACAACTTACACAGGTGCAAACCATCCTCTGAGGTAACGCCACTCTATAATCTAACTACATACTGCTGTCCTATGACTCTCGGTATGTCAGTGCATTTAAAAATCATTATTTATTTCATACTCCCAAAAAAATACTCTAAATTTACTGTAATTTACTTTTTACAATACACAGGCAATTAATGTAACGGTAGAAGATTAAGATCCTAGACGATCCAAGAAAAGCACAATGGTCATTTTAATGATTTAATACAGAATTCAAATGATTTGGGGGAATTTTCAGATATAGCATAGGCAGTCAGTTTTATTTTATAAGGAATGGCAGAACAGTTTAACTAAGCTCCTTTCTTAAGTAAAAATGTTCCAATCTGGTGCTAGATCTCCAGCTGTGTGCTAAAAAATAAACATGGGAAATCCCAGCAAGATATGTGTAACACTGGCAATTTCCTGGAATTTTAAACCACATGCTAAGCTACTTTAAGCTATTCCCTTTCTGAGCTGTAGACAATGCATACAGATGCGGTCAGTTTTACTGCACATGCGGAGATTTCCTGTGATTCAACAGCTTGACAGAAATTATTCTTTGACCTGGGATTTCAGCATTGGATGAACTCACTTGAATGAACTCATTTGGAAGAACTCACTAGGTACTCTAAATTCTATACTCTCCACAACCATTTATATTATAACCATTCAAACATTGTGCTTAAGTAAGATTTTTGCACAGTCCTGTAAATGTTGTTTTGATTGTATGTACAATCATTTTTCATCAAATTCAAATCATAAAATATCTCATCTTCTCATCTTGTTTTAACAAGCAAAAATTAAGAATGTGGGTTTCATGGCGTAGGCACCATGGCGGATCTATGAGGGTTAAGATGGTTTTGAGATGTGGAGAATTTACAGAATTTCAAGAATCCAATCAGAACAGCGTGTTTTAGAAAGCATCTTAAGTATTGCCGTTTGAGAGCCTTGGGAGTGAGGAGTGTGAAAGGGAGTGTGACGGCTGACGTCATGCTTTGCTAAAGTGCACCAGCTACGCAAAACAGTGCTCCAGGCAAGTCTCAAGATCCAGGTTAATGTAAAAAGGAGAACATTGTGTTGCCCATTGACTGTCAAGTAAGATAGGCATCATAGTGACCTTATGCCAAACAACAATGAAAAGGCGACTGTTGACTCACGTTACAAGAGAGCGGCTGTGAGTTATTTGGATGGCAGGTAGGCTGATGATTTAAAGATGTAGATAAGGTGACAGCTATGTAGCTAGAGTGACAAATGTACCTGATGTACTTGACTGGAGAGACAGGTGTTTGTTTTGTGATTCTATTAGAGTGTGAGTATGTACACTGGCACTACCTGTGCTCCGAGGGGAGACGACTGATTGGTGGAGAAATCCTCCATTTCTGAGCTGCTAGATCCGGAAGATGAAACGCTGATCTGGTCTGCATTCTTTCTTGAGCCGTCACTCACACTCAAGAGGCTGCGTGCACATACGCAGACAGTGTGAGACACTATACAAATACTTGTACTGATAATAATAACTACCTGATGGGTGTTAAGTTGGAGACAATAGCTCTCCAGTCAAGGTTTAAAAGTGTTATGGAAGGCAAGAAAGTAAAAATGATTTGGAATATGTCTTGAGAAAAACTCTGCTGTTGTAACTTTTACTTAACTCTGTCCCTTCCTCTTACTGATTGGCCAAAAGATTGAATCAAACCCTGTTTTTGTTGCTCTTGCTTTGGTTTATTGTTGCTTGCATAATCCTCCAAGCAGGACTACCAATCTGAACTGTAAATTCTGTTATAAAACCTATTGTAAATTGAATAATACCAATAAAAGTTATAAGTGCTTTCAATAAATACCTTCCATGTGCCATAGTGTAAGTGGGAGATATATAAAAGTTATGATGCAGAGGCCAGTTTTTTATGCCTATTAAATCTGTTAGCTGTAGTCCATCTTTTTTGTAAGTTCTTTTTCTCCCACAGTAGCAATCATAACATTGTTCATGCTGCTCCAACCCAACCCATCAAAACATGTTGCGTCACATTAATCAAGCAGTAAACATTCAAGCAGTTATCCTTATTTATGAACTAGCCAACATGACCTCCATGCCATTTACTCTTAAAGTCATCGTAACTGTCACAAAGTGTTTTCTAAATCAGGTTCATCATATGCTAATTTTAAATTTTTTCGTTAGTAAGTATTCCAAAAATATTCTCCAAAGATTTAAAATAAAATCATATTCCAAATACTCAGATTACACTACATAGTAACTCTGTTTAAAACACAACAGAGAAATACACACCATGCCACTACCACTGTTGCTGCAGTGAAACATATTGGTTGAACTAATACCTATTATATAACTATAACTGTATAACTATAAACCTTGTGAGTGGGGACCCTATTATATCCTTCATTCAGGGACAGGGTAGAGGTTGCCTACACAGAAAGGATACGGTGACTGATAAAGTGGCGTATGACTATAGATACAAGGTAGGTTTGTCTAATAAACTGGCAATTCAGTGTATTTGCACTTTCCAGTAAACCTTGCTGTTTGCTAACAGGTCACCTGATACATTTCTAAGTAAGTCATACTGCGACTGCTCATACTCACGAGGAGAGTTTTCTGGTGAGCGCACGGTGACTCCAGGCTCCACTGCTAGACGAAGGACAGGTGTCGAGGGGTGGCTCCAACTGTCTGGACAACTCATAGCTGACACAGGACAATCAGAGACATTGAGGTTTACATGCAGCCACAATAAAATGAAGAACAGGAAAAATGAACACGGCATAAAACATTATATGAGAATATGGGCCACAATACATTATTTAAACAGGGTAAAACACAAAGAACAGCACTGTGCAAGTCAGAGACCAGTCTTCTTTTTTTTTTTACTTCCAATCAAAACGGTCATTAAGTACATGTTGTTAATTTATTAGCATCAGGAAAAAAGCGGAAACATAACACAGAATCATCCAAAACTAAATAACATCTATTTTTCATTATTTTAGGACTAAAATCAATAAATAAAAAGGTTCTTTTTTTACACCTGAGTAGTTCACTCTTAATAACTGGTTGTATTTTCTGCTTCTTATGACTCCACTCTTGCGTGGTCAGTCCACTGATCTGAGAACACCAGCAGCTTCTCTTGTTTGATCTGCAAAGTTTCATCATTCATTTTTGTAACTAGCTTTACGGCTTCTTGATAGCTACACTTCCTTTCAAACTCATAGCATTCAGTTGCCACTGGCATGGAGGATAGACAGGAAGACCAATGGATTTCTTCCAGATCTAAAGCAAGAGTGGGACTTCTTTTCTCCTCACAATGAAAGCTGTAAGTACAGTTTTGCTGATGCATAAAGGCTAAAGAATGGTCTCTGAAGCTGTACTGAAAGCTCAAAGTCAGATGGCAGAACACTTTGTGCCTCACCTCTCCTGATCTGTAAGAATCATTTCACGCTGCAACCAGGCTGCAATCTGAGGATGATAAGGCAATACATAACGACAGCAGGATGCCTGTAGCTGCCGAATCTGCCATAGAATGTCATACTCCTGCAGGGAAGAATTTGGAGAGACAAAGACGGTGAATGAGGGTGAGGTAGTGAAACAACAGTTGGGTGGAGGCTAGAGAGCCACCATTACAATTATATAACACCCTGCTTCCACATGGCCCGACTGAGCAGTCATGAGATTAAAGTTAACCAGCAATCAAAGCTGAGTGTTTTACAATGCAGAGAGATATGAACCCATACCCAATACTCCACGATGAAGGATATCAGAGTGTGTATTAATTTAGACAACAACGTGACCAACCTAAAAAGAAAGAAAGTCATGTGTATGCTAATGCTAGAAACTCACCCTCCTCCGCTTTTCGAAATTTATGAGGCCGGACTGTTGAGGAAAAACAAAAAGTATATAATTAATAGTGAGATATGCAAACAATTACAATCACATTTAACTTACATTCTGTATTGACAGAACCCGATCTTCTCTTCAGATTTCCTACTTGTTTAAGTAAACTACTGACAAATATGACACACATGTAAAAGGCTGGTATTTACTGTGCAAAACCAGATAAAACGCCTAATAATATTTTTTCAATACATTCACAGCACATTCTATTCTACCTGCAAACGAAAAAATGGCAGCAAAGTAAAGTTTAAGCTTGTGTTCAAGAGTGAGAAATAATTATGGCTATGGCCACAAAACGATAATAATTAAATGATGAATTGTTAATTGGAATTTTGTGTAGTTAACCACAATTATTTCACATTTGCTCAATATCGACAGGAAGTACACTGTGTTATCATTGTATAGGTGGACATCAGCTTCGTCAGAATTAATTTATCTCTTTTAGTGACACAGTAACATTATTCTCATAGTTCACCTAAACCTGTACGTGAAAATCACCTAAATGAAGGCCGAACATAAAGCTGTCCTTGAAAATCACATGAACGCAGAATGAAAATAGCGCAAAGCACTTTCCGATTTTGTCCAGTCTGAGCAAAAAAACTACAAGGGCTCCCCTGTGTGCACTGTCCAGCATAGTCTGTCAAATTACTGACGTCAGTACTTCTACAACACTGAACTGCATGTTTTATTGCCAGGAGAGCATGATTACACCTTTGTATTTGTGTTGTGGCCATATCACCCAGCTGCTTTTGAGCTGTAACTTTTTTTCACAGCTTTCAATAAATACTGTTACATAGTCAGAATAGCATATGCAATCATGTTGTAGTTTACCTCCACAGTGTCAGGCAATGCTGTATCCAGCATTGTGAGCACAGTCAGGTATGTTCCCAGGTAAGGCACGACTCCACTGGTGGTGCTCTGTGGAAAAGTGCAGGATTTAGCAGAAGTGTCATTAACTGGGATCAGTTAGTATAGTCAACAGACGGTGAGAATAGAGTACACAAAACACAGTGTTCAAAAACAGGTCAGTGATGTTTAGGGTAAAATATGGAATTAGGTGTCCGTTTACTGAGGACTGCTTATTTAATAGACTGCTGTTCAGTGCAGTTAATCACCACAGTGAGAGAAAGAAAGAGAAATGAAAGGGAAGAAAAAGAAAGTTTCCTGCATGTGACCTCTAAACACATAGAAGTTCTGTTCTGAAAAAGCACTGAGTAGACACAATCTAGCCCAATTCATGCCTGCTTCCTTTTTCAGATGTGAGGCCAAATTGCTTGCACATCTGTTAGAGTTTTCTTCTCTTCTATATTTTATTATTAGAGGAAGAAGTATGGTTTTGTTTACTGGAATAACAGAAGTGATTATTTATAGTGTTCATGTAAGTGTTTTACCATCTGTTTGGATACTGGACATCGCTTGGATGTGCTTGGTGAAATGTTATCTACAGCTGCCTGGCCCCCTTCCTGAAAACATGTTGAGATACAATTATCATCCAAAGCCTCTACACACGCACACACTCAACATACAACATCAACATTTCACGCCCCCCACACTGTCATTAAGTGAAACTTTTCAGTATGTACTTTAAGGTCAAAAGGATGTAGACACGAGAGCGTCTCACCTATATGAACTGGCTGGACATCCTACTCCAAAACCATGGTCATTATTATACACATTTACCCATCACTACCAGACAATGAAGCATGATTCATTACTCCAGAGAGCATACTTTCACTGCTCCAGAGTCCAGTGGCAGCATGTTTTACACTGCTCTGGCCGACGTTGGGCACTGTGTATAGTAATCAGCTGCACGGACATGAAAACCCATTCTTGAAGCTCCCACAGTTACACAGGCGCTTTTTTACATGCTACACATTTCAGCACTCTGCAGCCCCGCTCTGTGAGTCACGGTCTACTGCCTTGTTTCCAAGCTGTTGTCGGTCCTAGATAATTACCTTTCACACTAATTGCACTTACAGCTGACTGGGGTAGATCTAGCAGGGTGGAAAAATGCATAAACTGACTTATGGAAAGGTGCTATTTTATGACAGTCACTGAGCTGTTCAGTACCACCTATTCTATTGCCAGTGTTTGTCAATGAAGATTTCATTAAAAGTTTGGCAATAGGTATATATATATACAATACTTATTGACTTACATACATAACATTTTGTTATCTTATGCCGGTTGACTACTGAGACTGATGGTATTGCAGATGTTTCCAGTCCTGTGATCCATTTGTAAAGTTGTTTATTTTATAATCAGTTTAAGAACAGACTATTAAAGGTTGATCTTACAATCTAAGCACAAATTAACTTATTCAATAGTTATTACTCAGTGGTTACTTATTGATGGTGGATACTGACTACAACAGAGACAACAAGTTGCCACCTTTGAATACCACTGAGTAATTGTTGGAGGTTACAAAAGGCAAGGGAATGGAAAAAGCCTACTTTAATGAGCTAAGAAACCCGATTAAACTTAATGGTATACCTAAATAGTCAGAACAAGCATGGCTTTGTTGCAAAGTGAATATTGAGATAAGAACATTTTCTAAGATGTGCCTCTCTGTTTTCTTGGAAATTCCTTTCAGATGAAGAACATCTGAAACTAATTCCAGACTAAAGCAAAATTAAAAGAGGGTGGACACCAAGCATTGCATCAACAGCTAATATGTACTAAATCCAGCTTGTAAATCTCCAGAGTAACAAAAGAACAGTCAACAATTGATTCGATTATTATAAACTCAAGTGGTAACACACCCTACTGCCACAAACATGCACAGCGAGGATGAGCAAACAATGATCTTTGGGTGTACAAGAACAATACTAGGCAAATAAGACGTAAGAAATAAGATCTCAACCTATGTGGGCAATGGCTTCATAATGTCATTCCGCACTTTGCTGAGTTCACTATCCAAAGTCAGGGTTAACGATTAACAGTGTTCTAACACATTAACAGTGTTTTATTAAGGGCTGGGGCAATGTCAGCATATTTTACAGTACTGTGCAAAACTTCTCTGAGGAGATTAGATATTAGATCATCCATCCGCCTAAGGGAGGAGAAAATCAAAAGAAAGAAGTGAAAAACAGGAGTTCCCAAAAGTGTTATCATACCTCCACAAGGATTTCTCTGCTAGCCAGTACACAGTTTTCATCAGGGAAAGTTTCACACAGGTTCTCAAAGATACTCATGCTCTCCCTGGAAAAGTACAGAGCACAACTCAAGTACAAACATAAACAAACCGGAACACACTGTAACTCCGTCAGAATGGCTCCAAGTCATTTTCCAATAAATTTCCAGAAATCAGGAACTAGCTCCAGGAGAATGGTTAAGTATAAGTTACTTCAAGAGTGTAATTGGTGAGTATTTCTAGGATTTACCCCTCAGCTAAATAAACCCTCTCGGTGTGCACTGGTGTCATGTGTACCTGCTCAATGTAGCCCAGGTCTTCCTTAACCTGTAGACAGGGTTTGACTGCAGGGCAGACAGGATGGCCTTCAGGGAGGAGAAGTTCTTTAGCTGTCTGCACTCCTGCGGGAACAATTCAAAGCAGACTGTTACACCACCTGACAAAATATATGGTATTATGTGGTAAAGTACTGATTCACTCAGAAGGACATTTATTTCGATTATACATAAATAAAAATAAATTAAAAGTTCAAAAAAGTGTTTGAATCAGGTTTATTTTGGAAACTTTAAAAGGTCATGCCTGTTTGTTTTAATGTTTTTTGATGTTCTGCCATTAATGTAAATTACGCATTTGGAAATAGGCCTCTGTTAAACAAAATATTTTATAAGATTTATCTAAATGTTCAATTCAGTTTCATCACAGTTTTGCATGAATAAAAAATAATACTTGCATGTTCACATGTTCAGTTTTTGGAAGTGATAATTGGGTTGGTTACACATTTGGGGATTTCTATCTTTAAATATATATATTAAAGTATAATGGCAAAGCTGTCTTCCCTGTGATAATCATACTGACTGACAGAACGAAAAATGTTTTTCATGCCATGCAAATCCTTGGCAAAGGCTCTAACCTGTGCGACTCGTATCCACTTCTCGATGATTCTAGCTCTCTGTGTGGTAGTTGACTGTGGACTTGAAGAGGGACAGATAGAGGGGCAAAGCAGTGAGGTGATGACTCGGTTAGTTATGGCATTGAACTGCGCGACGGTGGCACGGATGGTGGGTGAGAGATGCTCCTTTTTATCTCTCTGAGACCACACGCAGCCCAAACACTGAAAGGGCACCACCTTCACAAACAACTCCTACAAGAACAATACATGTGGTCATTAACATGTCAGGAACATTTACATATTACTGGACACGAGTATGTATGAAGTCAGGAGGAGGAAATGTAGTAGCGAGACTCACTGCATCCAGCCTGGTGAGCTCTTCTGCGAGTTCCGTGATGGTGAAGTCCATGAAGTCTACTTGATTGGTTAGATCATCCTTCTCCAAGTCCTTCTCTTCTTGATCCACTTCTGGCTCATCCTCGAGACCAGCCTGGTGATTATTCACAAGATCTGAACAGATGAAAGAATCCTGAGTTAGCACAGTTAGTTAGCATGGCCACCTTGCAGGCAGTTGCAACAAAACTTTGTATCTCTGAAATAGTAACTTTATAGAAGAGAAGTTTCAACCTATAGCTTTTGACTATCCAGTTATTCTGTAACGCATAAATTAAAAACATGACAGGGATGTTATAAAGTTATAAACTGCTAAAACTGTAACAAGTTTTTCAGTATGTCTGGCCTTAAGGTGCCATGAGCAAATGTCTGACCTTCTGCTTGAAATCTCCTGAGGAGAGTCTCATAGCGCTTGGCCAGAGGAGAAAGGGAGGGGTGCCGTCTCAGCTGAAGGCACATCAAGCGCAAAGAAGAGTGCATTGGAGAGTCTCTAAAATCCTCAGCAAACTCTTCCAACCAAGTCTGGAGCAAGGTCCACAAAGAGCTGAAACAAAAACATAATCAGGGTTTACTCATGAAAAAACAATATAACATCATAACAGATGTTCCTCGGCTGGACTTTTCTGGCCAGCTGGCCAGTTCTGGTAATATTTAAGTCACTTCTGGAGGTTTTCTCATAAATCATCCCTAACCCTAACACAAGGACAGTTCATTCACAGAGTGATTCACACATTCCATGATTAATCAATGCCGGGAACACAAACCTTTGATGTCCTGAAACAAGCACCAGCAGGTACAGTATTAGCAATATGTGATTTAGGTAGAAGTCCAACTACTATTTTTAGCAATACAATTCATTTAGATCCATTAGGCCTACCATAAGTAATACATATTAACCTGATCTCAATTATGAGATACTAAAATGCTAAAAGCACTCTGAAATTATTTTCCACAGATGTTAGTAAACAGAGAACAATCATACTGTGTTTGTGATGTGATTTGAGCTTGAGCTGTTCCTGTACTCAGTGGCAAGTTACTAAGCCTCAACAGCTACTAAGCAAAATAAACCATCTGATTTGGCCACTTTAGGTTCCTAGACTATAGTAGTTGCATAGAACAAACACAAACAACAATATTGTAATATATTTATTACAAAAGATCAAACGTGGGAAATGTCTCTCGGTGGAATATTATTTGTCTTACCTCTGATGACACTTGCTGTTGTCCAGTCCAGATGTAAGAGTGCCCCTATTTACAATAACAGACAAAAGTACCACATTAAAAATGGTATCTATATTAAAACTGTTTACACTCCACCAGCTGGTTATTTGTAGTCTAGAAACAGGTAGAAGTTGTGTCTAGGATACAGGCTGAATATGAGGACATGTTTTAAACTTATGATTAAAGTATTTGCAAAAGCACCATGACCTTCATATGTTAAATCAGGCCATGCAGCAAAAACACTGTCACTTCTATTTCTGATGGCAGCAATACAATAGGAGCCCTCTACACCTGTAATGAGCATTTGGCCAAGAGCGCTATTTGTCCTCACTCCAAACATGCTGAGACACAGCTATGTTGTCTGGAAGGAATGACATAATTTGTCTAAGATGACCCTGTCTTTGTTTATTGTCTTTCCAAGTGGTATGTTTAACAAAACATGCCCTTTACGCGATGCATTCAACCTTCGTCCAAGGCAACCTTGAGCAGGCTTTGCAGAGTAACTTCATTGGTGCTACGCAGGAATGCTTTGGGTAAAGAACGGTTTAAAAAAAGGCTTGTGGCATCCCGAATACAAGGAAAATGAATTCCGTGGATGATGGCAAACTCTTTGAAAACTCTAGTCCTGGCTATGCCGCCTGGTGTCAACATTTCAAGAGAAATCACTCTAGGCTTATAACTACTCCAGGAAACCTCTCGTTCAGAACAGAAATGTCATTTCCAGCCATCCATGGAGACCAGTCATGGGATGTGAGTTCAAGGCAACAGGCTGATGGATAACATGGCAATTAAAAATTGCGATGAAAGCAGGAAACTCCAGGTGGGACAGAACCATACAAAACACACCCAGACACACAAACACACACACACACCCAGACACACACACAGACACACACAAATGCACACACACACACAGACACACAGACACACACACAGACACACACACAGACGCACACACAGACACACATACACAGATGCACACACAGACACACACACACACAAATGCACACACACACACACACACAAATGCACACACACACATGCACACACAGACAGACACACGCGCACACAGACACACAAACACACACACACACAAACACACACACATGCACATACACACATGCACATACACACATGCACACACTGACACACAAACACACAGACACACACACACATACACACATACTCACACACACACACACACACACACACAGACACACAAACACACAGACACACAGACACACACACACACACACAGACATACACACAAACACACACACACAGACACACACAGATCTCTTTCTAGCCACAAGTGAACATAATCATACTCACATACACATTGTGAAATAATCAGACACCTGCAATCTTTCAGTCATGCGTATTAGCTGATGTGGCAGACCTGGCAGTTTCATTCAAGCCTGTTGTCCAATGATGGGGGGAAGGGGTGGGCGCTTTACATGACATAGAGGAAACATGTGCTATCCTTCATTCTCTTAGTGCTGGTAGTATTGTGTGCATGGGGGACTTAGCTAATAGGTGTAACTGGACATTACTAAATTTGGAAAAACTAACTAAAGATTGCCCCCCACACCTCCAAACACCTCCAGTGAAAAACAAATCAAATTATATCAAAATAATCAAAATTGAAGAGCTAAATCAAATCTAAGACTTTCATTTTCTATTGCAACACCTTTATCACAAACACACGCACACACCTCTGGAAAATCATCTCGATGAGTTCGTTGGAGCTGGTGAAGGTGCGGTATGTGGACAGCAGTATTCTCCCGTAGTCTTGCTCTTGACAGCAGGGATCAAGCAGGTGAGCCACAAGCCGATCCAGAGTGGCCGCTTTCAGCCTCCGTACCTTACACGTGCGGTACTGTACGAACGCAGAGCAAGGACACGGCTCTGAGGCCTCGCTGGACTGCTGGACGGGCTCTCTGCGTAGAGTGATCCCAAACACAGCACCATCTTCAAACTCTTCACCCCACTCCTGAACTGGATTCTGGGATGCCAACACAAAACACCACAGAACAAAAAGTTTATTAGAGCTGAAGAATACGTGAGCTGTGTGTATTTGGCAAACAAATCTCAGATTTTGGATTTGATTATCATTCCAAGGGAACAATTTAAAGCATCAAAAAACATTGAATATCAGTACATCTGATAACTTAATTTTCAAAAACATATCAGAGCCATAAATGTGACCAGAAAAGCAGCTTACACAGTAGTGGAATACAGATAATCAAAACAGTATGATAAGTTAGGTTTTGTGGTCTGTTTTGTTATGTTACCTGAGATTTTTATTTTGGCCCTAAAAATGAGCTCACATATCGGATATTATTAAAGCTGACAGCAACTGACTATAACATTCCAAAATCAAAGATGTTAAATCACAACCTGCAGATCAGTGCTAGACTTTACAGTGATGCATATTTTGAATCCTTTGTGGGTGTGTCTTTTAAACCATAACTTTGGCTCATTTAGTTATATAACAGGCTAAATTCCATAACTCAGAAATTAAACTGTCAGAGTTTAAACACTCTACTTCATAAACTCTTCTACTGGGAAGATACTCAAAAAGGTAATCAGTTTTAATCTATTAACGACTTCTCTTAAAATGCAATGGAATTATTTTACTTCCTGGACAAAAAGAAAGCTCACTATCCATTACTTTACTTCTAATCTACAACACAAATCTGCACTGCTATTCTGTGCTTTAGTGCCTTATTAGAAATAAAAAGCAATCACAGTAAACACTGTTTAACTTTATCTGCCACTGACCAAGACAGCCTGTTATACCTGTTTAGGTGTCTGGAGATGCATGAGAGCATACATGTGCTAATGACTATGAATGTGGAAGTGTGGTTCACACTAGTGTTTTGACCAGTGTAACAGCGGATATGTATTTGTGCATGCAAAATTGGACATCTCATTCCAGCCTCATTCCAGCCACCGGAAAATCTCACTTCAGTCACTCCGAACTCCACCAAAATTGGCAACCGCACAGTAGTGGGCAATTCACTAGTTCATCAGTATGCCACAAATAAGCATGTGTGCAAATTCACAAAACATGCTTGGCCTGTTTAGCTGAATTGGTGAGTCACTTTTTAAGTGAAAATAAAAGCGTAGCGGAGCCGAGATCACCTCCCACTGCACACCCAGCTGTAGTCTTGAGTTAACTTAGTCCAGTTTGTTGTAGAAAAAGTGGAAGTAACTGCCAGCCTTTAGCCCCTAAGATACTGAACTTCTGTTTTCTCTTGCACTAAATGACGGCACAGTCTCAGGACTTGGTACCTTACTTATAATAAGAGTGTCTTTTAAACTCCAAGTGTCAAGTGTCTTGAGCAAACCATAAGACAAATGCCTTGGGACATAAGACATTATATATCACCAGGTCCAAAGAATCAATCAATCGATATTTATTTGTATAGTGCTTATTACAACTAATGCTGTCTTAAAGCAGCTTTAAGCAAAGGACATATATAAAGGACAAGAAAACACAGAGTCCATGTATATACGTACGAAAGGAAATCCGGGTCCAAGCCCCCCGTGAGCAAGCCAGAGGCAACAGTGGTAAGGAAAAAGGAAGGAAGTCAGGAAGAAACCTCAAGAGCAACCTGGCTCAAGGGGGAAACCCGGAGGCTTTTAAGACTAAGAGGTCTTTAAGAAGCCATAGTGGGAGTGTGTGCATCTATCTTGTTAGAGACATGTGTGTTTTTACAGTTTTGCACAATACAAATATTTTAGATTTATTTAAATGTTGAATATATTATTTTATAAAAATGTGAAAACATCCCAGAATAATATGCCACAATTAATGATTAACTTTCAATGGAGACACACTTTCTCATAGGAACACTGCCTCATTTCGAACTCTTTTGTTTGGTCCGACCTGTAGCTACCTGTAGCCCTTAGTCTCTTGTGTTTGGGGAAACAACATTAAAGCTTGAGCAGTCAGCAAAAAGCAGAGAACTGTAACCCACAGCAAACACTCAGAGAAACAGTCATCACACGCTAACTAAAGTGGGCCAACACGTGACGTCAGCAAAAAAGACTGTACAGTACAAGTCAACACATGAATCGTGCGTGTGATTGGGAACACAGGTGAGCATCTCACTGGCTAATGTTTTGCTGAGTAACCTAAGTACAGACCACCGCAAAAGCTTTTAATGAGCAGCTGTGTGGTTTTCAGACTGCTATTTATGGTCCATTACAGCAACAACAGCAAGTTAAACACAGCTAATCCACCCATGAGGGCTGATTTCAGGTCCCGTCCAAAGGTTCAACGAATATCACTGATCATATTTCATTAGGCTGTAAGTCATAAAGTCTACCAGTTACTTTCATGATTGGTAATTGGTTTCATGATTGAAATCAGGGTTTTTAAAAAAATGACACTTTTTTTTTTTAAATGTTGAAAAAACAAAGATGGAACACTAATCCAAATGTGCACACGTGTCAACATCATTCTGAAAGAATTTAGTTCAGAAAAACTTGGATTAAAATTAATCTGTGCAAAAATAATCTGCTAGTCTGCTAAAAACTGAAAACTCCATTAGTGATATAACAAGAAGTGTTCAAAACACTGTGACCAGCTAAAGTAGAACATCCAACAAGCTTGGCTGAACAGCCTCCGTAAGCTATCATCCAGAAAAACAGATATTCAGAAAAACACTAACCTGAATAAAATACTAAAAACAATGCCAACCTACGAAAGGCAAAATGACTCCAATGCTAGTCCTGATAATATGTCAGTTGCTGGTAATAAGGCTTAAATCAAATCAAGGTTTATTTATCACATACATAGTCATACATGGTACAACCGGCAGTGAAATGCTTTTGTGACTGCCCAGCCACATATTATTAGATAAGATAAATGAAACAGAGTAAAATAATATAATAAATAAAGGTATAGAGTGTAGGACAATAAAAGTGTCATGTAGCATATGAGGTATTAAGTTGTATATAAGGTGTCTGTATGTGTCTGTAAAGTGACTACAGTGTAGTTGTGCAAAGTTGGACAAAAGTAGTTTATGGATATAAATGAGTAAATGAGAACTTCAGCTCGGAAAGTAAGAAATAAACAAGAGCAATTGCATTCAGATGGCTTCCCAAGACTATTTTCAAATAACTGCAAACTGGTGTCCAGCATGCTCTGCTTCTTACTGTAAGACTACCAGAACAAATGAAAAATATTTATTTCAATTACATTTTAAATTTACAATTTAGATGATAAAACTAAAGACTAAAAGAGCAGATTGAGTGAGTGACAGCAAGCCAATATCAAGAATCTTCTGTAGTTTGGGACTGTAGCCTTTAAGTAAGCAGGCCGAATGTGCCACACAGTACAGGCTTTGTCCCAGGTAAATGATGCCAAAATGACACCCAGTTAGAGGATATCTGAGTGTACAAGTGACAAATCACACATGTGTCCTGTGATGTTTGTAGCCATCGCAAAAACTTTTGCAACCACTTTTTGTAAAGAAGGCTGGCACACCGGCGCTTGTTGATTTTTTTTCTCATGACTATGTTAAATTAAAGCCACATCAAGACCACAGAAACCATAGCAATTAACACTAACACACTAACACTAACACAATCCAGTTAGGCTTCCAAATAAACAGATCTCAGTTAACGTTACAGTCTAGTCTTTTAGAGCTCATTAACAGAGAGCTGTTAGTAAAGGAGCAAACTGAAACCAAGCGAGATAAATGAGTGTAAATCAACTTTTACCAGCAAAGAAAAAAGAAACACTAGCTCAGCCCTGGGGTAACGAGCTCAACCCCCATGGTAGCCATCACATGACTTCGGTTTTACAGTAATGCGGTTATCGTCACAGCCCTAAAATTATTCACCTCTGCCCTCTAAAGGTGCTATAGCACTATTTACAACTTTTGTTTATTAGAAACCAAGTCTATAAAAATGAACTTTCTGCTTTCCTCTCTGTACATGCTCTTGCCTCAACTCAACTGAAGAAAGTTTTGTGATTTGAACATACAATAAAATCGAACAACTGTAGAAATAACTGTGCCAGATAATTAACTCGCATAACCGCGTCAGGCGATTCTGTAATAGCAGTGTAACCAGGTATTCTAATAGGGAGGCTATTTGTACAAATTAAAGGATGTCTAGACGTGTTTCTGTTTGTGAGGGGGGGTAGCCATTTGGTGAGCAGTAGCTTTGCCTTTGTGTTTACATACTCCAGAGAACATGCTACCTGAACTTTCCTGTATTCACTGTTATTAGCTGCCTCAGGTGCAACCCTTGATCTCCAACTCTAAATAGAGAATAGAGTTCATTATCGTTTCTGATGAATAAGCAATTGAAGTGCGCTTTGTTTAATGTAAATGCATGAACCCAGCGCATAAAAAGAACCACAGAGAACCACTGGAGAAACAGTTCAAAGGAAGAACACCGGGAACATCGTGACATAACAAGGACAAAGGGGGTACAGTCAGAAATAATAATCAGCATTAATATTACATACTGGCTCCCAGTTATTCCATGCAACTCTTAAAGCTGCTTTACTCCAGGCTACCGTCCTACTCCTGCATCTCTCGCCCTTTTCCGTTCCCATAATATTCACTACATATGAAATATCATTTACAGACAAATGATCAGATGTCTGAAAGAATATCATTAAATATCATGTATATCATGCGATCCTGGGCATATTTCACACACTGATCGGAGGAGCATATTTTTGGTATATCACCCACATTTATGGGCATGCACTGGCACAGGTACTGGTACTACACATGGATAACACCACCTCTTTACACCCATAAACCGAAGGTTTGATGTGCTCTCCAGGCACAAACACAACTGTTACACTAATACGGGACCCTAGATAAATTACAGGATTTTTTTTTTTTGCTATCACAACACGTCTTCTAACTGTTTTCTCTGGCAGCTCCCCCATTTGTTTAAATTTCATGATGAACAAATAAACACAAATGGTCCAAAATTACTTGGGGAAAAACTTATTGTGCCATTGAATTAAAAATGAATAATATTTTAGCACCTCCTGCAAAGTTCCCATTTTAAAGACATATTTAGAATAATGTAAATGTTTATAATAACTGCCACGTCTGCTACAGCTATTGCTAAACTTACCTGATTTTGATTTTCCAAGAAACACAATCTGAAAACCTTCATTGACGTTGACTGGATAAAGACTGGAATTGCATAATAACTGGAGAGTTGAGCTCCAGCAGCAGGGCGGTCATTCCGGCTCTATTCCCAACCTCCAAAACTTGCTCCAAACCCACAAGGACAGTATTTTTTGTCTCTGTTGGCCCAAAATGCAGCCTTTGTTTGCAGCTTTAGTTCATGCTGCTCTAGATCTCTAGGACCAGCACTGGAGCTCGATACAATCAGGTCACGAGTGTCATGTTTTGTGTCAGTAGTGAGCAAGCATGAGAAGAATGGCCACTAGTTCAATGCACTGGCTCAGCTTTTCTATCATTTCACAAATCTTCATTCTTTCATATGACAGCTCCATGACTTTTCCTTTAGACCAAAACACAGACGCAATGGAAGGTTTTTATTGACATATGCAAACTATTTTCCTCCTGATTACTGTCATAAAAATATGGATCCAAATTTCCGAGAGTTATGTGATGAGAATGATCCAGTTAGTTGTATAATACTGTTTCAGCTGTACACAACATGCCCGAGATCAGTTACGGATGTTCCTCACTGAATCAAATGAGATAATTCTGTCCTTAAGCCAAGCTGCACAGATACAATGGCGGCCGAGCAAGCCACAGAACAAACCGCTTTTATCCATCCCAGTGCCTGTGTCAGAGAACAAATGAGCACACAGAGGTCAGCCACTGGCATATGAGGCACATACTTACAGCCAAATCAGCTGTGGGCCAGTTTTGCATTACCTGATGCGTCACAGTTATATAACGCCTGACACAGTGAGGGAAAGGAGCTCTACACTGTAAAGAGTGTAGAGCTCTTTTGTAAATGTATGATTTTGGAGATACATGGTTTTTCTTACAGCAGCAATAGGTTAAATCAATATGTTCAAAAGCTAGGCTACAAAAGCTCGAAGTCATGAGGAACAGTGATCTTACAAAATACTGCAACTGAGCTATAGGCTATATAAAACCCAAAACTGACTAGCTACGCCTAATATAGCATGTTCAACCCATGAAACTGAAATATCAAACATAACATATCATAAAAGCACATTTAAAATAAGTGCAGAATGTACAGTGGGGCATTGAGCAATATCTATGAGTAAGTTTGACTAGTTGACATTAGGGCTGAACGATTTTGATTTTTCTGGTCAGTACTGCAACTGCAATCTAAATTGCGATTATATTCTGGGAGGTCCAGGCCTGTTATTTGGACAGTAAGGAAAGAGCATCCTCTGTCTCAGTTAGCTGTGGTTGTGATGTCACAGCATACAGTTGTTTGGCCACCTCTGATTGGTCTAACTCATCTACAGACATTTTACAAGCTCTGATATAATGTTAACGCTCCCCATATAAGATAATGGTTTTAATAAAATCAGCTATAGCTCATTAAAGCTGCAGCTCTTGCAAATTGAGTATTGCACTCTTTTAAATTGCAATTTCAATATAAAATCTTCCAGCGCTAGATATTACTGTATTAAAATTGTTACCACTTCGCTATTCACAGCAGTTTGTTCTAATATTCTATATCCATACCTCCATATAGTCATGAAAAGCTTGCTTCTATATGTGAAATATAGATCATTTCAAAAGAATGCACTTTCTGTTTAACAGCATACGTTTTTGGGAGCAGGCTTTAAACATGCAACAAAGATCTATGCCATATTATGATTTATGCCACCTTTATTACAGGTGTTTTCACAGAACATGGTAAATAAGAGCCCGTCTTAATCCCCTGCAAGCGAAGCAAACACTGATTACTGATTAAGGAACTGAGAACACAGAAAGAGAAAAAGTGAACGCGTGAATAAATGACCCTAACTTTGACCGAAATTAATAAATGCACAGCCAGCTCAGCTGCAGCCGCCACACAGTGCCAGAGGACAGTTAAAAAGAAACTTGGCCTTGACACAAGACCTCAGAAACGCCCCTCGACCAGGACCCAGTGTCCGACTGTCAGTCCATCCACACTGTGAGCAGTGATATATGAACAGCAGGTGTGGGGGGGTGGGAGAGACAGAGACACAGATACAGATACAGATACAGATACAGAGAGAGAGAGAGAGAGAGAGAGAGAGAGAGAGAGAGAGAGAGAGAGAGAGAGAGAGAGAGAGAGAGAGAGAGAGTCGCCTACCTTAAAGGGGAACTCCATCAACTTTCCAAGATTTTACATAATTAAACGGCTGAAATGTAAACAAAGCCACTCAGAGCAGTCTAGTGTGAAATGCTCCTTTCTTTGGAAACTTGGCATGGCAGAATTCCTTACAGTGGGGGTGATAGGAACCAGACATCTGAAGGGTGGAATGTATGTCTCCCATTAAATTACTGCACAAACTGGTCAGATAAATGAAGCCACTATATTTTGTGATATTTTCATGAAGTATTGCCCTACAGTGTATTTGAATCCATTTCCTTAAATCTATTAATGGCGGAGGAGTACATACAGGGTGCTGTGAGGCAAAATAGTCCCCAAAGCAAACTTACTATCATCACTATCATCAATCTCACATGTAAAACTCATGTAAAAATTAATATATATATATATATATATATATATATATATATGGACAATATATAAAATGGCTATATTTGGGTTGTGCATATTTCGAACCCTGGTTCCCATCACCACCACTGTATACGAGTCTATGTACATCTCTACACATGAACCACTTCACACCAAACCCCTCTGAATGACACTGTTAACATCTCCAGGAGTTCCCCTTGAACTCCGTATGTTGCCACTCAGCTCACGGCGCAGTCATGTTCACCCTAACCCAGACAGTAAGTACAGAACTACAGTGGGCTTCAAAACACAAAACAGCTTTACCATCGTCAACTCCCATTTCCCCATCTCTCAGGCAGCGTCCGGTAGGAATCCTACGGTGTAACGTTAATTCCCTCCATGTTGATCTCTCGTCGACATACAAGAAGCACTAACTCCGCTGGACACGTCTCAGAGTCTGGTTTGAATCGTGTTACCGGAAAGCAAACCCGTCTTAGTGCTCGGTTAAAAGTTTGTTCCCGGACTGCCGGAGAGAGTCTGATCTTACACTGACAGTGAGAAGAGCCTCCTCCTCTGTTTAGTGGAGACGCAGACACACACAGTCCCCTCTCGCGCTCCCGTTTCCAGCAGCGAGATCTCCCGCCTCCGTCATCACCAGCGACCTGCGCGCGCTCCCTCAGCGTCCAGTGGGCGGAACTAAAAGCGAAAGCCAGCTCCTCGTTGGTGGTTGGCGCCGTAAGGGGCGTGTCTGAACACACCACAAGGAGTTTATAAGGTTGTAGCCACTGAGTAAACCCCTGGATTCGTCTGTCCATCATAAATATTCACACAACTGAAATACTGACTAGAGCTTTTAAACTTTGCTGAAAAGATAAACGTTTTCTGTGCAACAAAATCATACATCAGGACTATATGCACTCTATCAGGATATTTATTTTTCAGACATCACAAGAGTTGGTTAAGCATAAGCCTGTAGATGTCTAGGATCCTCGAAGGATGTTGTAAACTCGAAGTGCCCATCCTAAACATCATTTTATCAAATCACAGCAGTTACTGCACACAAACAAAGGCTTCAATCATTCATTTACTTTTTTTTTTCTTTCATTTTTTAATATTTCTGCGGAATTCAATAAATGAGAAGCAAACAAAGTCATACAGAGTGACGGGAATAAGAAAACTCTATACACACAGTCATTTTGTTTACTAATGGAAATGATCCATTGAATTTACACATCTGCATTCCTAGATGTGAAGCTGTGAATATCAGAATATGATGTGGGTTTTGTGAAGAAAATGATTTCTTCAGAAGAATGGGTGGTGAATAAGGCCTGAATGTGGAATTCATAAATACTCATACCCAATTCTTTGATTCAGATTTTAGAGGCATTTGAACTTTTCAGACATCTGTGTTCCTATCAACACCACTGTGATTAACTCAATAAAGATTCTCTGAAACAGGTCATCTCGCATCAAAATACAACAAAATGACTTTGTTTACATCAGTTTTTAGCATTTGTTGTGATATTTGCAAAAAATATGCAGTTGTATGCAAAAGTATAAAAGTCCTTAGTCATGTTTTATTAATGTTTTTAGGTATTAACATTAAGAATAATAATAATAATAATAATAAAAAATGTTGCCACATTCCCTAGACAGAACAAAATAACATTAAGTTTTAGTGGGCCATTTCTATTTATTTCCCATAGTTAAAAATATTGATTGTTTTCCCAATGTGCCAAATTCAACAAAGAGTAACTGCACAGTGAAATGTGCAGATGTGTGTTTTTTGTAGATATGTTTTAATTTATCACTTATATAAATAAATAATAATTTAAAAAAAACATTTAATTTGATCACGGACACCCAAAACTTTGCATACAACTATATGTATCCATTTACAGGATTTGCGGTAGTATACACACAATGACATTCCAAAGTTTATTTAGACATTAGGGTGGTGAAATTACTAAATAGGGAATAAGGCTTTTAAGCACCCTTTTTAAGCAAAAAGGTGAAACAACTCAAACTCAAATAAAGCCCTAAACCTAAAATGCTCTTTCCATTTTCTTATTAAACAAACTTGTGATAAGAAGTAACCAAGGGTATTAACCTATACACATTCGGAACACTTTCACCTTTGCTTTGCCTTCGTATGACTGAGACGAGGTGGCCGTCAACTGCCATCTTTATTGTACATAATGAAAAAACACGAAAACAGGCAAAAGTCAGGTCAGTTAGCTGAATATATGAAAAATCCAGATCATTTTACCCTCAGTTCCCACATGCAGCAAGTTAAGCTAGAGCCAAAAAGTTTATTTTAAACACAATATACTTAGAAAAAAAGTACTGTAACATATACATAGAATGAAGCTGCATCACAAAACCCTCTTTAACAAAGCAATCATTATTAAAAACAGCAAAAACAAGATTAATTACAAGAAAATGATATAAAGCCTTTCAGTTGTCCCTTTGGGGGGATTCACATAAAGAACAGTGAAGTCCTGTTTAACAGTTTACTGCTTTGTTTGCATAGAATGCTTTGCTAATGTCTGGTAGAATGATCTGGAGCAACATGCCTCAAGTACGCGCACCAAGTCAGGCTGCTCAGAATCAGAAAATATGAACAAACGCTCATTTCAGCGTAACAGGTATCCAATTCAGAAAACAGAAGTTGCTGCTGTCAGAGCAAAAACCCTCCACTGTTTTTTAATTTTTATTTTTTTTACAGGAATTGTCAAAATAATGAATGTACAGTATGTATGTAAAGCTATCATTCTAGAGATACAAGTTTGTTCAGACAGCAGCAAGTAATATTTTAAAGAAGATCAAAGTCCATACTCCCCCAAAAAGGTGTTCTTTCATAACAACCGTTGTGAGGTTATTCAAGCTTCAGCAAACACTGGCAAAAATCCCCTTCAGCATAATGCAGTTCACATTTACTACATAAAGTTGGCTATCCCAGTTTACCTAATGAGATTAACCATGTCGGAAACACCAACTCATCTGTCAAGTTATGACTTAATAGCAAATTAAAACCGTATATAATTTATTCCACCCCATCAAATAACCAACACACTGACCACAATTAATCCAAACCTAAACGGAAAAATCTTTCACTAGGCTGAATGAGATCCTTGCCAACATTCCACAAAGCATGTCCAACACTTTATGCAAAAGAGAACACTTGAGGGTGGAGCATGAAAAGGGCAATTTTTTGGCTAATTTTGACCTATTTATGTAGCTATGTAGGCAACAACAAACATTCGTTTTTGCATGTGTTAATTGAGGCACTTCATTTGTCTCTTCTAGACATTTCCCGTCCCATTTTAAGGCACTTATTCACTTTGGCTTTGGAGCGATTGTGCATGAGCATGATGCACATCTAACCACATGAGGGCGCTCTCTCTCTCTCTCTTTCCTACTTTCTGGCCTTATTGCCCTTGTTCAGGATTTTCAGCAGAGATTCTGGCATCAGGTAAGGCCTCTCTGCGCTGCCATCATTCCGCTCCAGGTCTTCACCTGTAGAGAAGATGAGGAGGTGAGGAGAACATGAGGCGATGAGGAACAAACAGCAGAGACACTTCTCTCTACACACCCTGTCATGGATGTGTAAGGAACATAAAGCACCCACATTAAATTTGTAGTTTTCCTCCAAACACATGGTAAACCTATACATTATATTTAAGTATACCAAGGCAACATCTGAAGGATGACAAGAGAATAAGTAACAGAACAAAGCTTTTAATGTACAGATTAAAGGCACCCCTGCAAAAAGAGAGGGAAAAGAGGAAGGAAGGCAAGTCACAAAAGACATATTGATGGCAGGTTAGGACGCAAATACTCCATGCATTTCAAGGCAAAGAGGTTCTTTACTGGGCTCAGGCACAGTAATAAGGCTTATTGTCTTAAAAAAAGTGCAGCAGTATACTTTATTTTTTCAAAAGTTTAAAGCATTGTATTTGTTCAAAAACAATATAAAACAGCATCAAATTATGTTAAACTAAACAGCCTATAAACTAATGAGGTACATATTCTGTTTTTGGTATTTTAGAGCCTATGGCATTCACAATTTAAAATATCTAAATAAAAGAACTTTGGGCATTTATTGTCTATAAAATGGTTTACAAATCCAGCAAAAACAAGTATCAAACAAAAAAACGAGTATCAGCATATCAACACATTGCCTTCAACATGAGCTACATGGCTAGGCTAGGAAAATCCCTTGTACTCTATATGCATTAGCATGTAACCTGAAAATGTTTTTTTCTTCATTCTATGATCATTGCAGGAATATTTCAAACTGCTGACATTTCAAACTGTTGTACAGATACACCTACATACACCACACAGTGCTGATATTTAAACCTGAATTCTAGGTGCAAAGCTAAGATTCACACTTCCAAGCAATGTGTTTATGGTGGTTTCCTGTCATTTAAAGGACAAGTTTGGTGTTTCACATTGACATCACAATGGTGACACAGAGTCTTTCACCTAAAGCAAAAGGTTTCCCTCTGATTTGGTCCATTTTGAAACATGCATAGCAAGTGAGTGTCCTCCATTAGGCTCTAATGATTATCCAATAAGAACCTGAACATAGCTTTTGAACTTAAATGTCAAAAATATTAAAACTTTATTTAAAAGAACGTTTTTTCAGATTTAATTATGCCAGACTCAAAACTAGTTAAAAGAGCTAAGGTAGATGGGAACACTGCAACGACTATGCCTTATGGATCCCAAAGACCTCTGCACTGAAATTAATAAATTGTAGCATGGCCAAATAAGTAAACATAAACTGGAAATTCAACTTTAAGTGAATAAGTAATGTTGGGCTTAGCCAATCAGAGGAGTGGAGCGGTCTTTAAACTTGTTTTGAATCCTTGACAGTTTGTATGCAACAATGACAATATCCTTATTTATAATATCCTTGTTGACAGTGAAGGAGAAAGTCTTTTGACCAGAGAGAAAAAAAAACAAGTACCAAGACCGATAGCTAGGGCTCTGGTGTAAACAGGAAACAGGATATCAGCTTGCTTACCGTCTCAGATATGTTCAGTATGTTTTCCATACTTTTCCGTTTGTACGCCCATTGAAGAAATGACATAGAAATGCCCCCAGTGGTAAGCAAGGAGATCCAGCATGGCAGAACGCAACAACAAAGTGCGAGAGGACTTCTACCGCAAAAGTGTTAGAAGAGGGGAAAAAGCTTGTTTCTGCATACCTGTGACCCAGAAAGAACCTAGTTTGACACCTCTAACCTAGACTCTCAAGCCCAGCTCCAAATGGTGCACTTAGCATTTCTTATTTTGCCATTCAAAGGGTGTGCAGCAGCGCCTTCTATGTGGCCTTGCTGTGGGCTTCAGCAAGAACTGCACTGATCTGGCCCATTACCCAAAGTTCTTTACTGATGTGGTTGTTTATATCTGTCTGGCAAACAAACATGGTAACGACTTTCAGATACGAGTAAAATGCAGTAGTTTATTAATTAAGCTTTTCATTAAGATGAACATGCTTCTAATTTAAACCTGCATAAAGAACGCTGTAACCTGTATTCAGAAACGGCTGACAAGCAAATAAACAACATGCCAGGAGCATGCCCTACCAGGCTCCCTCCAGGCCTCCTCCTCTAGAGGTCTATGCGCTGATGAAGTCACCAAAGCATGTACTTTGACCTCAGGGCTTAAGGTGCAATTTGGGAAAGGGCTTCAGTGCAACTTTATAGATTTCGCATTTTAGCTTGAGCACCAGACTGTGAACACTACATACCATAATATGGAACTGCTTTTAAGATGTGTCTTTCCCATTGTGTCAGTAATGATGCTTGTGAGTGACAGCATGCCACTGTGATTGATTCAAGCCACTAACACCAATCTCATTCTTTAAATACAACGGAAAATTATCTCATTCCAAATATTTAAGCAATATCAGTGTATAAACAATGTATTGACTATTACTGATGATGCATCGTTACAGAGGAGAGTACAAACAGCTAACAATTAGAATAAGTCAGTTATATCAGCTACTGATTTCACACAGAAAGAAAATCTCAGTGCTAGCTCAGTGCTAATGTGGGCCAGATTCATTCCCTGAAGTCCTTTCGTGTTTTCAGCGGGACCTCCTCTTCCTGAGGTAAGGATGGAGAATGGGTCATGGGCTCCTCCGTGTTCTTGGAGAGAATTTCGTGCAGGGTGAGGGACATGTAATATGGCCGGGCTGCAGAGCCATCGTTGCGCTCCAGGTCCTCACCTTTCATGTGCGAGTTTGTGTGTTTGTGGGTGGCCGAATTGGGGTGTTCATGCATATGTACAGTGAAGGAGTTGAAGTGAGGAGTTTTATTTTAGGGGTGAGACAGATGACGAGTGTGCAGAGAAACAGGGAGAGGAGTGAAGGGAAGAGAAAGGGGGGGAAGACAAACAAGAAAAAAGGAGCAATAATAAGAATGAGTTACAGAATAAAGTCAAACCAGGCCAAAAGCCAGCAGAACAACATTTAAGTTAGCTCAGTAGAAAAAGAAAAAGTAATGAGAGTTAAGACATCAGTTTTCAGAGTTTTTCCAGTTATGTAAAGGTGAATAACACAAATTCCTGTTCTATTTAATATTTAAGACAAATATGTAACAATAAATAAAGACATTCAGAGTGGTCTGATGTGAAATTGATGTGAAATGTTAAATGGTGGTAGATGGAACCTGAGAAAACTAAAACATTTAATGCTTCTCCCAAAAAAAATTATGAATAAAATTAAAATAATTATATATAAATAAAAACAAAAGTTAGGAATACACTGCCTGATGCCAGAGGCTTCGTTTTATAACAGTTTCAAGATTAGATTTGGAATCTTTTTGTTCCATTTATTCATGGCATCAAGTCACACGTGGGGCCCAAAACAGTCCCCAAAGGAAACTTTACCATGATTTACCATCACCAGCGTTATACAGAACCTTCAAAGGCTTGTACAGTATAAGCCTGTATAGGTTTACTTCTCATTTTGCTTATAACATGAGCCCATTTGTACCATAGTCATTGTGACCTCTGGTTCCAATTACCACAACTATAAAAGATGTTTCTCTACAATCAACCAATTCACAACAAAAATCGCTCTGAATGAATTTGTTTATGACTGAATTATGTTTGATTCCAGAAAGATATGTGAAATTCCCCCCACAAAGCGCCATCAGTCTGTTAACACCCAGAAACATGCATGTAGTGGCATGCATGACAATAGGAACACATAGGAGCCGCTAGGAGCACAGCACAATGTAGAAAAGCACAGCTACTGTACATACTGTACTGTATATACATACCAACAGATTTCAAAAATGTAAAACGCTGCCACAATTAATTACATAACTTAAAAGCAGCAGTTTTTTGATAATGGACATTTTAAAAGGCCCATATTCTACACTCTTCCTGTATTTTACATACATCTTTTTGCACCTTTCAAACATTGAATGCTTGTCAGAAATGAACATCATACCCAAAAGTGGTGGTTGGACTTTTATGCAGCAGCAGTCATCCTCCCTAACGTAATGCGATTTCATTTAAAAGGAACCTACAGCAGGGTTCTAAACACGGTATAAACTTTAGTACTCACAGAAGCAGAGGAAGAGGGTGTCCACGCACATGGCATACACACTGAAGAAGCCGTGAGCTATAAAGTAAGAGCCCACCACAATAGTCTGTGGAAAAACACATACACACAGAATTACAGCACTGTTTCCATACGTGCTTGTGTTCCTGCGATTCTTGGTTTGGATCGCACAACTACACATAACCCAGAGTTTATCCCTACCACTGTCTGCCTGGGAATCATGTTTGTGCTTGCTGTCTTGTAATCCTTTGTGGAACATTTGCTTACATGCTGATTCACACTTGTGATCAGTACACAGAAACGGAAACTGGCATTACATAGAAAATGACTACATAGCTATTTAGGATATTCAGTGATATTCTGCATAGCATTCCATTCACTTTCTGGTTAGAATTATGGATGCCGCAATACAATTTTTCCAGATCGAGTACATGATTTTTTGTGCTTGCCGATGCCGTACTGGATTACTTTTTCAGGGAAATATACCTTAATTGTTAAATTATAAAAATCTAGCTGATTTAAATGTGATCTATGAGCTCTGCTAACTACATTAGTTCCTTTGGACCGAGTAGTGTGCTGCAGCGGAGAAGAGGGAGTTTTAACAGCTGCAAGGAAAGTAGGTTTTGTAGTTCCTGTCTCCATACAACAGTCTCTGCAGTACAGTGACAGATTTTTTTGGCTGGTTGAGCTGCAGTCAAATGTCCTCTAAAGGCAGAGAGACACTGTGCGATTTTATGTACATAGTACCTTGGTGCTCTGTCCACACTATGTGTGAAACACAGCCTCTACAGACAGAGTTTTAAAAGGGGGTAAAAATCACAAACTGTGTTTTTGGAGGTAATATCACAAACAGTAAAATCTATGTTCCACCTCCACAGTGTCAGCAGCTCTCTGTCAAAGCAGACAGTTCTTCACTGCCAGTTTGAGTGCAATGTACAATCACGAGGATATCAGAATGCTGGTGTTGGTGAATTTTCTAAGTATGAGTAAATAAGCTTGGCATCGGCATGATATTTGATACCAGTATTAGTATCGAGGTAACCCTAACCCTAGTAATAATGCAACGGTACATTTTGTTTGTACACATATACTTGCATATCTATAATAATTCATGCATACTAAATCTTATCAACTTGAGTTTACAGTGATACAATATATAATATATACTACGGCATTTCTATTAAAGATAAATCCTATTTACCATACATGCTTAACAAAAGCTATGGCTGCAATTCTGTATTGCAGACAATGCTGCTTATACACTCACCAGAATAGGCACCCAGTAGTAGTGGAGATTAGGCACAATATCTAACGTCTTTGTTCTTCCAGAGAAGAAGAAGAAGGACACGATTCCTGAATGGAAAAAAATAGGTACATGATCGTACATAAAAACAGAACATATTAAACGTATTGGATTTCTTGTATTTAGACTAAAAAGTGAACTTCTCATGGGTCATGAGAAAAGGCCAAGAGTCTACTCAGACTGGTTATAAGGCCTAAAATAAATGGCTTTTATTTTAATATGCTTTAGCAGAACCTAAAATCTTACTACACAAAAAAAAAGCTGAACAAAAAAAAAATTCTGTGTGGGAAAAGTACACCACAAAGGGAATGCAAAAACAAATTGAGTTTTTAAATCAATATTTCATATATCTGTTTTTAGCGAGCAGCAAAATGCCACCTGCAGAGCAGCATTCTCTGGGGCAGTGGGGGTTTGGGTGCCTTGCCCCAGGGAACAACTTGTTATAACTAGTCAGTCCAACAATTTGAACCTCTCCTTTACCATCTGGGAAACCTGTCTCATTGAGTCACTGCATCCACATTTACGCTCACCTCTCAAAGCTCTTTGCAACACCATAAAAAACACACTTTCAAGGCACAAAATATTTTGAAAAAGCTGATAGTAATTAACCACCTGTTTAGATTCACCAGTACTTTTTTTTAGACTCATCAGTACTTTTGGCACTATATCTATAATGTGAGTCTTGTATGGTCATTTTCGCTGTCTTTGACTTACCCACAATCCCAACAATAAGGAGTTTTCCCAAGAACAACAGAAAGTCTGTGACCTTATCCAGGACAGCCACCCTAGAAAGGGCAAAGCAATGTCATTAAAACAAACAACATCGCACTGCCAAGTGGGACTATATCTGTCCATACAGTTTCTTTAGTTAGGACTGACTTCACCCACCTGAGCATGTTTCTCATCAACAGGAAAAAGGCATCTCGGGCAGAAGTGCAGAAGTTTTTACCATAAATGGCACACTGGGGGAGCATAAAGAGCTTAGCACACATTTCTTACCAAAAAACAAAATTCAGTACATAACCAAAACCCCAAAGAAAAAGTTCCTTTACATATAATTTACCATTTTATTAAAAACTGAAAACACCTATGCTTTTTCAGGACTTAACGTGAACATCACTTTGGAACACCCGTCTAGCAGTCTGGTGCTACGTGCCCACAGGTTGTGCAAGTCACTTAAAAGTTTACTTAGAGAAGAAAAGCTCAGCAGCATCTAGTAAACATTTGCAGTAGCAACTTTCAAAACAAGGAATAAGAAGTTTTAAAAGTTTATTGCCAAAAAATATTGAATTACTCAGTATTACTTATGCCGTTTCCATCAAATAATATCAGACAAAATATTTTCTTTAGGTTTCTTGCTTGCTTTTGCTTTCTGTTTTTTAAAAGCTTGTTTAACCTGGCAACAATTTCTTCAAAAAGAACATAGATCAATTAATTATGCCATGAAGATACAGTTAACAATCCACCTATATCAATAAAGCAACTTGTGCAACCTGCATGCTAATAGTGCCAGACTGCTATGCAGTAGTTCCATATAAGTTTGGGAACATGTTCAATATGCTGTAACCACGTACCATGATGTAAGCGTTCCTGTTGAGGAACTTGATGAACTTCTCCAGGCACCAGAAGCAACACTTGAGGCAGCAGAGCAAGAACTTGGCAAATTTGTTCTGTGCTCCTGTGAAGACAACATGTAACCAAACACTATCAGTTACCCCATCAGTAGTTTAGAGTTTGCTACTTTGGTTTCATGCTCACACTATGAGACTTGTATAGTAAAGAAGTAATGGAGCTTCAACAGTATAAAAAAAAAAAAATCATGAAAGAACAACACTTAAGCTAAAACTACATCCAGCTGTCAACATATTAAAATCTAGATGTGTCAGAAACCACATAACCTAGTCTATTTGACATGACTGCAGTGGGCAGAATAGCAGTCATGATCTTAGGATTTTAGTCTTTTAGGACCTCCAGTTCAAAGAGCTTCATAATCGTACGTCTAAATACACTAAAAAACACAGGTGTTGCATGCACTGTTTACCTTTGAGTTTATGGTCCAGGTACTCCAGCAGCACCCTGATCACTTGGATGATTGATAAAATGAGAGAGCCAAACGCAATAGTACCCGTGTGATACCTACACACACACACACAAAAGCATACAGGCCATGTGCATAAATACACAGACATGAGGGCATGATAAGACATGTATTAACACAAGTTTGTCAACTAACATAACAAGTCTTTCAACTAACACAAATACAAAATCTACAAACTGCATTCTTACTGTAACCAACACAACTGCATACCTGAGAGCTCTACCAAGAGAGGCAAACACAGGGAAGGATGGCATATCAGACTTGTTGAAAGCCCAGTAATATGAAGCAAAGGCTCCAGAAAGGGTTATCTGGCCCAGGGCAGTCACGAAATTGGCACACCAGAAGAAGAGGAAGACGTTGTAGAACTGAAGGAAGATTAGATACTTGTGGTAGGCCGTTTCCCCACCATAGAAAGTGAAAAGGCACTGTGAGTCCGGGCAGTCTTTCTTCATGTCAGAGTCTGAGTAGTTCTGAAATCACCAAAGGATGAAACAGTTCAAGACACTGATATCTTTATACAGTAAAATACAGTAGATTTTAGACACTACGCCCTTAATGGCATGAAGGTACTAGTAGTAGACAGTATGGCCAAACATTTTATTACACTATAGTCATTAAATATTCACCATTATTTTTAAAGGCTTTGGTATACATCATGATAACAGCAGCTTATTAAGAGATATCTGTTCATATAAAAAGAATCTTCATTTCTACAGGACTGAAGCTGGCTTCATATTCACCAACTTTCTGTTAAAATTTCCATTCCAGCTGAAACTGAGCAACAATTACATCCAAGCACCCAAGTGCACCCACTCTACTATTTAAGGTGGAAAGGGCAATTCTGATAAAAAAAAGTCTACTTAAATTTCCGAGTTCATTTGACTAAAAGTTAATGCCATGCAGTCATGTCTTTTAAGATCAGACACTGTTGAAATTTGAAAAACATGACAGTCACTTTACCTGCACTTACTTGTGACATACCAGTATAACATATTATTAAACAAACCATGCATGTACAGCCTAAGAAAAACTGCAAAATAGGACGTGTTAACTAATCTTTCCCCCCTACCTTTTGCAATTGTGCATGTCTGTATTGATGAACACTCACTCACCGCAGGGTTGCAGGATTTGGTCGAATGAGAGCATTCCTGGTTGCCATCGCTGAACACTTTGTACACAGGTTCATTAGATGTGGAGAGGAAGCTGAGGAAGACTGTTAAGAGCCAACATCACAATTTCTGTCCTTTACAGGAGCAACCAGAGACACTTTATTTTCCACATGCACCTGTTTCACTCGAGGGTCCTTTCTCCATCACACAGGGTTGCCAGATTCTCAGTTTTCCTGAGAATAGCGGGTAGTTTGACACAGCAGTGCGGATGGATTCTATGTAGTTGTGGGGTGCAATGTGCTGCTCACATCTGTGTATTATTGGATAATTATCCTCCATAAATAAAAGCCTTATATTTTTGTCACATTTGTTTTCTTTACCTACTTTTAGTACTTGTCTGAAAATCTCACACAGTTCATGATGAAATATAAAAAAATTCTACAGGGTTCACAAACTTTAAAGCACAGCTGTACACTCCACCACATCATTTTCATTGCAGTGGTGAGAATGATCCCGCACTAAAATACCTGCTCTGTGCTAATAAGCTCATAGGGCTAGCCTAGCAGAAAGCTAGTTACGTGCCTACTAAAAAATCTGTTGTGCCCTCCTCCCCTTGTCTGTACAACCTGTGGCATGTTCAATTGCCCTTACAGCAACCATTTAAAGGCATGGCACCAACATTTCTTTATAGCTTGAGATCAAAACGGAAGAAAAGAAGACTGGAAGACTGATCATCGGCTGAATATTTGAAAGGATACACAGCTGTGATGGCCCAGTATGCAATGACAACAGCAAGGAGAACAAAGGTAAACAGGGGATAAAACAATGATGACATTACATAACCAATGGCCCTGTAAAGAGAGAGGAACACAGCAAAAGTTGGATTACTTAAATACAAGGAACTTCTTTACATTCCACTGGTGGTAATAAGTTCTACACAAATGACTTATTCTGATGGTCTATTACAGATCTAACTACCAACAAAATTAAGTAACAACCGTAACTGCATCCAACAATCAAACACCGGCTTAGGTTTTACAGAAGCAACCTAAAGCCCATATGCTGTGACATCACAACCACAAAGATACCATGACCAAGCAAGAAACAGAGACCATATTCTCCCCAATTGTTGTCCTATAGCAAGATATAGGACCTACAGTGGTGTGAAAAAGTGTTTGCCCCTTCATGATTTCTTACTTTTTTGCATGTTTGTCACTCTTAAATGTTTCAGTTCAATTTAAATATTAGTCCAAGACAACACAAGTAAACATAAAATGCAGTTTTTAAATGAAGGTTTTTATTATGTACAAACCTACATGGCCCTGTGTGAGAAAGTGTTTGCCCCCCAGTTAAAACATAACTTAACTGTGGTTTATCACACCTGAGTTCAATTTCTCTAGCCAGGCCTGGTTACTGCCACACCTGTTCTCAAACAAGAAATCACTTAAACAGGACCTGCCTGACAAAGCAAAGCAGACCAAAAGATATTCAAAACCTAGACATCATGCCAAGATCCAAAGAAATTCAGGAACAAAGGAGAAAGAAAGTAACTGAGATCTATCAGTCAAAAAAGGTTATAAAGCCATTCCTAATGTTTTGGGACTCCAGCAAACTCCACAGTGAAAGCCATTATCCACAAATGGCAAAAACGTGGACCAGTGGTGAACCTTCCCAGGACTGGTCGACCAGCCAAAATTACCCCAAGAGAACAGCGACGGCTCATCCAAGAAGACACAAAAGAGCGTTCATGACTCCACCATAAGAAAGAGAAGGGGCAAAAATGGCCTACATGGCAGAGTGCCAAGATGAAAACCACTGCTGAGCAAAAAGAAGCTCGTCTCAATTTTGCCAGAAAACATCTTAATGATCCCCAAGACTTTTGGAAAAAATACTCTGACTGACGAGACAATAGTTTAAACTTTTGGAAGGTGTGTGTCCCACTACATCTGCCGTAAAAGTAACACCGCATTTCAGAAAAACAACAATAACCTACAGTAAAATATGATGGTGGTAGTGTGATGGTGTGGTGCTGTTTTGCTGCTTCTGGACCTGGAAGACTTGCTGTGATAAATGGAACCATGAATTCTGCAGTCTACCAAAAGATCCTGCAGGAGAATGTACGGTCACCTGTTTGTGACTTCAAGCTAAAACGAACATGGATTCTTCAGCAGGACAATGATCCAAAACACACCAACAAGTCCACCACTGAATGGCTGAAGAAAAACAAAGTGAAGACTGTGGAGTGGCCTAGTCAAAGTCCTGACCTGAATCCTATTGAGATGCTGTGGCATGACCTTAAAAAAGGCAGTTCATGCTAGAAAACACTAAATTGGCCCAATTATTAGGTTTAGGGGGCAAGCACTTTTTCACACAGGGCCATGTAGGGTTTTTTTCTCTCTTAAAAATAAAAACCTTTATTTAAAAACTGCATTTTGTGTTTACTTGTGTTGTCTTTGACTAATATTTAAATTCGTTTGTTGTCCTGAAACATTCAAGAGTGACAAACATGCAAAAAAAAAAAGAAATCATTAAAATCAAACTTTTTCACACCACGTTATGTTTTCCATCATTATCAGGATCTGAAGACATGCTCAACAGAAGTATCTTCTATCTATACGCCTATGTTGTTGTATCCTTAAGAGTTAGATAACGATGGTACAGGATTTACATCTAGCATATGCTTGCTTGCTGTCCATTTCTCTTTGTATCTGTCTATCTCTCTCTGTCGATCTAATTCAGAGCTTATAAGGACTGAAATCCTTAAAATATAAAATAAACTAGGTGCATTCTGACTAATTTTAATAACCAAGTAATTTTAGTATCATTTTAATAGAAATACAGTTCCCAGATATCCAGGTAACTATGCTAAAAAGAGGTATAATTAAAAATATATTTACATACATTTAAAATTAATAAAAGGGAGTTCTGTAGGTTTTTACCTTATAACATAAGACACCTAGGCAACATAACTTGCTCAAACTACAGGGGACCAGACTAACACTGGATGTTGATGAGGACTTAGTTTGTTAGAAAAATGGCAACAGAGAATAACAAAATAACTGTTGTTTTAGTTCCCTTCGTCAACAAAATGCAACAAACAACAAATTCGAATATTGGCACCTCGAATGGTTAACCAACCACATTCCTGAGTAAAGTACCTAAAAATACCTTTAATGCCTTTTGGTGTACATTTTACAAGATTAAACCCATATGCAAAATAGTACAATTTCTTCATAATCTGCACAATTTCTTACAGCAGTGTAGTCACTGCCTACAAGCACTTCACAGTATTACTTAATCATAATCATGACTTTAGGACTGAATGCAACAACAACAATAACAACAGTACATACCTGCTGGCCTCTTTGATGAGGGCAATAGCGATTCTGATCCTGTTTCTGAGGAAGATGAGCAGCAGGACGATTAGAAGCTCCACTATAGCCAGAATGATTACTGCAAAGAAAAACAGAAGCACCTTTTCATTTGAACTGCAAACCTTGAGGTACACCACAGTATATAGACACGCCACATGCACAATGCAGTGTACCAAACAACTACAGAAGGAGGTCCACTCTAAAAACGAGTCCTGTCAAAAACATTAGCATTTTTGTCTCTGCTTGATCCTGTCACACCCAAGTCTAGGCCTGGTTCAGGTGTGTGTCGACATCAACGAGCAACATGTATTGACTGTTTGAGTTTTGTGCTTAGAGATACTCACTGAAGGCCAGCCAGGTCTGTCTGATGTGAAGATACACATTTAAGTCCAACTGGAAGCCCAGTTCCCTGATGGTGATGTTTGAACCAGGTGTGTTCTTCAGATTAACATACATCACACTGCAGTGGATGATGCCTGCTCAGAAAATAATAATTATCTAACTACCATCTTCCTTACCAGATAAAAAAGAAAAAAAAATGGGTCCAAAAGACAGACCTATCAAGCACACAACTAAAAATAGTGATGTTCATGACACATTTCTAAAATAAAATAATAAAAAATGGTCCCACAATGTCACATCATATTAAAAGCAAACATCCACATACATTAAGACAGACAATTATATTGTCGCTGCTCTCTGAAAGACAGACAGTGGTGTGAGGAGATCACACATGGGTGTATAAAACTATAGAAAAGGGCACTGTGGACAGCAAAGTCTTTTCTAGAAAAAAATATCTGCTCTCTTGCCAATTTCTTCTAGTTTTAAAATATTTGTCTTTCAGATCATCAAACCACATTTAAGATTAGATATATAACCCAAGTAAACACAAAATGTTTTTAAATGCCGATTTCATTTATTAAAAGAAAATGCTTTCCAGCCCTACCTGGCTTTTTGTGAAAACCTGTTAGCTACTTAGACTGACAGATAAATAGTTCTTATAACAAAATCACATTTTGAACAAGTGCAGTGTACAAATCTAATTTAATAATATGAAACTTGTGACCTGCTTTCAGAAAACTCAACTAATTAGAAGCAACCAAACATTTGTGACATCACCACAAGTCAAATGCAGTCAAATAAGACAGCACATGATGGGACATTCAAGTACAGATGTCAAACAAAGTAACTTGTCTGTCTTAAAAGGGCTCCAAAGTAACTCCAGGGAAGCACAATGAGAGCCAACATCTGCACTGTACATACTGTACACATATACTCACTGCCATGTATCTTTACTCAGCACACTTGCCATTTTTTTTTATATATGTGCTCAGAACATACAACCTACATTGTATTCTTTCCACCTGCTCTGTATATATGTATATTTATATTAACATCTGTATTTTTCTACCACTCCTTAATTGTCTATACTGTAACCTTTGCATGTTTACTGTCGTGCACTGGATGCGACTGGAAGAAACAACCACGCATTTAATTTCACTCTGACACAAAGGACTCTTGTTGATCCTCATTAGGGGAGTAGTATTCCAGCAGACTAGAGCAGGACTTCTGCAGGTGCTGTAAAATGTATTCTTGTAATTCTGAGGAGGGCTGTACCGTATCCGATGACAAGGACGACCATGATCATTATGACCCAGACCATGATGCCAGCCAGGAACCTCAGCAGTACAATGAAGATCAAACTCAGGATAGTGGCTATTACCAGAGCACTGAAAAAACATAACCAGGATTAAGAAAGTCTGTCACAATTTGACAAACATACAAGCAAAACTCCACAATAGCCCAGATCTACATACCACAATTACATATTAAACACAATACTAAGTACGGACATAACATAATACCACAGGCTTCACTTACATGATGATCCAATGCCATGACTGTGTGTAATCCTCAAAGACCTTCATGATCACCAGACGACTCTCAGCGATTAGTGTGGCATTTCTGCGAACATGAATGAATCAACATGCTCACTTGTCAGGGCTGCACAATATGGACAAAAACACTAGTACTGTAATTAAACTTGGTGAATTCGTGTGGCCACTTTATTATTGTGGCCATTATTGTGGCCACTTTATTATGTGGCCATCGGGGGCAGTCATGGGCTGGAGGTTAGGGAACCAGCCTTGTGACCGGAGGGTTGCCGGTTCGATTCCCTGAACTGACAGTAACGACTGAGGTGCCCTTGAGCAAGGCACCTAACCCCCAATTGCTCCCCGGGCGCCGTGGATAGGGCTGCCCACCGCTCCGGGTAAGTGTGCTCACTGCCCCCTAGTGTGTGTGTTCACTAGTGAGTGTGTTTGTGGGTGTTTCACTTTACGGATGGGTTAAATACGGAGACTAAATTTCCCCACTGTGGGACTAATAAGGGGATTTAAATCTTAAAAATTTTAAATTTAACCAAAATCATTTGGTTATCCATCGACGCACCTACAGAGACGTTGATCGGGACTGTGAAAATTCGGGGTTCACAGTACACAGCAAAAAAAAAAAAAAAACACAGCAGGTGCTGTGAGAGTTCCTAAGGCTTTCTGCCATATAATTGCTGCAAAAGCCGATATCAAGATGATATACTATGTCTTTCTGTTAAACCCATGCAGAATAAACTTTCTAAATTAGGAAATCAGAATGCCCCATATGTGATAAAGCTGCTTTTCACCTAATCAAATGCAAATTAACAGCACAAAAATATTATCATTACAAACTACATTTATTTTTGTCATAATTGAAAATCAACACCACCACCAAACCAAATAAAATCTGTTCACTGATGATCTAACAACATTAATTCCAAAATTAAAACATCCAGATAAGGGCAGACGGGAATGTTACTGTTACTGTTATATGTTTTGATTTGAAAATCTAAATGTATGTATTTTGTTCAGTTTATATAGAGTTGGCTTTAAGCGGTGATCCAAATAAGAGACACTGAAAAACTGTACACTGCAAAGTCCAATGCATTGCAAAGTAATTTAATATCATCAATATCAACAAAAAATAGGTTTTTTATTAATTTTATGTATAGTGTATATATAGTGTTACTTATTATGTGCATAACAAGTATAACAAATGATAATTAATGTCTTCTTTTAATTTCTTACTAATCTAATCATTTAATGGAGACCCACAGGTGGACTGTACTCTTCTACATGAGAAGTGGATTTTTTTTCAGCCAGTGTGCATTATAACATGGCATTTTATAAAATAGGTATACCCAAAGAAATCCATAGGAAAAAAAGGAACAAAGAGTTGAAGCTTTGTAATGAACAGCCAAATCTGATTTGACTGACAAAATAATTTTCATGACTTTTGCCCTAACGTTCATAGTTTTGCTCAAGTCATCTTTAGTGCTCCTGACAACATCAGTCTGTTTAAAGGCCTGTGGGTATGTGTGGGTCAGAGTGGGTATACTCACTTTACTGCAGGCAGGAGGTCACTGACATTTCTTTTATTGTTTTCTCCATCATCAAAAGTGGTTTGATTTGCTAGAGAGACCACTTCTCCCTTTATACCCAGAGCTGGGAAACACCTACGAGTAACTGTAAAGGAGAGTAATAGAAAAATAACTTTTTTTTTTGTATGCAAAAAAAAAACACTGCAAATGAAACACTGATTTATGTTTAGTGCATAACAAATTAATCCATATAGTGCAAGTTATTATTGAATTGTAATCAATAATGATTATATCAGGTAGGGCTGAACAATCAATCGTTTTTTAATCGAAATCGCGATTTGAATGGACGCGATTTTCCAACCGCAAGAGCTGCGATTTGAATGAGCCAATAGCCTGCAAGCAGGACCAGGGAAAAATCAACCCAACAACAAAAAATACCGCGTGAACGGCCTGCTGTTGACCAATCGGAAGCCGCTAGTCGTGCACATCCCTAAGGCAGAAACCGAAAGCTAAAAACAAGCAGCACTGCGCTCGACGTCAGGAAAAAAGATTAACCTTTTATCTGAGCAACCGTGCGCCATATGAATAAAACTTGCGAAGGCTCCGCGAGATAACCGATGCTATCGCGAAGTACCTGGCTAAAGACATGGTACCGATTTACACAGTGTCCAAAAATGGCTTTCAAAACCTTCTCTTGACTCTTGACAAAAGATACCAGCTTCCATCCCACACGTACTTCAGCCAAGTCACCATTCCAGAACTGTACACTACATGTAGGAACAAAGTTGAAACGGAGCTGAGAAGTCTGGAGTATTACGCGACAACGCCAGATATGTGGTCGAGCCGAACCGCTGAACCTTACCAAAGCCTCACTGTTCACTTCATAAATTAACATTTTGAATTAAAGAGCCGTTGTCACCAGACGTCGTACTTTCCTCCTGACCATACGGGAGAGAACATCGCGAATGGATTAAAAGACACGTTGGCCAACTGGGGTTTAAATGACGAGGGGCAGGTGTGCATAACCACAGGTAACGCATCTAACATGATACAGGCAGCCGAAATAAACCAGTGGACCAGGCTACAGTGTTTTGGACACAGACTCCATCTTGCGATCGGTAAGTGTCACATTAAATAATGATCTCTCTCTCTCTCTCTCTTATCATTTAGTTCTGTCCAATAATAAATAAAAGCTGTGACACTTAGATAAATGTGATTTGAAGATATGAAGATTGAAGATATATGTATATATATATATATATATAAATATAAAAATTTATATATCTCTATATATTATATAATTTAATTATTTTCATTCGCATGAATAACAGTAATCAAGACAGATGACAGTTTTTGTTTGCTTTTATTATGGATTACATTTTAGTATTTTTCAAATAATGTTTGCCCCTTAACTACTATTTTTCAGAAAATGCACTTAAAGATGACAGAGTTGACCGAGCAGTTGGTGTTTGTACGAAGCTGGTTGGCCATTTCTCTGCCAGCTGGAAGAAGAAGTCAGCTCTGATGTTGCAGTTAAACCTTTATGTGAATTTCTGTAATTTATTTTGTTGTTCTTTAAAAGATGTTGAGTTTTAAAAATAAAACTGCCAACTGCATTTAATCTGACAACCCTGGGAATATTTTTTATGTAGAAGTTTATAATTATATTTGATAGATATTTGAAACACTAATACAGGTTTAGGATTTAATGGATTAAAAATAATCACAATTTAAATCGCAATCGCAATATTCTGTGGAAAAATCGCAATTAGATATTTTGCCCAAATCGTGCAGCCCTAATATCAGGAGATTCTAAACTTGAATGGTACAGTGAGAGGCCCCTTAAGATGGGAGCTTACATGGTTTGCTAGCGATGAGTACTGCAGGACACAGTTGCTCCTTTAGAATAGAGTTGGTATCCTGTGAAGTAAAACATGAAAACAATAAGTCATAATGGCAACTGCAGCAAAAAAGTTGCACATATAATGCACCTAGATAAAGGGAGGGATTTCAACAGTTCATGATCTACTTACCATTTCTTCTATTTTTTTGGCACTCTCTGTACAGAACTGCTTGTAATAGGTCCAGTCCTCTGAGCGCTGCTGCCCATGAGCTACTGATAAGGTCATGGAGCGATTAGGACATTGTTCCACACATACCTAGAGAGAGAGAGAGAGAGAGAGAGAGAGAGAGAGAGAGGGAGACACAGAGAGAGAGAGAGGAGAGAGAGAGAGAGAGAGAGAGGAGACAGAGAGAGAGAGAGAGAGAGAGAGAGAGAGAGAGAGAGATACACAGTGTCATATTTGCGATTCCTCCACCCTTAGACTACAACAGAACAGAGAAATTCAGATCTGCTAGCTTGTGTTTGAGTACCAGAGTGTAGTAGGAGTGGTGTTTCAACATTGCATAAATTACTTAAGGTTAAATCACAGATGGCGGATGTGGGCCACATCTAGCAAATATATGGCCCAAGTAGTTACAACATGTATTCAGCCCACCTGTCCCAAAACAGGTCCACTTCTGGCACAGACACAGCAGAGTTGACTACTTTTGGCTGAAGCGTAGCCCCAATGTAGTACATATGTGACCCATATCTTGCAACACTGGGCGGTCCCCTAAGTGGCGTCAACTCATCTGGCTCTGTTCTGTCCTTCATTCTTTCCTAAGTTCCGTTGGGCTCAAATGCTTAAAACTGAATAAATGCTGGGACCTGCCTGCGTGCTCAGATGAGATTCACAGTGGATGAATAAGCTGTTTACACAGAGTACATGGCACTAGACCTGCACCTAAAGAGTGACTGTTCCGCTCTGGTTCCTGTCTACATCCAGGAATTAAAAAAAAAAAAAGTAAAAGCGTGTAAAAGTGTTTAGAAGACGAGTGAGATGAGTGAGCATTGTGAAAACATCTTTGGGCATACTGTCCAGGCTTGAGCTCTCCACAAACTAATTTACATACATTTCTGCTACTGCCAGGGAAACAGGTTACTGAACCACTGCCAGCAGTAAGAACCAGCACCAGTATGTATTAACAGCGACACACTTTAAACTGACAGTAGGCAGAAACACCACACTATTACCCCAACAACCAGCCCCATAGCTCCATACAGAAGAGCATGAGCAACACATTAAGCTAACAGGGGGGGGGGGGGAGATAAATAAATAAATAAATAAATAAAAAAATACATACATACATACATACATACATACATACATACATACATACATACATACATACATACATACATAAAAACCCAAACAATCCACTTTAGCATAAATCTGTCCACATCATGATGAAGTGTTAACTTCCCAAATGAATGTTGAAGCATCCCAATTACAAAGTAAAGAATAAAAGTGGAGAATATTAAATGTGGTGTTATTATGTTATGTACTTTATTGGTCTACCAGCCAGTCAGTCAGCCCACAATGGGCTCAGAAAGATAACCGAAGGAGAAAGACAGAGAGAAGTCTGAGTGGACAAATACCTGGGTGGTAGGACACTGTAACTGTAAAAAGGCTACGGGACTGGCACACTTCAGGATGTTGAAGTAGAACAGGTAGGGTTTCTTTCTAATAAAAGAAAAACAAACAAAACAATAAAATCAATCAATCACACAACATAAGTCACTACGATCCCACAGACAGACACAAGCACAGATTCACAAAGTTACCCAGGAGGAGACTTGTTAATTCCACATAGATTAAGATGTCAAGAATATGGGCCAAACAATACAACCAGCTCATCATTTTAATTTATTTATGACAATGGGTTAATTATCTAAACATTTAATTAAGGAAGAAATTATATAGATTTGGATTAGGATAACCATTGATGCAGTGGAGGGCATAATTAATTGAATGCAGGTCCACACAGTAAATCGCATTACTGCATTTCATTACATTCTGTCACAATGTATTGCTATAGGGGAGACCAGGAAGAGTAAGGAAGGTAACAGTGAATAATAAACTACCAGAGGTATATGACTACTGTAAATGCCCACAACCTACCAAAGCATACATTCGGTTGTCATCTACTTTTACAGCCTACCAACACCCATCTGCTACAATTGACCCTTTGTATTTTACAGTGACTTGCTCATTTTGTAAGCCATGGTTAGTTATAACAATAAGTACTCTATTTCTTCATCAAGTTTGAAAGGTATAATTTGCATAACCACATAGATACAGAGAAAGTGATAAAATGCTTCTCAGTCTCTCCTTAATTTAACATGATCTGGTTTAAATTGTACTCCAGAAGGATTCCAATCAGTCAATGGAGCACAGTTTAACTAGAATTACTGAAGTATAAACATTCAAGTCTAAAATCTAAATATAAAGTAAAAATCATTCTAATATTATCAATTATCAAGACTAGCTTTAGGCTAACTTAACCTTTGATTTCCAACCAATGCAACTGCACATGAATTGCACAATTTTGGATTAATGGATTGCAGATCCATATTTCTGTATCAGGACGCATTTGGTCAGAATGAAGACGTAATACCCTGTAAAACCAATTTTAAAATCTACAGATATAAGAACACTGATGTTGGTGCAGCTCAGGGGGACCCACCAGGAACACCAAGAAAAGTCCTTAACTCCTAACACTACACTGGCTTACCTGTAATATGAATACCTTTGTAAGTCACTCTGGATAAGGTGTCAGCTAAAGCCCATTAATGTACATGTAAATGTAATGTGAAATGATCTGATATGAGATTCAGAAACCCTTGATGTAAATACACACAACATAAACTGATTTTACACATTAACAAAATTCACATACAGACAAATAAAATAAAAATGTTGGTTAGCACTTTCTAGAACACAGCTTAAATGGCTGAAATGAAAGTCTAAATCTGGAGTTTTGTTTCTGATATTTCAATGAGCAAAACGCTTGCTGGTTTAAAACAATATCTTGACTGGTCATGATAGGGTGGCTTGTAACTGGGGTGGATATGACAATATTTTAAGCATTGCTATGATAAAGTAACAGTGGTCTTTTCAGAGCATATTGTGGATACTGTCAGTGCTTAAAGAATATCATGTTGTGAACTGAGCTGAATTAGCCATGTCTAACTAGATGAACAAAAATCATTGTAGTTGTAGGTTCATTATTATTGTTATAATAGTTGTTTTATAAGTGGCACTACATGTTCTCTTATATCTACTACATTAAAAAAAACAACAACAACAACAGCAGCAGCAGCATGTGCTAATCTATATCCATACAACAGCTGCAAAACAAACTGTTACTATAGCCTGAAACAAAGAAGAAAATAATCTGGGGTCTACACTTACTCCAGAGGAGTTCCAATCTGCCCACAGAACTCCCCTCTGCTGTTTGTAGGATAGATCACCTTCCTAGGATCACCCTGGGACCATGCTGGAGAAGAGCAAAAAGAAAAAAACAACAACATGTTTTTAATCAATTTTTTAAACATCATACATTATGTTTATTGAGAGTTATAGCTGTGCTTCTATAAAGCTGAGCACACAGGGGGTTTATCCTAGAACTTCATACATCATCCAGAATTTGAAAAGGACATTACTGGAATCTCTACTAGGAAGAAAATGTTGATTTTTATTTTAACAGTCATGACTGAACACCAGATTAGATGACTCCGTAATGCAAGACAAGGCCCAGAGTGGGATTTGTTTTCAGGCCGCGAGCTACATAGAACAGATCAGCCTTCCCCAAACTACAAACAGACACAGCTAACGTCCAGCAATGAGGATCATTACATCAGACTACATTCCTAACAGCAGAGCAGTCCACACCCTACATATCCAATCATCCTGATACCGAACCATAGCAACCAGTGAGAAAGCTGAATTCACATACAACTCGCATGGCTGCTTACCTCAGACACCGCAATCCAGATAAAACCCCAAATAAGTTACCATTAGAAAGTTGGACCTACAGAGCTGAAGATGCACAAGCTTATAAATACACACAGCTTACAGTTACAGTGGACAGACCCAATAAAGAGGACCTGACCGTTATATCAAACAGATGATATATGAGCAGGCAATCCATCTGTAATCCAGGAGTGACGTGATGTCCTGATATAACCCTACAGGTTTGATCTGGCATCTGCTCAGATTCGCTGGTTTAACCCCTACATTACAGTTAGCACGATGGATGGATGGATGGATGGATGGATAAATAAACCCACTACACTTCCTGGACATCCTTGATCTGCTGATAGGTTGCAGCTAAAATACAGCAATGGCAACTGTCAACCAGGGCTAATAGCATACCTGCAATGTTACTACATAAAAGATGAAACATGTTACCAGATCTGTTACCAAAAATAAATAAATAAAATCACATGAGATGTTTTTCACTAAGCTAACACCCAGTCCACATGTCACGTGTACTGGGTGTTATCTTAGAACTAACATTCCTTAAAAAATCTCTTGGGTGAACTTAGCGTTATAAGTTGTTTTGACTGTGTTTTGGCATTCATGGCCTGAGCTGAAGGCTTAGCTCAGATTTTCATGACATGCTGCTGGAAACCACAACACAAAAAACTGCACATTATCTTAAATTACAAAAACATAAGCAGAACATACTAATCATAATCTCTATTTTGGCACATCAAATTTGCATAGATGAGACCAAACAGCAACTCTCATGTTAAAACTGAGTAGAACTGAATCCATGGCATGGAAATATGTCTAGATCAGCCTGGAAGGTTTCATCACTCTACGTGGCTAAGCCTTTCACAAGGAGGACAGCCACTGGACAACACTTTAAATCAGCCTTAAACAAAGCCTCTGAATAACTATACAAATCAATGTTGTGAACATTTTTATTTTTTGTCAAAGAGGACCAACTAACACTTCCAATGTTAAGAAATGCTTTTTGCAGGGATCTACAAGAACAGATTTACATAATTCAATGTCATGAAAACACATCACTTGTCTTTCCTATAAACCCAGAGTGCTTTTATTGGTCAGCTCGTCTACTCTGATCAAAGGTGTCAACCCACACGGCCTCTAGTAGTTGCTGTGCATTGTGTGCGGGTGTGTCAAACTTGCTGGTAAACTGGAATAAAGATGTTTCAAAGCTAAAGGGCAGGAATTCCAACAAGGCATTTCAGGCAGCTGAGAAAAGATGGAGTCTCTCCCTCAGGTATGCATTTTATAATGGTTTACACGCACTAAAGTCCAACACACTAATGGATAGGGGAAAACATAGAAAGACTCCTTGTTGCCACAGTGTGCACACACAGGAATGCTGCTTGCCATGCAGTTTGACCAAATGAAAAGGAGGTACGGCTGCTTCGCTTATTAAACTGGTGTCAAGATCAAGAATAATATGAATTCAAAATACATAATCAACTTAGTCTGCAAGTATTTAATAGTCATTTAGTTGATGGTATCTATTTCAATAAATTAGTGTGACTGTAGTCTAGTCTAAATTGTAGTGCAGAATTTAGCGTAGCTATATTGCTGTAGGTTGAATAGTTGGACCTAACCTAGAGCAAAACAAAGAATTTTTGTTAACAACTACTTACTTTGAAAACATGTCATTTGAATTTTGCATATAACTGCATTCTAATGCCTGTGACACGACATGACGTGAAGGGTATGAGTGGACTCACCTAGGAACCCCACAGCAACGTAGCCAACTATGGCCAAAACAAAAAGAATACAGCAAATAATGTCTGTGCAGCCTCTGTAACAGAAAAGGACATAGCACTGTAAAGTTAACCGCCAAGACACAGGGAACAAAAACACCACATGCTTAACAACCATTCCCAGCAAAGCACCTTGTTTACCTGTTTTGAATGGGTCCCTTGAAGCTGGGGTCATATTTTCTGGGCTCGCCTGCAGAAGGAAGAAATAATGAAATTGAGATACATACTGACAGCACAATACTTCATCACTGAACAGGTCCAAAAAGAAAAACAGCAGTGAGAAGGTATAACTGATCTACAAGAAGTAGGGCTGTTATTATAGATTGTATGAGCAAGAAGTTCACCTGCTGATAAAATTATGTCTTATGATGACTAATCTTATAACCAGCTATAACAGTTACACAACAAAAATGACAAACCTTTACATGCAAAATAACCTAAAATGTGATCAACAATTACTTATAAAACAATTCTTTCATTAATGCCTGTTCCTAAAATATAAAGTGAATCCATGAACATTTATAGAAGAATAACATTTTTAATTAAAACTGCAGGGTGACAACGCTTTTTTTAACACCAACAGAAAAAGCTGTTCAGGAAATGACCTCAGATGATGAAATCTTTCATATTTTGTAGGCTACAAATTCTCCACAAGAGGCCTTGTTCAGCCACTCAGGGCACAAAAATGTGCTTTCCTTTCTGTTGGGAATTCATTTTGATTTACACAACAGTGAACAGGATATTATTTTTAATGTTGTCTTGATTTTCACTTTCAAACCCAAACATCTTGCTCCACAATTAGCTCCTGATCAAGCGTTACTGCCATCACACACGCTGGAAACTGTGAATGCTGCTTTAAACAGGCCGCATGGAACAGATCTTGAGCATGCCTCAAGGGGGAGTAAAGATGAAGTTACTGAGAGCCAGCTTTTACAGTCTGTGCAACACAGACACGCCTGACAACCCACATTCTAGCCTAGCGAGTAGACACGCCCCTGCAAAGAGATCATGTTGCAACTACAGTTACAAAGTCGCCAGCCCACGACACAAAGACAAAGAGCTGGGAATATGCACACGAGGTACAGAAGTGTTTATCCTACATGGCTGAACCCATGTATATGAAATATGAATGCTGATCTGGGCTCCGGTCACACCTTAAATCCAACACTTAAAGTGAACTTAACACTGAACTTATATGAACTGCAGGAACTAATGAGAGCGGAGCTAAGATCAGTAAGTTTTAACACTATTTCACAGACGTTAAACTGTCACAGTTGTATAAAAACCTCCATTTTCTTTATCTTTTGTAAATGCTTTTTAAAATGCTTCTAGACTGTGTGAGCATTTTAAAGCAGTTAACCTTCAGTTAACCTTCATTCAGATCCAAACCTAAGCACATTACCTAAATACAAAACATTAAAAATGTATTTTTTTCCTGTACCAAGTTCATATTTCACAGATACTATATTTTGTTATGACAATAGCTGGGCTACTGTCCCAGAAAATGATTTGCGGCTTTAAAAAGCTTGATCTACTCTACCGAAATGGAAACTGTGTGTAATATTTTAGAATTATCAGCCATTTATATTTTAGATCAACATCAGCAAATTAATTCTTCCTAGTACCTGGAATGTAGCAAAGCATTTAAAACTTTTTTTTAGAATAAAAAAAGACATTTAAGGAGAAATTCAGAGACTGGTCAGAAAACAAAAAAGGAATAGATCCTCCATGTTATCACTAGCATCAAAGCCACCTAGCTCTCTATAATATACTAAAAACATGCTACTTCACAGATGTACATGTTAGCTACTAGCTCTATTCTATCCCTAAACATTGTAAAAAAGCAGTGGATGTTCCTAGTACTATTCACGGGTGCTTGATATGATGATTTGAACTTTCTAGGGCAGTAGATCACCAGAACTGGACATGGGCTGGACCAGGGCTGGACATGCCTGCTGTAAACAGTGTTGTGCATAACTAACCACACAGCCCACATACGGCATGCAAACAGTGAAAACTCCTAACAGTTATCCACAGAGGCTGCAGGTCATTACACTCAGCAGCACATAAGAGATCAGATAAAACATATCTATGTAAACACATACAAATAAGCAAGCAGCATGGAAAATATTTCTTTATGCCCATTACATTCTCTGTCATTAGGTTCAAGTACTTGGGGTGGGGGAAAAAATAGTAGGAGCATATCACAATGTTGTGTGGCAATATTGTATCGATACTAGTATAATTAATTTCTGTAATTCAATGACTGTAAAATAAGGTTGATATGGGAGTGTTAGTCTGTCAACTTGACATTTCCATTTTTAGATAAAAATGATTAAATTGAGAGGAATAGAGTGACAACTTCATCTTATTAGATACAAAAAAAACGATGACAAAAGCTTCCTTAGCAGACGAATTTGCAGTTGATAGAAGTTAATAGAAGACTGTATATATTATTGCAGCATTTAATAAGATTTACGTTCACACAGCAGGTAAAAGTGACCCAATGTAACTTTCCTCACCAAATCTGATTTATTATCTTTTAACTGGGATCCATATCCAACATCAGTCAGAATAGTATTGTAACTGACCTGCATGCGCAAAAGAATGCTTTACGTGACTCATCCAATAGTAAACATTATGACGACTGTCGAGCTGACATAGAAGTCACAAGAATTCCAATATGGCTCTAATCTGGAATTCCAAAGTGACATTGGATCGAATATGTATTAGATTTCAATACCGCATATGAAAGTGTGTTTTTGTCATTCACATTGCCACACAACACATTTGAGTTACATATGATGAAACAGATCAGTATTTGGGACTTTTACCTGCTGTGTTAACATAGCCCTAAATAGAGCATGCAGTAGGAATGAATGTTTACAAAGAACACAAAGGTGAGCAACATAAACATCACGTATACGAAAGAAATCAGGATTCAGCTTCACAGTCCACTGCACATTCACAATGCAGCACCATAAAGACACAACATGGATGCCGGATCCTTTCCACAGCTTCTTCTGTTTTACTGCAAAGCCTCTCAGACAATGTGTCTGTCTAGTCTTTGTACAGGACACTATGAGCTAATGGATTTAGCAATCTCAGATCCACACTACCTGGCAAATAAGGTCAAGTTTTGACTTCTGTTTAATGTTAAGAGCATGCAGTGGTGCACAGTACTGTCAGCATGAGGGCATGTGCTATTAATAAATCTTTCTTCCTGGTTACAAATGTAGCAAGCAAAATTTCCCCATTACTCTTATATTCCTTTGAGATGGTTTAGTGTGGTGATTCGAGATGGTTTAGTGTGGTGATTTGAGATGGTTTAGTGTGATGATTCGAGATGGTTTAGTGTGGTGATTTGAGATGGTTGAGTGAGGTGATTTGAGATGGTTTAGTGTGGTGATTTGAGATGGTTTAGTGTGGTGATTTGAGATGGTTTAGTGTGGTGATTTGAGATGGTTTAGTGTGGTGATTTGAGATGGTTTAGTCTGGTGATTTGAGATGGTTTAGTGTGGTGATTTGAGATGGTTTAGTGTGGTGATTTGAGATGGTTGAGTGTGGTGATTTGAGATGGTTTAGTGTGGTGATTTGAGATGGTTTAGTGTGGTGATTTGAGATGGTTTAGTGTGGTGATTTGAGATGGTTTAGTGTGGTGATTTGAGATGGTTTAGTGTGGTGATTTGAGATGGTTTAGTGTGGTGATTTGAGATGGTTTAGTGTGGTGATTTGAGATGGTTTAGTGTGGTGATTTGAGATGGTTTAGTGTGGTGATTTGAGATGGTTTAGTGTGGTGATTTGAGATGGTTGAGTGTGGTGATTTGAGATGATTTAGTGCGGTGATTTGAGATGGTTGAGTCTGGTGTTTTGAGATGGTTGAGTCTGGTGTTTTGAGATGATTTAGTGTGGTGATTTAAGATGGTTTGGTCTGGTGATTTGAGATGGTTGAGTGTGGTGATTCGAGATGATTTAGTGCGGTGATTTGAGATGGTTGAGTGTGGTGATTCGAGATGGTTGAGTGTGGTGTTTTGAGATGGTTGAGTGTGGTGATTTGAGATGGTTGAGTCTGGTGATTCGAGATGATTTAGTGCGGTGATTTGAGATGGTTTAGTCTGGTGTTTTGAGATGATTTAGTGCGGTGATTTAAGATGGTTTGGTCTGGTGATTTGAGATGGTTTAGTCTGGTGATTTGAGATGGTTGAGTGTGGTGATTTGAGATGGTTTAGTGTGGTGATTTGAGATGGTTTAGTCTGGTGATTTGAGATGGTTGAGTGAGGTGATTTGAGATGGTTGAGTGAGGTGATTTGAGATGGCTGAGTGAGGTGATTTGAGATGGTTTAGACTAGTGTTTTGAGATAATTTAGTGAGGTGATTTGAGATGGTTGAGTGTGGTGATTTGAGATGGTTTAGACTAGTGTTTTGAGATAATTTAGTGAGGTGATTTGAGATGGTTGAGTGTGGTGATTTGAGATGGTTGAGTGTGGTGATTCGAGACGGTTGAGTGTGGTGATTCGAGACGGTTGAGTGTGGTGATTCAAGACGGTTGAGTGTGGTGATTTGAGATGGTTGAGTGTAATGATTCGAGATGGTTTAGTGTGATGATTCGAGATGGTTTAGTGTGGTGATTTGAGATGGTTTAGTGTGGTGATTTGAGATGGTTTAGACTAGTGTTTTGAGATGATTTAGACTAGTGTTTTGAGATGATTTAGACTAGTGTTTTGAGATGATTTAGTGAGGTGATTCGAGATGGTTGAGTGTGGTGATTCGAGACGGTTGAGTGTGGTGATTCGAGACGGTTGAGTGTGGTGATTTGAGACGGTTGAGTGTGGTGATTCGAGATGGTTTAGTGTGATGATTCGAGATGGTTTAGTGTGATGATTCGAGATGGTTTAGTGTGGTGATTCGAGATGGTTTAGTGTGGTGATTCGAGATGGTTAAGTGTGGTAATTCGAGATGGTTTAGTGTGGTGATTCGAGATGGTTTAGTGTGGTGATTCGAGATGGTTTAGTGTGGTGATCTGAGATGGTTTAGTCTGGTGATTTGAGATGGTTTAGTCTGGTGATTTGAGATGGTTTAGTCTGGTGATTTGAGATGGTTTGTGCTGAATGAACGAGCAAACGAAAACTGATCTGGGATCAGGCCACACCTTTCAAATAACACTAGAACCGAATGAACTGAAGAGACCTGGCCCAAGATTCTGACTTTGACTTTGTACGTTAAGTAGCCGGAACGGAGTTACACGCTTCGTTATCTCTCCGTATTTTCAGTTTACGTTGAATCTGGTTAATAGACATTTTGCCGCAGTATTTTGTCGCTCAGCTTTATTAAGGGCTTTAACCATTCTTGAGAATAAGCGGATTGCTTTGGTTTCCCGAATAGATATGTATGCATTATTAATTGCACATGGCTCCCTGCTAGGAGCGCTGTATTCTTGTTCATACCAACCGACCTGCTGCCGCCAACAAGCGCGTGGGTAAATAAACTCTAATTTAAGTCTCACTAATCAGCGGTACAGTTTCTGCTGTAATGTCGTAATTGAGAGTATCTGTTTTCTGTTTTCACAGTACCCGCACAGAAAACAGCGCAGCTTCTCCTCTCGACCGTTGTTTTTGAGGTTTCGTTTTGAACTACGACACTCGACTGACCCCATTTTACCACAAGACGCCACCAGCGGGGGTTTCTCACGCGGGTTTCTCACACGGGCTTCTCACAGTTTATCCAAACGCAGTGCTCGCTGAAGGACCCACAACACTATTTACACTGAATGGTCCGCAAAACCGGACATTAGGCTCGGTCTAGATAGTAAACGGAGAGTATGAAGCCATGGAGAGTACGAGGCCACGGATCCACCCTGACTGACTTCCAGTTTGATTTCGTTTTGTGTTAACGCCAAACTCCACCCGAGAGGAAAGTGACCGCTTAAAAGACGCACAGGCGACTGAACGATTAGAAAAGGCCTTTACCATTCTTTCCGTAATGATCCTCCTCTTCCACCATGTTTACTCTTCTTTATCTCCACTTGAAGCCAGTACCAGTCGTTCTGACCCACACCCTCCGTTTCCTTCAGTAACTTACTTTCACTTCCGCTTGAATTGTGGTTTTACCCGTCTATGCCCAGCAGAGGCGTCACTGCTCCGACACTTGACGTCCTCTGACTGGCTGTGTCTCAAACGGCACGCTGAGGACTTATACAGTACACTATACAGCGAGGCAGCCGCTCATGTCTGGATCTAATATGCGTATACGCTTACAGATCCCACAACACCCCGGAACTGACACAGTGGAAAAGGGATCGAGTCAGCTCCCCTCGGTTTAAGACACAGCCACAGCCAAACACTAACCTCTCGTCTCCACCAGATGTCCTCGTCATTTCGCATGTCTCACTGTTCAAGAGGTACCCTTCACATCACACACTAGAAAACATCAAGACATAAGACCTAAACTAAAAACAGGTCACGTGCGCAGTGTTTAACCTCTAGTGGTGAGGTTGGGTATTGAAACCTGTCGATCCCCACCACTCCACCCTTCCGTCTCCACTCTATGCGACCTCCCCTGTGGTTGCCTTAGTGCCTTTTTCTAATGTGTTGAGCTCTTTCATAGATGGGGAGGACTTCTTCTTTAGTTTTTTAATTAAAATAATAAGACTCAAACGTTTCACAGAACAAAATGGTTATCCAGCACCAGAGTTTTAGCCATTTATTTAACCCACTGATCAGTCCTACCTGGCATGCTGTGCATTAGGGTTCAAATCATTAGTACAGTGTTGTGAGCCAGTGTTTCAAACATTCAAGTATTTTATAGTTTATTCAGTACAAAATGAAAACAGTGCTTCACAGACCATAGCGAAAGCAGTAATCGAATGCACCTCACTGCTTGGAATACTTTTACCTTTAAGTAAGTTTAAATAAAGCATGAAAAGTATTTCCTGTATTAATACACTGTGAAAATGCAGTTCAATTTAATGTGAAACACATTTTGTGTGAGCATCACCTTTTCACCATACATGTTCATTGGTTAATGCAAATGACAGAATCAGTTTTATTCATTCAGTTCGTGTATGATTAGTTATATCTGTAATCTTTGTTAAAACTCCATGCAATTACAAAATATATACTTAATCAGGTGAAAATCAGCTCAAAATAATGAAACTTGATGTGTATGTCTGACATCATGAGACGTGCGCATGATTCAATACTCAACTGCACATGTGACTTAAGCAAGGACGGTCCTTATTGCCATACCTGACTGACTACATGAGGTCATCATGGTCGTCACACTTTCCATTCTGACTCATGCTTTTGTGTTGGTGGCATTCTTTGCAAGGAAAGTATGCCTCATAGAAGAGTGAGAAAGCAGTTGGTGTCCAGAGGCCACCTCCATACCAATCACAAAATCTGTTGGTACTGTGTGGGAATATTTAAGATGTATGGGTTGGATTATCCCAAGTCACCATTAGAAACCTTTACAACTCTGTGCAGAGATGTTTGGCATGTTACATTATCCATACAGAGACAAACGACTTTTGTATGTGTGGCTCAATAAATATTGCCCATATAAGTCTTAATGTATCATTTATTGTTCCTGGTAACCTTTATTTTCCTTCCCAACAGCGGTCTAATCCAACAGTTTCTTCTGGGTGTAACTATTCTTTTAACAATAAGTGTATAAAGGCAAATGTATATTAAAAATAGATCACATGGAATACATACATGCAAAAGGGAGGAGTCTAAGAGGGCTAAGTCTTAGGGGGTAAGGGGAGCAGTTTTGATACAATGCAGTTTCCTGCACTGACAGTGAAAGTGAAAGCACTGTGTCCGCTGTTGATCACATATCCGTTAACAGGAAAGCTTTAAGTAATCACAGCACAGAATGTCAGGGTAAAAAGTAACTCAGATAGGGAGACGTTTACCAACAAGCAAATTCAATAGTTCTTTTTTTTTTTTACCCAACAACCAGTCATAAAAAACCGTGAAGAAATGAATCAGGTTTCCTTGTCAGTCCAGGTGAAACAGGAAAGGAACACATTAGTAGAACACATTCTCTGTCTCTGTTTCAGAGCTGAGATATCATGGCAGTTCAGATACAGAGAGAGTTATTTATTCACAAAATCACCTTGTGAGTCATTTAGCCTGAGTGGTAACTGAACCAAAAACCTGCCTTGCCTTTGAGTGGGTGATGTCAGTTTATCAGTCACTTATCCACATCCCTTATACTTGAGCCATCAATGATATACCATAGTTATTTATAATACAGTACTTCCTTATTTTACACCACACAAATAACCAGCCCAGAGCATGGAGGACAAGTACTGAACATTTTCTATCAAGCTATCCACAACTGAACAACTGCACTCATTCTTTTGAGTCAGTCTGTCTAAGCAGTTAAAAACCAGAATATAAACTGGAAACCTGACACAACTGTCTTTGTCTAGCACAGCAGATTCTCATGTAAAAATAGAAGAAAAAGGAAGTTGTTGAGTGTTGTCAGCCTTACTGTTAGGGTACAGTCATTAACCTTGCATCAGCCTGCTGTATAGACATAACCTCTACAGTGGGGTGGCCAGGCTAGACCCAGTAAACTTTTTTGGTATGGCAGACTTTTTTTGTTTTTATTAAAATTTTTGAATTCCCTGAAAAACACTATTCGAAAGGAAGATAAAGATTACCAGGAACAATAAATGATGAAATGGTGATAAATGTAGACTGATATGGGCAATATGAATTGAGCTACACATACAGAAGTAGTGTCTCTCAATATGGCATCGGGACACCATATTTGTTAATGTCACATGTTCAATGTCTCAGCATGGAGGTGTATAGGCTCCTAATGGTGTGCTGCAATGATCCATCCCATGCAGCTGAATATACTCACGCAGTTCCTGCAGATGTTGCCGTAGAGGTGGAGTGTCACCAGGCTGTCTGCACATGTGACATGTGACAACAAAATGCTCATATTGGCACTGATATTTCTTTAGCCTACTTCATCTGCTGTAGCTCAAAGAGCAGCTGCTGAAGGGACATACCACGCAGTGGAAATAATAGGAGTGATCAAATGATTAATGTGCCCATGATTCTACATCACTTAACAGAATCGTGTTATTGCCCACCATATTTTTAATGTAGTAAGTGGTTTTGTGGTCAATAAAATAATGTTGGCTTTATATCTTGTTTATCTTTATCTTATATGTTTAACCAATGTTTGCTGTCTCAATAAACAAAATGAACAAGACCAGCAACAGGTGAATTTGCACAATGTGTGTCAGCTGTGCTTCGGACCCCCAAAGGCGGATTAATCTGACATTTGTGAGTGTACTGAAAAATATACAAAGCTAACTCTGACAAAACTTGAGGAAACAAAACTTTAAGGAATTATCTAATACTGACCTCATTTCTTCCTCTGTATAATGTTATTTGTGTGTCAGACCTTATTTATTAGTGCACATGATGTATATATAAAATATATAAAATTCCCACCAAATCTGTCCTGGTACCTCTTACTTGGCAGTGATTATTTCAGGCACAGAGTGACTTGTAGCAGATGCACACCATATTTTATTCCTCCTTTTTTCAGTAACAGTGTTACACGGTATACTGACCCTAGAAATCCCAATGTTATCATTACATGTATAGCTGTACTTAAGGTTTAAATAAGAGCTGTAATTCCAGTCAATGTGGGGCAGTATGTGTGTGCAGTACTCTGTTTCCAGTCCCTGAAGGCAAATACGGCATGTCATATGACAAAACAAGAGGCATGAGTGCTAGAGAGGCCCACAAATACTCTGATTTTGATATTATATATTTGATATAAATAAATTGTAAACAGCAGCACTACCACAACCCCGCTGCACTGAACACACTGCATGACGGAAAAAGTCACACGTCACTTTCATGACTTAAAATGAAACGCATGTGCAAATAATTTACCAACAACCGTGTGGTAATGATGGCAGAGAGTTCATAATCCAACTCCAGCCCACAGAACAATCTGCACTCTAAAAAGTCCCGTTTGTAATTGGGTTTCAGCAACTAAAGTTTGACTCTTCCCCCAAATAAATAAATAAATAAATAAATACATTCATACATACATATATACATATATACATACATAAATAAATAAATAAATAAATGAAACCTCTATTAATTTTAACCACCACAGCATTTAACACCGGTATAGATAATTACTTACAGCCAGTAAGATTTTAATCCAGAACACATTTCTGCTTTTCATCACTTGTTTCTACAAAATAATAATAATAATCTACCTTTGTTAACAATAATAACAATTGAATACATTAAAATAATACATCAGGTTTTGTGCATCACTGTAACACTGATATAAAAAGAATTTAAAAATGTGGCATGGGAAATTTAGACAGTAGTCCCAGATGCCAATTGTCTTCACACACAAAAGATAAAATACTTTGCTTGCAATGTGTGTCAAATAGTATCTAAATTATCTCTGTTTAAGTAATTTTGCAAATAAAAAGCATAATAATTAAAGTACAACATCGCTGTGGTAATGAAATCTCCAGTCACTAAGGCCACAATGGTAATGATTAATGTAAATGTTAATAACAGGAGGCTACTGTAATGAACATTAACAGACATAAAACAGAAGGCATTATATGTGTCAAAGCACATATCCACATACACTCACCAGCCACTTTATATTTGTACAATTTGGCAAAAAATCTACACTTATAACAAATATAAAGTTTTGAGTGACACTGTCAGAAAGCTATTCATTTAGCCATCTTACTGATATTATAGTTTGTGGTGTGAAAATGAACTGCATTATTTTGATTATTGTTCCTAAAATTGCATCCACACCATTTACACACAGAAAAAGGGCAGAATATTAAAAATACCTTTCAAAGTACACAAGTGCAACACCACCACTCACTACAAAGCCTAATCAAGGCTGCAACGCCAAACCCTTCCTCTGGTTGAGTATGGTATCTCAATGAAGTCCACACAAACAGAACATGTATGCACCTAGATATGAGATATTTTATTAAGAGATAAGAAAATAGCTATTAATTTTAAATACCACATCTCAAATATCTATCTAGTGGCTGTTAAATGAGACAGCAATTGGGTTTATTTCAAATCACAGGTGTGCTGTGAATGGCTGCTTTCCAAGCACACAATAAAGTGTACATAAGAACCTGACTCACTGTGGATTAAATCTAAATCACAGCTAAACTTAGTCTGCAAAGTACTAACTTCCGAGTGAATTACCTTCTATAATTCTATACTCAGAGCTCCGTCAGCTTTAGTACTCCTGTTTGAAGCACCATCAAAGTAATAACGAAACTGGGTAACGAAAACAGCACCTCCATTATTTATCTGTTTCCTGCAACCTGAAAAGAAGGCTTTATTTGTCAATTATCTGCACAATGTGATGCTACAGCTGGGACGTATGGTGCCTGTCCATTAATGCTGATAATGTTTCAACAGGTTCTATTTGGGGTTACATGGGGAATTTACACAGATCCTTTATCCTGTACGGATCAGTCAGTCAAACTACACCTCTGCTAAAACCAATTCCGATCAAAGAGGGCATTATTTGATGAATAATTGAGGGTTACTCAATATCCATCACAAACGGGACACACTGAAGCAGCTACACATGATCAGATCACCATGTCTGATGCCGGGCATCTGCTAGGCGTTTGAAGTCACCCATCACTGGGTCTTGGAGTGATGTGGCTCCATCCAGTTAATTTGGGATGGGCTGGGTTGTACAATTTGGGGGAAAAAATCTATTTGTCTATTGGCTGTTTATATATACACAATTGCACACAATTTTCATATTAAGGTTCCAAAATAAAAAGGATTCATCTTTTAGACATAGTCTGAATGGTATGAATACAATGATTATGCTGCTATTTCATGTACTGTTGCGTACTACCTGCACTGAATAATAATGCAATGGAACAGAGTCTCTGACCTGCTGTAACCACCAATAAAAAGATTACTGTCTCTTTAAGATACACCTAAGTACTATGTGTAGGAGCACAGCTCCACTGTGTTTTTGTGACCATTATATGGTCAAACAGTTTATAATTATACAAACTATTTGGAATACCGTCAACGCATGTTCAACATGTGTCTAGCATCTACTCCATCTGCTCATTTCTCATCACCAAGGGTCTCTGCTATCTGGGTTGGAAGTTTAAAGCTAGGTCCCAAGCAAAACACTCCCCTTTCCTCCTCGACTGTCTGTCAGTGTAACGTTTAAATGCAGATAATAAAATCTGAATTGTCTGTCCGTTCAGTAACCTCTGACTAACCTCAGACACCCACAAACCCTAATCAGACCCACCACATACACACTTTCGGAGGGCTGATTGTTAAGTCCATGTGAGTTAAAGGTACAGACAGGATCAGTCTGGCTGCTCTGTTGCACCAAATCCTTTAGGGCATACGTGACAGAATTTCTCACTATTTATAAAAAATATTTCTGCCTTTAGTTCTTACAACAGTCCAGTTGTGAACAGTCCACATTGTGTTTCATTAGCACTTTTATGATTAGTAGGCTATTACTGCATCCAAGTTCCCTTTAAGATCAACTAATCACATTAAATTCACAATGCTGAACCATTCACTCCAGTCAGACAGCAGGTCCCAAGATTTCCAGATAAAACCTTCCCGTATATAGAGATCTCAGGGGTTATGGCTACATGGTCATGCTGTAGAACTATTCCTTATATATAAGTGTGTGTGTGCATGTGTGTGTGTGCATGTGCGTGTGAAAAAGAAAGAGAGAGAGAGAGAAAGAGAGAGAGAGAGAGAGAGAGAAACAGAGACAGAGAGGGAGAGAGAGAGAGAGAGAGAGAGAGAGAGAGAGAGAGAGAGAGAGAGAGAGACAAACAGAGAGGGAGAGAGAGAGCATACTACATAAGACTACTTGAAATTGATGGGTAGAATAAATAGTAGAACCCCCGTGCTGGATGACCATTATGTGAGAAGAAATAGAGGATCACGCTTATTACTGACCACAAAAAAAGGTAAAGAAGGATGAAAACAGGGTGAGCCCACGGTATATACTGCTCCTTTACATAAATTCAAATAGTATGAATGCATTGCCCCATAAAATAGCTCTATATCCATGTAAACTAAATGCTACAGCTAAGCACTTGTCACAGAAGCTAGCAGCTAACAAAACCATGACTAATAATTAAACTACACAGTCACCGATGATCATACATAACCAACAACAGTTACAAAAGGATGCTCATTCTCCATTAACCAATTAATAAATTAGCTTTATTGTGTTTTTTTGTTGTTGTTTTTTGTTCTGTTTTTTAGAACAGCTAACAGGCAGAAGTGAGCAGAGCTGTGAAATGTTTTATTCACAACAAACTATTCGCCAACAAGAAGACTGCTATTTTATGGACTATATTATGAACCATATGTATCAAATATACTGTTAGAATTTAGCTAAAATATCATTAAAATGTAAGATCATGGTACATCAAGATCACAGTATAAACAATATACTGTATCACCCAGCTTTTTAGAGTCAGGGAAACGCAGGGATCTGTGAGGAAACATGAGGAAGAGCAGCAGCAAACACTGATAAAGCACATTCCTGAGGGATCCGCCAAAACTTCGTTAAGGAACAACGCTGGCAGTGCAAATGCTGCTGTACCAACTTAACACCAAACTGAACCATGGATACTACATGTATGGTCAACTCTGGATGAACACTTTTCTTTTACCATGAATGCTGTAAAATCAGAAAGTGAGCCACAGAATAGATGAGATGAGGAGGAGTCTGTACTATGTTAGCTTAGATGATATTACGAGAGAAAGGTATGCACAGAAAAATGTTTGACGTGCTCTGTTTGTTCTGAAGAGGAACGATTTTTCACCTGACCTGCAGGATTCTCCTGCTATTGAGGCAGTAGATTTAAGAACTACCATCTCCTCCAATGTCCTACTACTAACAAGTAAAACCATACTAAATACCATGGTGATCCCCAACAACTGTCGTTCAGGTTTCTTTATTTGTAGTCCTGTGAACTAATCTCGCAGGAAACATCAATGCTGCAGCTCCTCATAACAGGCTTAAAACAGCAGCTATAAGCAACACTGCCAACACTTAAATTCAACCAGGAAGCCGGCCCCAACCTCATGCCAACCGCAGAAGAAGGTTTGCAAGGCATTTTTGCTGATGGTTTCAGTTCATTTCTTGTCTCTTTCCCCTCAGTGTTTTTTTAGATCGGTTTGAGTAACGTCACAGCAACACAGCTTCATGACATCATTTGCAAAGAGCCAACTACAGCTCCTCACGGTCACATCGGAACAGGAACCAAACAGGTTTTAATACACTTCGCCACTTTGCCCACTATTCCTCCTCCACCTCACTGCTGCCAACACGTCTCTTCGCCCTTGCTGGGTCTAAAACGTCTGTCTGAATATCTGGATCTTCTTCTTAGCTGTGTCTCCTTTTCAACTACAGGCGGAGATAAGACTGCGGCCACCCTCCTAGCCTTGTCCAGTGCCAGAGCATGAAGGCCCCCTGTTAAGCTCGGCCCAAGGCGCTCTGTGTATTACAGAGCCAGGCCTGTTCACCAACGCAGAACGGACAGCTGGCAGACACGGGGAAGATAGATGTTCACTGAATTTGACTAGAAGTGCGTTGGATTAAAATCATATAATGCATATTTCAACGCTCTGAATACTCCAGGAATAAAATTAACCTGCCAAACGAACGTTTTTCAACTCATTCATTCTGAAGTACAGACTGAAACGTAGATCTCCAATAGGGCTAGACGAAGGACTTCTCCAGGGGTACCGGATTTAAACGGCCACGGCCCGTTACTGTTTGGGCGTGTCTGTTCCTGACTAACTCAAGCTCAACTAACGTTGCTGGGTTTAACACTGTGTTTTGAATCGGTGAACCATCGATACCCTCTGTTTAGAGACGTAGAAGAAATCCCCAGTGACTGAGGCTGCGTTTACGGATAAATTAAAACAAACAAATAAACAAAACAAAAAACTAACGGCAGAATGAGCCCCGCCCACACAGCCGCGGGTCTCACTACTAAACTGTAAACTGTCTACTGAACACTAAACACTCCTTTTACAGCTAGCACGCAAGCGCACGTCGGTTGTTTTGACTCACCATATTTGGGCTCCTCGTCCTCGATATTCATTTGGGAGTCAGGTTTGAAAAGGCAGACCCAGAAGGCTAGCTTGTTTTATGTTTCCGAAAAGCGGCAGGACAGCTCCAGCGTGAGGGGACCAGTGTGACACATCCAACACTTTTCTCAGTCTGCTGTTTCTGTCCATTAGTACAGCTGGAATTCTCTACTGACAGTCACATTAGCCAATCGCTGAGCGCCCGCTTAGTCCCGCCCATTCAGCTCTGCAGGGGCGCGACACGAATCAACGCAGGCTGAGGTAACCATGAATCTAGTTTGCTTTTCATGGTCGTTTAGTTTTTGACTAAAAGGCCACCCGCAGGACGGCACAAATATGTATATTGTCAAAAATAAATAAATAAATAAATAAATAAATAAATAAGGAACCTCGGAAGGTCAGGAAATAAACTGCTGACCCATAAACGTAGTCAAACTAAATGTGTGTGGGGGCCCTTTATATCCAGGAAATGTATTAGTAGAAACGAGGATGGTGTAAAAGTCGCACTTCAAAGGGAAATATTTAAAAGAGGCCAACATTTCCAACTGAAAACTGCTGTGTTTATTCAGGACAGTAGAAAACAACACTGCCCAAATAAAGGCTAGGTCGCTCCTAGTCCTACTTCTTCTGGCAATGGCTACTGGACACAACCCCAGCCTTAAAGGGAAACTCCACTGATTCGCAAATAATCAGTATAATTATATGATTAAATATATTACCAAAATTGGTGTGATGTTTTTTTGCTCTGGAGAAATGTGCAGAATTGCTCACAGATTCTGGTGATAGGAACCAGACATCTGAGGACTTTAACATCCCTAAAACCTCACAGAAAATACATTACATGAATAGGTTATGAATACACAGCTGGATTTCTGAAGCGTTGTTTTGTAGTAGTTTTGTAATGATGTTTTGGCCTGAAAAAACATTTTAATCAGTTTGTTTTTATCCATTTATTGTGGAGGAATACATGAAGGGTGTTTTAAAATAGTCCCCAAAGGAATGTTTTCTCACACTGACCATTAATTTACCCTCATTAATGTAACATATAAACACAGAGGAAGATGTGTGATTAAATGACTGTATTTGCATTGCAGACAAGACCCCTGGTTCCTACCAACACCACTGTGTAGAAATCTGCACTTGTCAATCACTCTGAGTTACAATGTTAACATCTCAACCCATGAGTTATAAAGAAATGTAGAAAAACGGTCAGGCAAAAAAATAAGTCAGTAAACACACGGCAAACGGCAACAACAACAATAAAAACAACAACACAAAACGTCAGCTTTGTGGCCTACAGTACAGTAAATGTATACCAAGCCCCAAAAGTCCCTCTCAGAGCATGTGACAGTCCCTCCCCCCCCAACTAAACAGTCAGCAATCCTGACAACCCACATGGCTCAAAGTCCTTTAAGTGCACAGAAATGCGTCACCCTCATTGCAATGATCCCTCAGCAGGGGTTTCAGAAAGTCCTCTCTCCTGCTTCGCACAAGTACCAGCTTCCAAGTCCCACTCAGGATGTCCCACTGGCCCAGCATGGTCTCCATCATCAAAAGAATAGCTGCGCTCAGGAGGAAGTGTTGAATTCTAATGCTATTGGGAAGGATAAAGATACCAGGAACAATAAATGATGATAAATTGGGACTGATATGGGCTATATTTATTGAGCTACACATACAGAAGTAATATCTCTACTGCAGTATGGCATTGGGCCACCATGTTAGAAATCTCTGCATAGAGTTGTAGACGCTAATGCAATACATGCAGCTTGCATATTCTCACACAGTTCCTGCAGATTTTGCAGTGAGGTGGAAGTGGAGTGACATCAGACCTTCTGGGGGTCCAATTCTAGGGTTTTTGTTTTTCTCTTTTTATGTGTTACCTCTAGGGGGTGTCATTAGGAGACATTCCCTTTGAAAATCAAGACTCTGTTGACAGGCTTACCACGTGTGTGTTAAATATTTCTCAGTGGATGTTCCAGATTGTAATCATCAGAAACTTTGGTACTAAAATACACAGAACGATGCCTCATGAGTAACTATGTTTCACACCCAGCCATGTCCTGTTCATGTTTGTCTGTTTTTTATGGCTTCCTGTTTTTGTCTCGTCATGTCCATGTGCTGTCTGTCACTCTGTTCCATGTGCTTTTGTTTGTTTTGATCTTTTGCTCCTCCTGTCTCCTCCCTCTCGTCAGGCCCCTCACTTGTTTCTTGCTCCGCCCCTTCCCAGGTGTATCTCGTTAGCCTTTGTTGTTTTATACTCCATGTTGTCCCCTTTGTTCTTGCTTGCCGTTTGTCCTCCCACCAGTGTTTATCTCCATGTTGGTTGTTTGTCTCTGTTAGTTGTTTCTGTTTCCTATTTGCTCAGCGCTGTTTTGTTTCTCAGTTGTCCTAGTGTTTTGGTTTTGATCCTTTGTCATTAAATACTTGCACTTGCATCCGGTCTCCTCGTCGTGTTCAAGGTAACACTATGGACTTTTGCTTTATACACCAAACATGTACAGGGGCAATCTTAGAAGCACAGACCCTAACAAACAAAAACAAAGCTTATTGTAATGTTAGACAAACACACCAGACACTTGTGGATATCTAGAAAGGTTTGAGGTTTAATCACAAAGGGATAATCCATAAGCATAAGCAAAAAACCAGGCCAAGTCAAAACCTATGAAATATGAAGACATATGAAGAAGGCAACAGTGAGAATACAGGTAAGGGTAGAACTCAGCAGAGCAACCAGTCCAAACAAAGTAGAAATCGGCAATAGAGGTAAAGCAAGAGCCGAGGGTAAACCAGGAGGTGTGTCACTTACATCACTCCATATGAATGTCACGGTTCTCCTGTATCTTTCAGGATAGATGTTACTGCTACTGCTAGTTTTAGGAGTCTGAATGACTTCACCAACATGTGATCGTACATCTGCAGATACATGGCTTTTTGCAGATTCCTTCTGTAAGATATGAAAGAATGGAGAACCCTCGTTCTGCTATTACACTACTGAACTCAGTTGCTCAGTTTTATTAGATATGAGTATCTCTAAAGCAGTTTAAGGTTTTTTAGATTAAATAAAAAGGTTTGATTGTAATGCTATTGGGAAGGTAGATAACGTTTACCAGGAACAATAAATAATGATAAATTTAGACTGATGAGACCAATATTTCTTGAGCTACACAAACAGAAGTAGCGTCTCTACTGCAGTATGGCATTGGGCCACCATGTTTGCCAGTATGCCAGATGTCTCGGCATGGATTTGTAGAGGTTCCTAATGGTGTCCTGTGTTAATCCATCCCATGCAGCTTGAATATTCTCACAGAGTTCCTGCAGCTTTTGCAGTAGAGGCGGGGGTGGAGTGACACCAGCTTCACCATACTGATGATACTGACATGGCTGATGAGGTTACTATGTTGCAGTAAATCAGCTTAGACTCTGTCAGTTGATCTAATTTCACTAAGCATCATAGTCTTAAATGGTAGCATCTGCATTTGGTTTTCCTGGAAAGGGCAGCTTCTAAATATTTGCAATAACAATATAATAATAATGCACTGTGTAACACGTTATTGTTTTAATATGTGAAGAGCATGTTGTTTTTAGGATAAATCATCATTTTCTACTGACACTTTAACTAATATATTTTTATGCGACGTTTGGCCCTGATGGCTTGCCATAACGCTCAAATTCAAGGATGTAGACCAGCTCGTGAACTAATAACATCCTTACGTCGTTTCCTCGCTTTGTCCTCCGCCCACTTCCCGTTCCAGTCTTTTCTACAACTCCGCTCTTTCCTGCAGAGACTCTGTTTTAAGGTAGGATTAACGGTTTTCCACCTCGTATTTATGTTTTACGTTAGCTTTGCACTGACACGTGAGCTGATACAGTTCGCAAACCAGGAGGTCATTTTCACCCCGCCTACAGTCAAGCTTCTTCATTAGTCCCGTAGCGCTGTAAACCTACAGCTTTCACTTTCATGTTTCTCTGCGTTTTCTCTTTGGGATCCGCTGAATATTCCTGCGGGGTTTGGTGGGGGGGTTTGAATGGGGTAGGGGGGGGGGGGGGTGAGATTTCGATCAATCATGTATGTGTGTCACTCGTGTATATCGGACATTTACGAAAATACAGAACAAATCGCGCCCCATATTGGTTTAATACGGGACGCCACATTTAATTGCCAAATAATGGACGATTCCGTATTTTACGGGACGGGTGGCAACCCTACCTCTGGGACCTGCAGGTAAAGTTCCTGTACCCAGATGTGCGATTCGGAAAGTTGTTTGGTTCTGAAGGTTTACTAATTTGATATGCATGATATAATTACATTCAATGGACCCGTGAGTGCAGTTTTGACATACAGGAGCTCAGTGAAAGTGCGCCAGAAATGGTCAAAAGATCACCAGATATTATGGTTAGTGATCAGGGCTCTTCAACAAAGCTATAACTGCTGATGAGTTATAGCAAATGAAGTTAAAAACGCCATAGCCACAATGGTAAGTTGACATATGGAGACCCCAATGAGCACAAATTTAAATAAGTATTTACCAAGAAACTTCACAGCAGGTTTACACCAATTTTAAAAAGTTAGGGTTAAAATCCAGAGACTAATTTGAAATGTGTGGTTCACACACAGTTAAACGTCACAAAGAAAGTATGTTTATTTCTAAATACACCTCAGATTCCAGAGGTGTTTGGAATACTGCACTACGTGATATGAAACCAGTTTTGTGAGCATGAGTAAAATGATGTGAATGTGATATGGTGTAAATACTTTATTCATAGGAGCCATAAAATTGGATGTATCAAGTCATTCTTAGAAATTCACTTATAAGGTGTTTCAAAGACGATGGCTGCAAAATTGCAGCTCGAACGGACATATATGGACAGTTGTAACAGCTATGTTGCATGTATAGCGCCCCCTATGGATGTAAAAGTACGAAATCTGATACACTACCTCAGAATCTAAACCAAATTCTCTAAACCAAAAGTTCTAACTTTCTAATCCAAAGTTTCAGTGTTTTGGAATGAAGCGTTTTTGAGTTACAGTGTTACATTTGGTAATAAGTAAGGTTCAGGGTCTGGAGAATTGTGAGATTTATTTTCAGATTTTTTGTGAGTAAACCCTACGACTAGTTTGCAAAAGTAAGTTTTGCATATTATGCAAATTAGCAAAAAATGTAAGTGAGTGGAGTTAAGTAGTGAAGATAACAGTTGAATTTGTTTTGGCTCAGGCCGTCAGGAAGAAAATGTGTTTTGTCTGTCAAAAACTCCCTGACCAATCGCCCGGGCCATTGTGCTTCATAGGGCTCATGTTTTGCACCTGAGAAGCGGGAGGGACCATTACCTTTTGATGAAGTTTCATGTCTGTGCGGCTCATGGTTTAGTCTTCACGATTCGTTTTAGTGGAGAAAAAGAGGAGGAAGTAATAATCAAATGAAAATCCAAAATCAGACCAAGATCAAAAACAGCTAACAAGCACAACGGGGCGTGCGACGTGACAAGTCCAAAGTCTACAAAACTATAACAAGTAACCAAGCAAATGGGAGGTAGAATTACCAGGTACATTTCATGAGCTGTAACTGAAGGCTGGAAGGATGCAGAGATACTGGCATGCAAGAATGCAAAGATATGTAGATACACAGAAGGCACTGATATACAGGTTTGTCCATGTCACTGTGTAGAAACATTAGGTGAATAAATATGAACCAAGCCAACAGGAAAAAAGTCAAAAACAGTGAAGCTGGTCTAGGTGGTCACTGGTATCAAAGGAAGCACTGACACTGCACAGTGTTAGAACAGATATTGCTCCTGCATATAAACGAATGTCTTTCTTCTTTTTCAGAAAAAGATTCAGCTTTTATTGTGCTGGAGAAGCCGCCTGACATAACATCCGACATAACTGAGGTATTTACTATCTGGAATACTGATACTGCCTGAAACACGTTCTTTAAAAGCTTGGTTAGTTATGTTGCACGATTGAGAGTGGGGGATTGAGATGACTGATTTTGTTGAATACAATTTTTATTAATATAATTAACTGGAATATTTTAACCATAATATTTTACATGCCGTTAAAGGACACAGGCGCTTGTACCATGATGGACTAATGAAAGTTTAACTGGAAAATCTTATTCCTATTCTCACGTCTGGTGGTGAACATGGAAAAGAAGCTCATGAACGCTCTTTCTTCTTCCCAATTTATATCATGTGTCTTTGCATATCGTTGCTGTCCAAAGAAAAACAGGTATCTCCAAAATGGCAACTTTACAGGAGAGACCAAAAACCTCATTTGATTTGAATGGGAGTCAATGGAACCAAACGTCTTTCCAAACAATTTTGGGGTATTTCTGTTTGTCCATTCTTCATGAAATTTCCACACAGTGTAAATATCAGCTCATATGATCAAATGAAGCATAAAAGTAAAAATCAACAAAAATGGAGATACATGTTTTTCTTTGGACAGCGACGATATATATATGTATATGAAGAATGTGGTGGATGTTATCAGTGTCTGTGAGGGTCAATCAATAGCCAGCATGCTAACCGGTCAATAATAATAATAATAATATATAATAGGTGCTTAGAAAACTAGCTAGCTTTCCTGGACCTGTGAAGATGCCCACACATGACAACACATGTGGCCTCAAACACACCCACAAGAGACAAATTTGGGACGACATGGGCGACATGTTGCCTGCTAGCATGAATGTAGGCTAACAAGTGGCACAGCGCCTTGAAAAGTGATGGAGAAACAAACATTGGATTGTTGGTGCACTGCATACATTACTGTGGGATGTTTCAGTGGGACTGAGAAGCAGTTGATTTAATTTATTGGAAAAAACTGAAAAGAAGCTTTCATTAAAGAGTCGCTCATCACTGTCTTGCACATGGTCAGACTGACATTTCAATTTGTTGGAGGAGCAGTTCCTTAACAGTGCTAAAAAATACCTCCACATCGAAGTTTCTTGGACATCATTGTAATTTTTATACTATGTCCTGTTTTTAATGTGCCATGGTGGCTTCATCATAGAAAGGGTTTGGGACATGACTCATCTTTGCTTTATCTTCTTTGTCATATGTTGTGAAAGTGCATCAGACATCACATATATAATCTAATCAACAGTGCAAGCTATCATGAGCTGGCAAAAGCAAAGTGTCCCCTGTACACAAACAGCATTGCAGGCATAAAACAGAAATAATATCTAGTTTATGGGCTTTTTTTAAAGTATATGCTCTCTGAGTTGCAGATTTTTTTCTATTTGCAGAAACTGAACACAAAGGAAAATGGATTCTGATTGTAAGTAAGCACTTGATAAGTATGAGCACATACAGTCTAACTGCCAACAACAGCTATTATGCAATCAATATAGAGTAATAGAATGGACATATTTAACAGCTAATGACCGAATAATGACTAATAAAGATTAACTACTAATTATTTAATGTAATTATTAATTACCTTGTAGTAAGCCTTTATGTAAACTCCTCAGGTGCTCTGTTTGTGGACCTTCAAAGAGCAAATCTTATCCAGCGGGTTTGTTTAGTAATGCCGTTGGCTGATAAGCTGCTATCAAAGAGGATGTTAAATAACGAGGCATATGCAGAGATTCAGGCAAAACATACCTCCCACGCTCAGATGAGAACACTCTACAGGCATTTGGACAGTGTAGGAAATGATGCCAAAACTGTCTTTTACCATGCACTGAGGAATGACAGTCCTGCCCTTATTGAAGACCTAAGGAGAACATTCAGGAATGCAGGTTAGACTTTAATATAATAATGAACTGTAATATACGACATTGTCCTTCTGTTAACTCTCCTGTTTCTAATTGTTATCTACAACATTCACAGAGACGTCACATAACAGGCAGGAACCTTACTCTGACACTAGGGAGGAAGAAACAACTGAGGTGGTGGATTCCCCCCAGAGCTTTGAACAAAGATGGCATAGAATCAGCAATAAATGGGAGCCACTGCTAAAGGAGCTCTTAAATGATTCCGATCAGCAGAGCGTGGGGAATGGGAAACTTTTGCTGTGCACAAAGAAGGACAAATACAAACTTGGAGAAGGAGCTGATGGTACCCTTTACCTTGGAATAAAAGCAGATGGTACCGAGGTAGCCATTAAGCGCATGATCAAGGCCAACAATGATCAACTAAAAAACGAGATATCACACCTGCGTCTACTTGAGAGCATCCATATAGTCAGATATGTAGATTTGTTTGAAGATGAACATTTTAGTTACCTTGTTCTCCAGCTCTGTGAATGTGATTTGGAACAACATATGAAAGAACTTCGTCAGAAAGAAATAAGGGACGAGGACAGGATGAAGGCTTTAAAGAAAGTGGCACAAGAAGTACTGCTTGGGCTACAAGAGGTCCACAAGGCTGGTGTGATTCACAGAGACATAAAACCCCAAAATGTGCTGATAGGTATTATTATTTTTTACATTTATTTTCAAATGTGCTACAGGGCTGAAAGCAATGGCTGCGATGTCATTAACCACAAACATAATTAACCTTCTAACTTTTTTGACAGATGTGAATGGTGGAGCAAGGCTGGCTGACTTCGGCATAAGTCGCAGACTAAACAGAAGTAGAAGCATCAGGTACACCTCAAGAGCTGGAACTGAAGGCTGGGAGGCTACAGAGATACTTGCATGCAGGGACACAAAGTGCCATTACACAGAGAGCACTGATATACAGGTTTGTGCCCCTCACTGCATTCCAGCATCAGGGGAAGAAATATTAAACTGCAAGAGCCCAAATCAGTGCCTTACTCTCATAACTGCGTTACTAGTCATTACTTTCATAGTAGTTACTAGGGCTGAGGTACTGTAATAGATTACGTCTCAATATTCCTTTTTGAGTATATAGTCAGTAGTGCCGTAGCCATAGCAACCGGGTGGGATGGGTGGGTTTGGAGCATCTAATTTGAAGTTAGCTTCGGGGTCAATAATAAGAGCACAGCAAAGTGCAATGACGGCTAATTATAAAACGGCTTGTGAGTAGCATCTGGTTGTGGTATGGTTAGTTAACATTAACTGTGCTTGAGCTGTCAGAAAACACTCTGAAGCATCCAGAAACGTTAGTCTCTGGCCGCGTCTCAAACTACATGCAGTGTTTAAAACTTAACACCATGTAAAAATGAAGGCACTAGAAGTGCTCCCTGTTCTGTAATATGTAAAGCTCTAGAGTGTGTTCTTTGGGATGTAGCCTCACTGTCTAACGATAATGTTAGCCTTGTCTCTGTCTTGTAAAGCCCCGACTCATTTCACCTCATTTCAACTTAACGCCGCCAATAAATAAAGAAATGCATAAAAACACGGCACACAGATTACATCAAATTACAAAACATCATCAAACCAAGCCCAGCATTACCTTACTTAAAATTTATTGTTTTATCAGGACAGTACTTTACAAAGAAGGGAGTGGGGGTGAGGCGTGTAATCAGTTTATAGCTAACTAATATTTTAGGGGATGAGGTGGGATTTGCTTCATAGTAACAAATGTGTCCACCTGCATATTTTCAAACTCACTCCAAACTACATCTTTGTGTCTGATGACAAAGAGGACTGTAGGACTGTTTTTTGATCATTACAGTTTAAAACGACACAATTTTGTGTCTTCTTTCAAATAAAAGTGTAAAGCTATTACATAACATAAACATACCAGTGACTTCTAATATGAATTTGTTGGACGGAATAGGGATACATTGAACTGTCATTTGCAGTAATACACAATGCCTGTTTGTGGTTGCAGGTGGCTGGAATGTTGGTGCATTACATTCTCTCGGATGGGCATCATCCCTTTGGCGAGTATCCCGAAGTATCAGGAAACATTTGGAAAGGGCAGTACACTCTTCAAGAGAAAATAGAAAAGGATGCGGAAGCAAAAGATCTGATTGAGAGCATGATTCCAAAAGAACCAGAAAAGAGACTGAAGACGATAGAGGAAGCCGTAAAGCATCCTTACTTCTGGGATGATGAAAGGTAGGAGCAAAAGGAAAGATTGTACACAAAGATAAAAAGTAATAAAGAGCTAAACGTTACCAGTGCTGCTTGCAGGATTATAGCGCTGATTGTCCAGATCTTACAAACCGGATTCCAAAAAAGTTGGGACACTAAACAAATTGTGAATAAAAACTGAATGCAATGATGTGGAGGTGCCAACATCTAATATTTTATTCAGAGTAGAACACAAATCACAGATCAAAAGTTTAAACTGAGAGAATGTATAATTTTAAGGGAAAAATATGTTGTTTCAAAATTTCATGGCGTCAACAAATCCCAAAAAAGTTGGGACAAGTAGCAATAAGTGGATGGAAAAAGGAAATTGAGCATATAATGAACAGCTGGAATACCAATTAACACTAATTAGGTAAATTGACAACATGATTGGGTATAAAAAGAGCTTCTCAGAGTGTCAGTGTCTCTCTGAAGCCAAGATGGTAAGAGGATCACCAATTCCACCATTGTTGCGCAGAAAGATAGTGCAGCAATACCAGAATGGTGTTACCCAGCGTAAAATAGCAAAGACTTTTAAGTTATCATCATCAACCGTGCATAACATCATCAAAAGATTCAGAGAATCTGGAACAATCGCTGTGCGTAAGGGTCAAGGCCGTAAAACTCTACTGGATGCTCGTGATCTCCGGGCCCTTAAACGTCACTGCACCTCAAACAGGAATGCCACTGTCAAGGACCATCCGCTGTTGCCAGCTGAAACTCTACAGTGCAAAAAGGAAGCCATTTCTAAGCAAGCTCCACAAGCTCAGACGTTTGCACTGGGCCAGGGGTCTTTTAAAATGGAGTGTGGCAAAATGGAAGACTGTTCTGTGGTCAGATGAGTCACGATTTGAAGTTCTTTATGGAACACTGGGACGCCATGTCATCCGGACCAGAGAGGACAAGGATAACCCAGGTTGTTATCAACGCTCCGTTCAGAAGCCTGCATCACTGATGGTATGGGGTTGCATGAGTGCTTGTGGCATGGGCAGCTTGCATGTCTGGAAAGGCACCATTAATGCAGAGAACTATGTTCAGGTTCTAGAACAACATATGCTCTCATCTAGACGTCATCTCTTTCAGGGAAGACCCTGCATTTTTCAACAAGATAATGCCAGACCACATTCTGCAGCAATCACAACATCATGGCTACGTAAGAGAAGGATCCGGGTACTGAAATGGCCCGCCTGCAGTCCAGATCTTTCACCTATAGAGAACATTTGGCGCATTATAAAGAGGAAGGTGCGACAAAGAAGGCCCAAGACGATTGAACAGTTAGAGGCCTGTATTAGACATGAATGGGATAGCATTACTATTTCTAAACTCGAGAAACTGGTCTCCTCTGTCCCCAGACGTCTGTTGAGTGTTGTAAGAAGAAGGGGGGATGCCACACAGTGGTAAAAATAGCCTTGTCCCAACTTTTTTGGGATTTGTTGACGCCATGAAATTTTGAAACAACATATTTTTCCCTTAAAATGATACATTCTCTCAGTTTAAACATTTGATCTGTGATTTGTGTTCTATTCTGAATAAAATATTAGATGTTGGCACCTCCACATCATTGCATTCAGTTTTTATTCACAATTTGTTTAGTGTTCCAATTTTTTTAGAATCCGGTTTGTATTTATACCGTACAATCGTATCTGTTAGTCTGATTTTCTGGTTAGTTGCTCTTTTGTTATATCTGCTATTTATGTTAACTATTAAATGTTTTTCCTGCTCTTCTGTCTTATGGAATAGCTTGTATCTGTTTTAAAGTCATGCAGGGTTCATTAGGTGGGAAGTAAAGGAGCATAAATACCTGCAAGATCTTAAACAGCAGCATTTATGTTTGCCATGCTCTTTGACCTGAGGAGACCTAAGGTGTCTGTAGTACTGTTTCTGTTTCTGAATGCTAGTAATGCAGACAAACCTAGACTGTAGACACAACTTGACACAACCACTTGAATTGTTGGATAATGTTAAAAAAAATCATTTATTCACCAATACCAACACTGATACCTCTTGGAATACATTTTATTTAAATACAAAAAAATATTTAATATACTTTGTATGTTAAGAATATGACGGAAGAGTTGGATGTAGAGTTAGCGAGGCTCTTTCTGAACTGGTATGTAAACACATCAAGAGTTAAACTGTATGGGCAACTTTAAATTCCAAATCAAGTGGATGCATCGTTAGGGGAGGTGCGTAATGTAATGTCTTGGATGAACCACCTTCGTAGAGATACATAATACTAGTCAACTGCATCAAATTCCCATGCAGATAACAAAGTTAAAACTAGACCTGACTGAATTTCTGCTCCTTATTGACACTTAAAAACTGCTGTAGAGACAATTTTTGCCTCTTCAAAGCTCATTACAAAGAAAAAAGCCCAGCAAAGACAGAGCTGTGCCTTGTGTTAATGAATGGGAATGGCCAGTGGTGCCAAAAACATCAAAGTATTGTTCAGGCATCGTAGTTCACCTGTTTAACTGCTGGTTTATGTTTTTTGATTTTTCTCAACTCGGAAGATTTTAGTGGTGGGGTTCAGAAACCAGAACACCTTGCTAACTATAAGAAGCACTGACATTAATTTCCATTCCCTTGTTCGTCCACATGAATGCACCCGCCCTGATTTGGTGGTAAAATGAGGGTTTCATAAATTGACTTTCATGTGTCATTTTACAAGAACACTGTCTGCTTAAGCCCTTATCATGGCTCTCTAATCCTCCTGCATGGCTGGATGTTTAGACTGTCCTGATTCTGTCCTCTGCTTTTGACTCTCTGATCTGATCTTTAGCTTTCTCTGTGTGACCCAGAGGTTTCTGGCTCTGGCTTTTGACTTTTATGCTCTCTCTCCTGCTTTGCTGTCTGGAAACTGAGGCTTAAATCGGCAGAAGGTGAGCTTCTCCTTACTGCATATACCAGAATTCATGTGCATACAGTAGACTACAGCTCTTTTACGTCACCATTTCCCTCCACAGATGATCAGTTGCTACCGTATTTATCGTCAATGCAATGCAAGTTATAATGGGGCATAACGTTGGACTGGGAAGTGGGATGTGGGATGACTGTTTTGGAATTTTCCACAAGTGAACAGGCAAATGGCTACTGAGCGATGTCATTATTATTGGGTGTGAAAGCAACATTCCCAAAAATCCTAAGTTTTATCTTAAATTAGTTTTGAGAAAGTTGATTTCAGATTCATGATGTGTTTTACACCGCAGATTTGCACCTTTGTGCTCTTGAGTGTCTGTAGATAAGAGCAAAAACATTGATGAATGCCAGAATCTTCTTAAAAACTGCCTTAGACGCTTTACCCTTTAAGACGAAATTTCTTAAGAGTGGTGGTGAATGAGGCCCAGTGTTTCTCAGTGCGGGATTGTACAAGTACATTCCACAATATTATTAAATGATTCAGTTAATCTGAAGAAATCTCAGTGTGTAAAAGGCAACGCCAAAGAAACAATACTGAATGACTGTGACTCGGTAACCACATGGGCCAGTAAACACGATATTACACAGTAATGGGTATTTCTACAGATGCTAGGTAAGACGCTACTATGCAATACAGAGGCCATCAACAACATACCACTGACTTCTTTGGCCTAAAGCTTATTAGAGATGGAATGATGCTCAGTGGAAATGTGTGCCCTGGTCTACTAAGTTCATCTGTCCAGTTGTAACATGAAGTATCTTGTCTTGTTCTCAGTTGAAGATCAGGCTGGAAACGATTTGCAATTTATTACTGTCTATTTTTATTTACATGTTTTCAATTCTTTTGAAATTAGGTTTATTTTTATTTTTTAGCAGGTGTGAATAGGCTTCAATACAGCTTTTCATTCACATACATGCGTGTATTAAAGTTACATCCTCCATAATGCCACAATTTATCCTTGTGTTGTTTGCATGAAATAATTATGTAGTAAATAAAGTTGTTTTTCTGTAGGAGAGATATGTTTTTGAGGACAGTCGGGGATGAGGAAGCTGTTCAAAATTTCACAAAAATAAATAAAGAGCTTCGCAAGGCTGTGGATGAATACACTGAGGGAAGATCCTTTACTAAATGGAAATCTGAGGTGGGTTTAGAGTTTAGTCCTTTTATAATAAAGAGAATTTTCCATTATGAATATTATCAGTATGATATATCATGAAAGCTGATATCCAAGAACACCCTGGGTTTGTTTTTTGTATTATTTTCCCGATATGTCTGACAAACACAGATATTCTGAACATAAGACATTGATTTTGAATGTAACTATACATTAGGCCTGCGTGATGAATGATCATTGTAATGCGAGATTCCATGATGTAATTACTGCTGTTCAAAAACTTTACCATACATTGCATTGTATGTACTGTATATATTATGCGCCCACCGATCAAGCAGTCGGGCAATCGGGTGGTTGGTGTAGCTCAAAGTATAACTCTGCTACTACCTGTCAGGGAGCCATTACCACATGTGGGAGACTGGGGTTCAAATCCTGGTCTTGGTGACTATGATGGGCTAAACCAATAAGAGTCCTTGGGCAAGTTTTCTAACACTACCTTGACCTGTAATATGATTGAGCGTCAGCTAAATCCTATAAATGGAATGAATTTCCAAAATTTTAGCCGTTTCTTTTACAGTTTGAGCAGATCTCACAAATTCACACCCAAAACCACATACAAACAGCTACAACTACTGCTCTTACACAACTGTGCACTTATAAACGCAGGCTAAACAGTCAACATATGCAGTTCCAGTACCCATACATGTAGACTGTACTACAGTGATGTTAAATATTGTCTCTGTATATAGCTAGTATTCTATGGAAGGCCATTTCTGCCACTTAAAGACAAATAAAGGCCATATAGTATGTCATAATTGTGAGATGCTAAGTCATAATTATGAGAAAGTAACACATTATTATAAGATTCAAAGTTAAAATCACAAATCATAATTGTGAGATACTGTATGGACTTTTTTTCTTTAAATGCCGGAAACAATCTTCCATAGTTTTCAGTTTACTTGCAGTTCCCCTTCAGTTTTCAGTTATCAGAGCTGTTGTAGCACGATTGATTTGTCACCAGCTGAATCTCAAATGCCCCCATCTTCCTTCCTACGTAGTGCACCTATGCTCTGGCATTCTACAGCAAAACACTATTCCCATATGGAATTGTGTACACATGGCTGAATTCCAAATGGTTGTGAATTAGACATATAATGCATTGCTGGTTGCAGGAGCCATGTATCCTACATAGTGCACTACTTAGGAAGTATATTTGGGGTTTCAGCCAGTGTTTTGGATGTGCAGTAAGTTGTTTTGAATGAAACAGCTTTATTGGAAATTGTCTGTAGACAGAGCTGAGCTTTCTGTATGGGCTGCTTTTTACATGTAGTGTGAGCACGCTTGTCGCACCATGAGAGTCTTACAGAACATTTACGTACATCAAAGGTTTTCCTACGATTCAAACTTGCAGTGTGAGCTGTGAGCAAACACCAAGATTTCTAATACCACACAGTGTATGCCCGACTTTAGAGATTTACAGAGTTAGAGTCTAGTTAGAGTCTGTTATTGGAGTGTAACACTTTTACTTTAGAGGGCTGAAGCAAAAAAAAGAAATATATTATAATATATTTCTTTATAATGTATTATAATATAATATAAGGCACTTGTTTATCTGAAGAGAGCCACTGAGCTGAGAGCCGGAATCAAATAGTGATAACAGGCTAGTTGATCATTCAGCTGATCCCTTTAATGTTTGAACTGTAACTGTCTAAAACCACAGAAATAACTTGAAGAGTCATCAGTCCTGTATAAGGTTTATTTTCGCCCGCCAAAGTGATCTCTTAGAAGGAACTGAACTTAGTAATGGAAGTTAGCAATAGAATATGAACTTTCCTTTCAGGAAATCAACTAAACTGATAATGAAATCATATAAAAATGTACATCCTGTACTTTGTTTTATGGGTAAACTTATATTTATATCAGCAGCTCATTTGAGCTTATCTGACAGTAGCTACACAAACCATTCTACCGAGTTAGTTCAAACTGTGAATGGTTTTATATATGCAGTGATCCATATGTAAAACTAGAGAAAAGAAACTTGTGCAGTGGTGTTGAAAGTCACTCTGTATCTCACTAATAGTTGTCATACAATCAAACAAATGTAGATTAGCTCAATATAAACCCAGTAATATATATTTTCAGATTTCTCCCAGAATTCAAAAGATAAAATCTCTTGACCCAGAAAATACCAAAGAGATAAGACTTCCTGCCCAAAATCTTCCAGATGATTTACTTGGCCTGCTACGTTATCTACGTAACTTACTAGTGCACCAGTAAGTCTGACGTCTTTGGAAATATAAAAATTAATACATGAATAATTGTTAAATAAATAACTGAAACATGTGCCTGTTATTTTAATCCACAGCAAATCAGTTTATGAAGAGAACAAAGGGTTTAAAGACTTATTCCCGGACTTCTTCATCAGTGCACACAAGTTGGCGAAGAAGATGGGTTGGAAAGCATGAGGATACCCAATGAGATCATACTCTCACCCTGATTTTTAATAACCTATTGAAATTCAGCATAAACTTCAGTTTGAATTCTGCATTTCTGCTTATATGGCCATTACTGAATGTTGCTCTGAATAAGGAATCTTTAATTACAATATTAATTTTTAGTCGTCTACTTAGCATTGATTATTTCGTCGCTGTCCAAAGAAAAACAAGTATCTTCAAAATGGCAACTTTACAGGAGAGCCCAAATTCCTCATTAACCTTTAATGCAAGTCAATGGAACCAGACATCTTTCCAAACACTTTTGGGCCATTTCTGTTGGTCCATTCATCTTGAGATTCTCACTTAGTGTAAACAGCAGCTGACGTGGTCAAACGATGCATAAAAATAAAAATGGACAAAAGTGGAGATACATGTTTTTCATTGGACAGTGACGATGTAAGGGATCCAGTACGAAAAGGGGTTCTTGGGGAAAGGCTATAGAAACTGGACCTCACTAGTAAAGGTAAGCATATTGAACATTCTAGACAGCAGCTTTTTAAGGGATTTTAGGCATTAATTTGACGCATAATAATGAGTTATAAATATTTCATCTGTTTTTTTTATTCAAACAAGTGCAGTGTCATTCTTATACTCTGTTCTGAGCCTGTCACCTGAATGAAATGTGATTTCCAGTTTTTACTCTAAAGATCATATTCATTCCTTTCAGTATATAGAATATTTCTCCTATCATTTTATGTACGGTACAAACAAACTGTGGCAGGGATTTTTTATAGTTTTTTTTTCTTTTTTAAATGTATTTTTTGTTGGTCTTGTTCTTTAATAGCATAAGTACCTTCCTCACCTTTTAACAATCAATGACCAGGTGTGTGGAATCTTTTAAATGCATTATACTTAGTATTTCTTTCACACAGGCAGATCACATGCCATTTCTCAATAGCGGAGGAGGAATTAAGATTCTCAGGGTAGAGCCTACATCAGTGGTCACCAACCCTCCTCATGGAGATCCACCTTCCTGAACAGCTTTGTTTCAACCTTTACCTAACACTCCCCTTTACCTGGGACTAATGCTTCTAATCCAGTCAATTGAGGACTTGTTTGTTTGGTCTGTCCTGCCAGCGCACGCCTAAGTCTCTTTACATCATATGTCCAACCAGGGGTTTCAAACGATAACTGGGACACGGCTGTCTGGTACAAAGTCTGACTAGTTCCCTTCAATAGAGGACGGGCACCATCCTATGTACTTTTGATTACTGGCCAGTGAACAATAGAGGAGTTAGCTCGTGTTTTATTTTGGTGTTGTGGCTGAGAGCTAATTGGTCACAGAGGGCAAGCATGGTTATATTTTATGTTCTGTTCTATGGTGCTGTCCACAGTTTGGTTCTGCAGACTGGTACTACATTTTATAACACAGTGTTTTAACTACGCTTCATTCGAAATAAAAACAGCTTCAAAAGTTCTATTTGTTTGTTCCTCTTTCTTTTTACTCTTCCTTCATCAGTTCAACATATTAATGATACATATTACTGATTCCACAGCAGCGTAGACAAAATGTGGGATAAAGTCTAAATGTAGGCACTGTGCATTAGGCACAAAAAGTGTGTGACTGTGATGTAAGTGGGTTGTGTAGCACTTGCCATGATAAATAGTTATGGCACTGTATGGCAGTAGCTTATAGAACCTCTCCATTAGAACATATACCTTGTTGTTCCTCTAGAAACCTTTCTGTGTGGAGTTTCCACAGTCCAAAGACATACACTCAAGCTCATTGGTTATGCTAGGTGTGAGTGAACGTGTTTGTCTGTGTCTCAGTCTTGCGATGGATTGATGTTCCGTCCAGGGTGTTTCCTGCCTTCCACCCAATGACAGTTGGGAAAGGTTCCAGCACCCCCACAACCCGGAGGGTTAAAGCGGTTTAGAAGAGGAGTGAGTGAGTAAATAAGTGAAACACTGTATCCAATTCAGTCCTTAAATAAATCTCACCTGGGAACGTCACAGGCTCAAATTGCATGATGTTTCATGGGTATCTCTTCCTGTGGGGTAACAGTGTGATTAAGTGGGTCTACGTTTAGACTCTCTTTCGACCTGTTGGCTTCATGCAGTTTGAGTTCAGGATTATATCTGGATACAGATTATCTATATAAGAGCACAGATGTTAATGCAACCAAAATGCAAGATTTTAATACATCTGCTGCTCTGGTGCTATTTGGCCCTCCACTACTTATGTGGCAATTGATGTTTGGAGATTTTTAGGTGGCTTCAAAGAAGGTGAGAGTCTGTTTTACTGTATATGCTCATATAACTGACATGTAGTGTACTGTACTTTTGTCTTGTATATTTAGTCTAGACAGTAGTAGGCTACTATGTGGCCCTACGACCCATCTCTTCGTAAAGCACTTAAGTGAGTGAGCTCTAGTAGACGTGTAAATTGTGTGTATCGTGTGGCAATTTAATAACCATTTTTGTATTGCGCTTATAATGTCCTTTGTCAATGTGTATTGTGTTACACTTATAATGACCTTTCTCTAGGTACCAGCACTGGCCCTCTGTTCGGGCAGTGTCTGAGCTCGTGGTGAGTTTTAGGCTTTAAACTTCCTACTAGCTGGAATATTATCCAACAGAACACTAAGCACGGTTGTAAGTCGCTCTGGATAAGAGCGTCTGCTAAATGCCTTAAATGTAAATGTAAATGTAAATGTATTGCGCGTGTGAGGTAAATGTCAAGTATGTTGATTTCTTAATGAAGTGCTTGTGTTTTTTCCAGTGGTTTTAAGGAAATCACAAGGTAAGATTACAAACAAACTAGAACAGACATGAAATTTGATTTTGAAGACCTGGATATGTTGGGTGAAAATAAATAAAAGTAGTTGCACAAATAGTTGCACCCAGAAGGAATCAGCAGACAGGAAAGAATCTTGGTATGGAGGTTTGACATTGTGTGACATAAGAATGATTTAAGTTTTGTGCTCGGCTGTGCACGTAACATGTCCTCCACGAGTCATCTTGTTAGTGCCAGCACCAATGGCACACAGCTGCACGATGCAGGACTACAAGCATGCAGACTGTTACACCGACTGCCCTTAACCCTACGTCACTAAAAACTGCAACGGTGTTGTCTAGACTGTCATGGAGTGACTCAGAATGGTAGCTGGTCATCTTCAGTGATGAGTCCTGCTTTTGTCTTGGTGGAGTCAACCATCGAATCTCTGTGTGGAGGTACCGTGGTTGGTGCGAAGATGAATGCTTTGTTGTCATGTGTCACATGTCCAGAAGGCCTGTTTGGAACATTGCTTCAAAGGGTGGACCAGTAGTGAGAAAATTATGCGAATAAAATAAAATAAGGAAAACAGTTATTAAATCTGAAACTGTTGGAGGTGGTTAGAGATTAAAACCTCAAATGGTCAGTTCAGTAAAAGCTCTCGACTCCTGGAGAGTAATTCAGTCTCTTTAATGAGTTGATGATTTGATTTTGTAAATAAAGTAGGTTTAAAAAATAATAAATGAGGACTTTTTTGGTATGAAGTGTTTATGTAAGATGGTTGTAGAATGTCCACACGTTGCGAGTAACGTGTTACCAATAATTCTATGGTAATGAGTTTTTGTGTTATCATGCCAAGAGGATGTAACACTTCCACGTATTTAGGTTCATGGCTTTTGGCAATGATGGCCTTCCATAATGGCAATGTGGCAAACCCTGTGGGTGTGCCCACGACTCTTTCCGTGGTTTCCCGCGCTCTCTCTTTAACGTCAATCACCAGGAACATAATTCTGTTGGTTTCCTCAGGAGCGCCGAGTTTCGGTCGTGTTCGACTCTAGCATCTCCTCGGTACCGGACACTGTAGAGGTTAACTCCTCCGAGCAAGGTAAACGTACTGACTGTATGCGCCATACTACACAGGGTCGTGTTTTTAGATTGAGTTAGTTTTGGACAGACACGTGAGCAGATAATTAGTTATTCAGACGGAGTGCGGACTGTTTATAGTGTAACACAACTGAAATGCAACCAAACCGCTTCTATTGATCAAATCAGAGATGATTAATTCATTCCCTCTCACCGTATCTGCGTTTGGGTCTGATAACCTCCATCAACATCAGTTTACTGTTCACTAGTAGGCACAGACTGAACTCCAGTTATGTTTCTCAGACACACAGTACGAGGTCCTCACTGAGTGTTCAGTTTCACTTTCATTTAGGTTTTCTTCTCCAGTCTGATCCACTGATCTCCTCTGTCTGAAACAGTACCTCTCACCGTGCCTTTAGCAGCTCAACCTCTGCTAGCTAGATCCTCATAACACTACAATATTACAGTGAACTGCTGAATGTCACTCCAGCAGCGGATGTCAGGTTTAGTGTCTGAGGTAGTGTGACAGGAGTAGGGAGAACACAGGACGCTGGACCTCCAGGCCAGAGTTTCAGAGAAATTGAGTAATTTTGGCATTTTCTGGGCTGACTCGTCCATGTGGAGGGCACTCTCAACCAATTTGGGTATGAATCAATCCTTGCAGATCATGTGCACCCGTACATGCTGACTGTTTTATTTTTATTTTTCTTGCATGTTTGACCTCACAGTCAGCTCAGACAAACTAACAATCATAAATTGAATTGTCATTTCAAACGCGTCATTACGAAATCCTTTACAAATCCGGATAGTAGGTTTCATTACCGGTGATGCTCTATCAGAGCTTTACTTCCTGCTTGTTCTTGGAACCTGTTTCCTTCACTTATTATTGACATCAGAATTGTCCAATAGTAACGTGAAGTGCCGCCCAATGAGTTTTAAAGCATTTGGCTGAATCTGAGAAGTTTATAAAGTCCTCAGTGCTTTATAATTCATACTACTGCTGTTGTTGGCAGTCAGATCATCAGCAAATACAAGCGAATCGGTTTGATTGGCAGGCGTACATGATCACGCCATAACACTACCTCCACCGTGCTTGACAGTGGTACCCTTCTCTTCCTATCATTCTGGTACCAGTTGTCTTTGTTTCTGTGCAGAAGATGTTGCTCCAGAGCTGTATAGGCTTCAGTCTCATTGTTCACTTTGGGTTGTTGTTCTTAGGGCTTACTGAGATTCTCAACAAAATAGAAATGTCCCTTTGATATCAACTTTTGTCCTTATATCTGCTTAATTGAAAGTTAAATAAAGTGGGACCAACACACAACACACACGCCACAGAACAGATGTGTAGCCAATTGTCCAATTATGGTATAAGAAAGCGCATATCGTCGCTGTTCAAAGAAAAACTGGTATCTCCAAAATGGCAACTTTACAGGAGAGGCCAAAACCCTCATTACTTTGAATGAAAGTCAGTGGAACCAGATGTCTTTCCTGGCAGTTTTAGGCCATTTCTGTTGGTCCTTTCTTCATGAAATGTCCACACAGTGTAAAGAGCAGCTCATGTGATCAAATGAGGCATAAAAGTAAAAAATCAACAAAAGTGGCGATACATGTTTTTCTTTGGACAGTGACGATATGGTGAGCATTGTTTGGCAATATATTTACACTGACCAGCCATAACATTAAAACCACCTGCTTGTATCAACACTCATTCTCCTTTATATCAGCTGCACTTACCATATCGATGCACTTTGTAGGTCTACAAGATTTTAGTCCCTTTCACCCTGTTCTTTAATGGTCAGAACCCTCACAGGACCACCACAGAGCAGGTATTATGTGAGTGGTGGATCATTCTCAGCACTCACACTGATGTGGTGGTGTGTTAGTGCTGTTGTGCTGGTGAGAGTGGATCAGAAACAGAAGTGCTGCTTTAGTGTTTGAACGCCTCAGTGCCACTGCAGTGCTGAGAATGATCCACCACCCACATAATACCTGCTCTGTGGTGGTCCGGGGTGGGGGGTCCTGACTATTGAAGAGCAAGGTGAAAGGGGGATAACAGTGTGCAGAGAATCAGATAAACTACAGTCTGTAATTGTAGAACTTCAGAGTGCATCTGTAGGGTCATTGAAGCTAATTTAATGGAGAGTGTAGAATCAAAGTGTGAGTTTTAATGTTATGGCTGGTCATTCATCTTCTTCTTCTTCTTTTTCTTCTTCTTCTTTATATGTTTCTGCAGTTTACGAGATATCCAGACTCTCCCATCTCTGAATTGTCTGATCGGGAATAGTGTGCTTGTATACACCTTTTTGATCCGACTTACGGTTTTCGGAAAAACTTTTTTCCCTATTATGAGGTGGAAAAGTACACACCCACCTACTTTACTTCTGCTTGATCGACAGACAATGCTTGCATCTCAGGGCAGACGCCCAAGCATGAATTCGGCATTTGTCTGACCCACACTCCTCTTTTTGTCTTTTTTCATTCCTTTTTTGGCCCTACCCAAACCCTACAGTTTCTCTTAACCTCCAGCCACCAAACTGCATGTACTCACTCAGGGCTCTAATCCACAGCCATACTGACCTGTGCTCCTCTACATGTCTTTTATTCATTTATTAATCTCTTGTTCCTCCCATAGTAACCACAGCCTAGCAGGAAGTGGGAACTATTTAAGTAGCGCAACCATTCGGTGTTTCTTTCAGGAAATGCAGTTGTAAAATCCTACACCATTCACTCGCTTTAAATGTGAATTCAATCAAATTTAACTCCAGTATGTTGTGGTACACGCCTAACTGTAAATTGTGACCACTAACGGACCACCTACAGCATTTCACGAATGTGCAGTGCAGGCATAAAAGAATGATTTCCGTTTTTTGCATTTAGGACATTTATATTGTATTTAATTTTCATTCACATAAATTCTGTTTATGTGTTTTTGCAGAAGCTGAGCACAAAAGATGGACAGTGGTGAGTAAGCTGTTCATGAGCAGGCTGTAAACCTATAATAACTGCCATCCACACTGTTTTAAATAACTAAGAAAGTCAAGTATATCAATCTCTTATAATCTTATAGTGATATAACCTCTTATTCTATTTTTCTATTTATGGCATTATGATGTCATCTCTAAAGGTTCTCACTTTGTGGATCGAAACATGGATGTGCTCATTCAGCGTGTTGCGCTAGTAATGCCGTTGGCTGATGTGCTGCTGTCAAAGAAAATGTTAAGTTATGAGGCATATTCAGAGATTAAAGCAGAAAGGACCTCCCAACGTCAAATGAGAGCACTCTACAAGGTGCTGGAAGCTGGAGGATTTGCAGCAAAAAATGCTGTTTTGGATGCACTGAAAGAACAGAATCCATACCTCGTTCAAGAGCTGGATGACCAGTCTGTTTTTACTGAGCCGGAGAACAAATACCAGACTGCAGGTAGGATTTCCTAGACATATGAGAGATATTTTCCGTCTACCAGATTACAAAATACTTTTTTTTCTATTTGTGATGTATGGGATATACTTACGCTTTTTTAAAATGTTGTTTTTAGCTCCAGCGTTATTCACAAACACATCGCGTAAAAGAAAGAACCCTTTTCCTGACACTTGGGAAGGAGAAGCAAATGTGGACAATATGAAAACTCTGAAAACAAACCTTAAGCAAATATGGCAAAAACATAGCAAGAGATGGGAGCAGCAATTAAACCTTCTCCTCGATGATTCTGATCTGCAGAACGTGGGGAACCTTTTCCTGTCCATGAAAAAGGATTACAAAATAGGAGACGGAGCGGACGGTACCCGCGTATATCTTGGAATGAAAGCAGACGGTACTGAGGTAGCCATTAAACGAATGATCGAGGCCAACAATGGAGAACTAAAAAATGAGATGTCGCTTTTACAAGACCCTCATCTTGAGAGCAGCTACATAGTCAGATATGTTGATTTTGAAAAAAAGGGAGAGTTTAATTACCTTGCTTTCCAGCTCTGTGAATATAATTTGGATGACTATATGAATCTACCTTGCCATAAAAAAAACGAAGAGGACAAAATGAAGACCTTTAAAAAATTGGCAAGGGATGTGCTCCTCGGGTTGGAAGTTCTCCACAAGGCTGATGTGCTCCACCGAGATCTAAAACCCCAAAATGTTCTCATAGGTATTACATATATGTTTTTACTCATGTCTGAGTTAGGAAGAGCAAAACACGTTATAACATGGTGTGTTTGTGCTGCTGTGAGTCCATCTGAAATATTACCTGTGAACCCTTTAAAACTACCTGGATCTTTGTATAAATTACTAACGAAAAGTCATAATTACAGATAAACACAATCTAACTAAACTAATAACACACAAACAGACTTCTTGTCTTTTATTGAGCACTTAAATATAAATATCCTGTTAATATCCAATAAATATCCACAGAGCAGGCTAGAAAAGTGAACCCTGACTGATCTGTGGGCCCCTTTTGGCACCTTTATCACCTCTGCCAAGCATTTCCTGTAGCTGCAAGTGAAAGTTGCACAACACTGAGATGGAATTTTTAATTATTCCTCTCTTCAAATATATCAAGTCATCAATATTTCTAGAAAGTCTTGTTTGCACAGCCCTCTTCAGATCATACCACATCATCTTGATAGGATTGAGGTCAAGACAGTGTTCCAAAACACAAATCCTCTTTGTTTAGTTATATTTTACATTTTAGGCATTTAGCTGACGCTCCTATCCAGAGCGACTTACAAAGTTATTTGTTTACAAGTGGGCCAGTGCAGTGTTAGGGGTCCAACAAAAGGAGCCCAAGGACTCTTATGGGTGTAGCTCAGCCTTTGCTATCAAGACTGGCATTCGAACCCCCATCTCCCACATGGGGTGGTAGATCTCTAGTGGATAGAGGTGTTAACGCATTGTGGAACATTCAGATGGTCTTGGGCAAAGTAGACCTAGTGGTGTCCTCCATTGTTCAGTGTTTTTAATAGTGGACACGTTTGCAGTTTATATAGGTATTTTGCTGTTAACCTTAAACCATATTTTATTAGTAATTAAAGCAAAAGTCCAGGTAATTCTAAAGGCTGTACTGAACTGTAAGTCAGAGGCATCAGGTTGGATTTTGTGTGTGTCTTTTGTGCCATGCTATACATCTGTATATATTAACATCACCCAAGATATGATGACAATAGCAGATAATTCTACTGCAGCCTCTGAATCTTTCGCTCAGGCAGTGGTCTTCCCCACATTGCTAGCAATTCCATATTTCCAACTGGGAGGTCTCCAAATCCCCAAATCTTACATAGTTCAGTTTTAACAAGATATTTTCTTGTTCATGTGTATTATACAGGTATGAGTGCTGACTATTAGCCTGTTCACAGCTGGTATTGATATGTCTTAACTGATCTGATCATACGTGGACAGCACTGGTCAGTTGTGTCTAGGAAGCACAGTGTGATCTGATCACATAAGCCAGCTTCAGAGGTGGTCAGGGCACATATGACTTCATGATTCATACTGTGCAGTCGACACAGAACAGCCTTCTTACTTCTTGAACCGCCATACTTTTTACCTTCCCCGTATGATCAGATCAGATGTTGCAGATGTTAAAACCAGATGTGAACTGGCCCTGTAACATTGATATATACAGTATGTAAATGTATATTTGTCAAACATTTGACAGATGTGAAAGGAAATGCAAGGCTGGGTGACTTTGGCATAAGCCGCAGATTGAACAGAGGTGTAAGCACCAGGTGCACCACAAAAGCTGGTACTAAAGGATGGGAAGCAGCAGAGATACTGGATAGTGAAAACCAGGGTGAAGCGCAGTGCAGATATAAAAAGAGCTCTGATATACAGGTTTGTTCCTCTCTCTTTTCTCACCTCCTGCTTCTCTGTACTGTTCAGTGCGAGGAGTAGACAGAAGTGTAATTTTTCACTGACCACTCGGCCAAACCTTGTGGCCAAAATGAAATATTTGTGATTACCATAACTGAAGCATGTTCATCATTATATTTACAGGGAACAGGCAAATTTCAGTAGGAAAAACAGTTGTTACTTTCAGGAAAAAAGAGAGATTTTTAAAAACATTTATAAGAACATTTCCGGGGTGTCTGTGGCAGTTCCCCAGCCAAACTTCTTGTATAGACATAACAGTGAAAACAGTGAACATTTGTGTTGTGTGTTTGGGTGAGTAAAAGAGTTACTGAACGAAGATGTGTTTTTGGTTGCAGGTTGCTGGAATGTTGGTGTATTACATTCTCTCAGATGGGCATCATCCCTTTGGTAAATCCCGTCGTGTGGAAGTAAACATTATGGAGGGAAAATACTCTCTGCAAGAAATAACAGATGTGGAAGCAAAAGATCTGGTTAAGGAAATGATTCAGAAAGATCCGAAACAGAGAGTGACGATTGAAGAGGCCCTAGGTCATCCTTATTTCTGGGATGATGAAAGGTAGGAGAACAAGGAAAGATTGTACAAGACTACTAGTCTGACAAAAATGTAAAAAATTGAACCCAAAAAGGTTTTTAAAAACACTACAGTATTAAAATGCCTGATCGGACTGGTCATTTATGTGGATGAGCTCCCTGTTGTTGTTTCTACTAGTCAGATTGTCTTGGGAATTCCAGAATTTCTTTTTTTTTCATTTCAGAATATGAATAAAGCAAGCTCTCTACTGTTGCCCAATAACAGTACTGAATTGTCCCCACGCCCAACATGCATTTTAAAGCTGTACTGTATACGATTTTGGCAGGACTTTATTTAACTTCACGTTTTGCATAGTAATAAAACAGTAACTTGTTTTGCTGTATTTACGGTAGGCAGAGCACAACTATACATAGTGTATCTAACCATACATAAAGTTATGGATCTGATTTAGGATACACCACAGCACAGTGGCAGGTGGTGTATATATTGTAATGTAAAATATGGATAAATGAAGCGAAGGGAGAAAGGTACAATATAATGTGTCCTATTAAAGAAATCTAAACACAAATAAAGGGATTTTATAGGTCAGGTGAGATGAGGTGAGTAAAAGTGTCAAATGTTCTAATTTAGAGTATGTACATACCTGTTACATATGTGTTAATGAGGAAGAATCAGTGTCGTTTCTTTTAAATAAGGTATATATGTCATAAAAAAGAAAACTATATCATGAAGACCGCCTTAACACGATGACATTAAGACTGAATGCAGATAATTCATTTCTGAATCCTTGTATTCTGCTACATCCCGGCCCATTGATAATATTATAAACATGATGTCTATAGTTATGCCCTCTATGCCACAAAGAAAACCTGCAATTATACCCCTATAAATACACAACCACCGTTGCGCGAAGTTACGTGCAGAGTGTAGCTTAACACTCATTTAGGGTGTATTGGGTCAGGGATAGTGGTGGTAATGAGGGTTTCAGTGTTGTGAATTGATTTGCATGCCAGCCTGCAGTAAAACTGTGTCTCTGTTTCTGGCCTTGCAACGGTATCATGCATGCATCCAAATCAGCATGGGCTGCTATACTGTTAACCTGTCCTGATTCTGCCTCTGCTTTTGACATCTTTAGCTTCTTCTGCAAGACCCTGTCTGTTTCAGGCTCTGGCATTTCAGTAGGTGAGCTTCTCCTTACTGCATATATCAGACCTCATGATGCATACAGTGAAGTACAGCTTCCTCACCTCACCATTCCCTTCTACAGAAGAACTGTTACTGCCTTTGCCTTCTCTTTGATTTATTTGTATTTTTCTACCTTTTAATGTCCTTTATTGTAAATATATTTTGAATAGCTGAGGTGAACATGCACACAGGTAAATAACCGTAAAGCACTCCCCCCCCCAGAGCCAAAAACAAATAACCACTGGGATATATTGAAATAAGAAGCACATGTGAATATTTGGGTATATATTTTGAATATTTGGTTATTGTACATGACATGCTGGATACGAAAGAATTGGTCATGGGTAAATATCTGAGCAGTTTTAACAAGAGCCAAATCGTTATGGTGAGATGACTGGGTCAGGGCATGTCTAAAACACTACGGGTTGTGGGTTTCTCCTGGTCAGCAGTGGTGTGTACGTTCCACTGGCTTCAATAGAGGGATGTACCATAAACCATGACAGGGACAGGGTATTGGTAATCCATGGCTCATTTATATGTAGGGGCAACAAAGACTACAGGTGCTGGTAATAAAATTAGAACATCATGGAAAAAGTCGATTTATTCCAGTAATTCCATTCGAAAAGTGAAACTTGTATATTATATTCATTCATTACACACAGACCGATATATTATAAGAGTTTATTTCTTTTAATTTTAATGATTATAACTAACAATTAATGAAAACCCCAAATTCAGTATCTCAGAAAATTAGAATATCACTTGAGACCAATACAAAAATGGATGTTTAGAAATGTTGGCCAACTGAAAAGTATGAGCATGAACAGTATAAGCATGTACAGCACTCAATACTTAGTTGGGGCTCCTTTTGCCTGGATTACTGCAGAAATGCGGCGTGGCATGGAGCCGATCAGTCTGTGGCACTACTCAGGTGTTATGAGAGCCCAGGTTGCTCTGATAGTGGCCTTCAGCTCTTCTGCATTGTTGGGTCTGGCGTATCGTATCTTCCTCTTCACAGTACACAGATTTTCTATGGGGTTATGGTCAGGCGAGTTTGCTGGCCAATTAAGAACAGGGATACCATGGTCCTTAAACCAGGTACTGGTAGCTTTGGCACTGTGTGCAGGTGCCAAGTCCTGTTGGAAAATGAAATCTGTATCTCCATAAAATTGGTCAGCAGCAGGAAGCATGAAGTGCTCTAAAACTTCCTGGTAGATGGCTGCGTTGACCTTGGACCTCAGAAAACACAGTGGACCAACACCAGAAAATTACATGGCACCCCAAACCATCACTGACTGGAAACTTTACACTGGACCTCAAGCAGCGTACATTCTGTGCCTCTCCTCTCTTCCTCCAGACTCTGGGACCTTGATTTCCAAAGGAAATGCAAAATTTACTTTCATCAGAGCCCTGAAGAAGGAGTGTCTAATGGCACCTTGATGCTGTTCTTGGCATTCATGTAGACATCAGTTTGACCTGCATCTGTGGAATGTGACTGAATAAGTCTGATCTGCAGCAGGTCCACCTTGCAATTTACAGGACTTTAAGGATCTGCTGCTACCACAGGCTACGAGATCTTGTAGAATCTATGACTCTGTGTTGTTTTGGTAGCATGTGGAGGACCAACAGCGTATTAGGCTGGCGGTTATAATGTTTTGGCTCATATCTCAGTGATCATTTACAAATTGTCAATAACTGAACAAACATCAGAACTTTTAAAAATTGTTATTATATTCAAGCAGAAATAAATATTGACACCATACTGTAGATATTAGAATCGCAGTTAATGCAGACCTAAATCTTGTAGGGAATAGTGTACTCTGAAATCAGTGAGTGGTTATAACCTTGGCTTGTTTGCATTAATCTCTAGGAGAGATGCATTTTTGAGGAAAGTCGCGGGTGAGAAAGCTGTCCAGTCGTTCAGCAGCGCAGATGAAAAGCTTCGCAGTGTTGTGGCCAAATACACTGAGGGAAGAACCTTTTCCAGTTGGAAATCTAAGGTGAGTTAGCAACCTAAACTGACCTTTCTTTCTATTTGTATATTTTTGTTGGACCTGTCATACTGTCATTTTATATGAAACACATTACTTTTAAATAGAACTATTAACATTTCTTTACAAATATTACATACATTCAAATAAATAATTGGTTGGCTAAGAATACAGAGCTTGTCCTGGCGTCCTTAACTTTCTCCGTAACTTCTATTACTTCATGACGTTTCTGACAGTCAGCAGCTTGAGCCCATGGCTGTTCAGTGTAAACACAACATAATGAGGTGTTTTAAAGAGCCACATAGTTACGCACCTGAGTACACCAGACATGGATCAAGGCCTAATGAGTCAAAAAAGTAATTAAAGGTCTTAAAAAAATAATAAGATTAGCAAATCAATCAAAGTGGTGCCCAAATATATGCCACACATCACACTGTATATTCGATTTTTTCTACTATAGTAAATTCAGCAAATAAATAATGATTGTGCCTTAATAGATGCAGTTGCAGCACCACTCTAAGTTAGATCTTTAAAAGGGGTCTTCCACCACAACAAATATTCCATCTGAACTTTGTAGGTCTTTGAGTTCAGTGCTGTTCTTCACTGCATCTTTTTTTTTTACTTTTCTGTCATATCAGTTACTGAAAGAGGTCTTCAACTCTGGACCTTGAATCCAGTGTTTGGGTCTGTAAGCACCGGTAGTTAATGAAACTGATCCTGTAACTGATTACCTACCAGTGATTACAAAATCCAGACATGAAGTAGAAGATTTGTTGGAGTTCACTTGGGTAAATACATGTAATATGCATTTGCAGGTTCCCCAAGAATTATCACCTGACCCAAAACTTCCAGATGATTTACTGGGCTTGCTACGTTTTCTGCGCAACATACTGGTGCACAAGTAAGTCCGACATTATTAGAAATATTCTCTCTCTTTGTCCCTCCTCTTTATTATCAGCTTTGACTTGCGTGTCTGTTACATTATTCCACAGGGCAGACGTCTTTGAAAAGAACAACATGTTTAAAGACTTGTTCCCGGACTTCTTTATCAGTGCGCACAAGTTGGCGAAGGAGATGGGTTGGAAAGCTTGAGTATGTGCATAGAGAAGATAATCTCCTTATGCTAATGTTTTTATGATCTACAGGTATTCAACATGAAATTCAATTACAGTCCTGCATTTATCCTACATGGCCACTACTGAAATGGTTTACTTGTGCTTAACACTGCTTATATGAAGCCAGTATCAAAAGAAAATGCAGGGTTTTAAGGGATCTTAAGCATTTCTTCCGGGCATGGTTGTTTAGTTCATTAATTTGTCAGACGTTTTGTACTCTGTCTGAGCCCGCATTCTTTTTGAGGTCTGCGTTTTTTAGAAATGTCTGATTTTGTTTTTATTTAGTTTTTTATGATATTTTTACATTTTATGTCATATACTCATGAATTTCTTTCTTGTTGCTGACTAAGAACGTTTGTCATTGAATGTTTATGTCATGAAAATGATTGTCATACGTGTCATTTTGATTTCCATCTTTTTTGTGCATTTTTAGGGCCTTTATAGCCGATTTATCTCAGTTATCTTTAATAAACAAGTGTATGGTACAGTAACTTTTAATTATGGCTAAAATTTTAAAACATACTGGTCACTCTCCAGCCCTTACAGTTTTATTTCATTTTGTTTGTTTTGCCCCACCCACACACAATGAAGCAATAAGGAGTGTTGTAGCCCAGACTGGCACGCATACAAACACACATAGAGCCGCCATTTATTTATTTTTTTTGTTCAAAGAAAATCAAGTGTCTCCAAAATGTCAGATTTACAGGAGAGGGCCAAACTTTCAGTGGAAAGTTGACCTCAAGCAATAAACAACGTTAACACATTTGTATGGAGTTTGGGAGTGGATGGGGTACGTTGTACGTTTTACAGTGTGTATGCACAATGTATATCATTGTTTCCTTTCACTACCACCTTGTTTGCACTTGCCTTTTCCATAGTGCTGAATTTGCACCAAAATTAAAAACACATTATTATGTTTTTTTCTTGTTGCTTAATCACACATAAAGAAATCGGACATCAGAACAGGACATCACATGCAAACATGCACAACATTCTAGAACACAGCCCAACGTCAAAAAGCCAGGAAATCTGATACAGCAGTGGGAGTGAAAGGGAACTCAAGAGTGGTGTGGAGGGGAACCTCCATCTTAGAACCATGAACACATGCTCATCAGCCATAACATCAAAACCACCTCAATGCACTTACGCTACACTATCCATTATATCAGCTCCACTTACCACACTGAATCTGATATGACTGCTTGTGGTTTTCTTTGGCAAACTTGTCTGGCTGCCACTGAGACATCGGCTGTAATTCTGTCTACATGTTCACAAGCCAACAGCTGGTTAAACTGCTGGATTAATGAATGGGTATAAGTGCAGCGCATGGAGCGATCTGAATTACAGAGTAATTATACCCGTCATTGCCAAGCTGATCCAGAGTAAGGGGAAAGAGTAGAGTCTACCTATTCAGGGTTATTTTTATACCCAATAAACAAAGATTTAACAACTTCAGTGTCCATTTCTTGCGTTGATTTATTTCTGAAGTACATTTTAATGCACATTTACTTACAAGAGAACTTTTAAACATACAGCTGTGGATCCTGATGAACCAAATCATCACTGTTCAAAGAAAAAATAGCATCTCCAAAATGGCAACTTTACAGGAAAGGGCAAAAACCTCATTTGAGCTTAATGTAAGTCAATGGATCCAGACTGTACCCCCAAGCAATTTTGGGCCATTTCTGTTAGTCCATTTATTATGAAATTTTCACACTATGTAAACAGCAGCTGTTGTGATCAAATTAAGCATTATAATAATCTACAAAAATGGAGATGCATGTTTTTCTTTGAACAGAGACGAAATACACACAATACCACATACTGAGAAATAGTCCAGTCAGTAAGCAGGGTTTGTGTGATGCTTTCATTTAATAGTCCAAGCACCTGTAAAAACAACACTTCCAGTATCATCTCCTTTACTGAAACACCTTTACCCTTTAACACCTTTAACTGGAGAAGTCATTAACCCCGAAGTTTACTTCCTTCCAGGCTGCACTGTGGATTTTACTCAATATGTTTAATAAACGACATGAAAGCTGCAGCTGTTTGTTTTACTAGTTTAGTTAGCTTGGGTGTGTAATTGTGGCTGAGATGATGATCAGTCCACACTTTATTAGTAATAAATCCATTCTAAAGGGTTCACTTACTTTCTCTTGCAGCTGTAAAAAGGAATTATCAAGTTGCGGCACATTTATTAACCAATGTCCATGTCTGCTTTGACCATTACTGTGGCACTTATGCTGCAATTAGCTATGTTAAGTACAGTTTTAGAACCAAATATCTAGAACCTTTCTTCTTCCTTATGTGAATATGTTTTATGCTAAATACGGCTCCCTCATTTCCATTTCCAAAATCTACACTTTGTCCATTTAGTTTTATAGAAAGAAATAAAAAACCTAAACCTAAAGACATTAAACACAATAAAAGAAAACACACTCACATTTCAACTTTAAATAATTTTTTAAAAATCCTGAAAAATGTGTTAGTTTATCTAGTACTACCACACATGCTCCCAAGACATGTGCACACCTTTTGGCCACAATGGCTTTCCATAACGTCAGGCACATGAATATGAAGCAGTCATGTTTTTCGAACAGTCAGCAGGGCTCTGTGTGTTCATGGCTCCACCCTTCCCATACTAAGTTTCATTTCCCAGAACTTTTCTCTAGCTTTACCTGCTGCTTTCTGGTTAGATCTCTCTGTTCTGTCCGCTGGTTTCTGACTTCCTAAAGAAGATTAACCCCTCCCAGCCTCCTTAAGGTAAAGCTAATAGTTTTATATACTGTCTAATTACACTATAATTGATCTTTGGACTATGTTTTCTTTGTTAAAGATGTGAGTACAGTGTGTGAAATACTGCTTGTTATTCAGGAGTCCTATTTTAGCTGGCAAGTTCAGTGTTTACTCACTGTCCACTCTATTAGACACTCCAACCTTGCTGGTTCACCATGTAGATATAAGGACAGAGCTGATAGTTCATCTGCTGCTGCAGTTTGTGTTGGTCATCCTCTAGTTCTTGATCAGAGGTCACAGGATGCTGTTTGCTGAATAATTTTGGTTGGTGGACTATTCTCAGTCCAGCAGTGACACTGAGGTGTGTTTAAAACTCCAGCAGCACTGCTGTGTCTGATCCGCTCACACCAGCACAACACACACTAACACACCATCACCACACAAGCAGATGGACTACAGTATGTAATTGTAGAACTACACCTATGTGTGCACCTATGTGGTAGGTGGAGCTGATAAAATGGATAAAGAGTGTAGATACATTGAGGTGGCAATTTTGTACCTGACTGGTGTATGACCTCAGTGACATCCCCACCTGCACCAAGTGCCGGGATGGTCAAATGTGCTCACCTACCACTAGACTGAAGAGCCAACTCTTTGGCCAAATGATCAGTGCATATTCAGAGTACATGCTGTCATGTGTTATACTTGACTGACTAGAAAAAAAAACATTCAAGACATTCAAAAAGTAGACCATTATATTATTACATATTATTTCACCCATCAGTACACAAAAACACACCACAGTGCAGAGGAAAATCTCAAGTGCTCAGGACTGCCATGCTGTCTTTACAGTTAAATTCAGTTCAGTTAAATTTCCTTTGTTTGGTCATGTTTAAATTGACTCTGGGTATGAGTAAGACTACATGCCTTGACTTAAACTCTCTCGAAATATGCGCAGCAGACTCCAGCATATTCTAAACAGCATGCTCCTAATGTAGTTTTTCTTCTTGTGTAGAAGCTAAGAACATAAGATGGATAGAGAAGGTAAGTAACGTTCATTTCTAGCCTAAGTAAATGGGGTGGGAATGACAATACTATCAGGATTCGTGAGCCATGATATGATTGTGTTATGATATTGAAAGGTCTGTGATTGTGAAATGACACTGCAATATACTTTTTGTAAATGAATGAGTATAAATGTGCTTAGATCTCACTTCTGTCTTTTTAATGGAAGGAAAAACAGTGAGCTGTCTACATACTGTAGGCCAGTATGTAGATATGTAGATGTAGTATAATGGACATGTAGCAACATGTAGTAACAATATCTGATGGCATGTTAACAGTTGCCCTGATTGCCCTCAGTCTCCACAGCTGGTCTACACCCTGTGTCTTTTTCTGGTGCTACTTACAGGCAAATCCAATAAACGACCCCACACTTTTGATGGTCATTATACCAAGACCCAAAGACTAATGACCAGCCAACCTACCAGGCAGGTATCTCTAAGTGTAAGGTAAAAGCTCGATTAGCATATGGAGACTCCTAAATAGATTGTATACGTGTTTGTTTCATATTTTACTTATTTTTTTTGTTTGATTGATTGAGTGATTTTGTCAAATTAGCTTTTAAGCTGGGCGCTGGCTGTTTTAAACGTTCTGTGCAGATAAACATTTGCTTGACTGCTTTCTCACCAGAGGACACAAAAAATCTTCAAGAATCATGGCACAAAACTAGCGAGAGATGGCAGGAGCAGTTAAACCTTCTGCTTAAAGACTTTGATCTGAAGAGGATTGGGAAGCTGTTCCTGTCCACAAAGGAGAAATATAAGATAGATAATGGGGCGGGTGGGACCCGTGTATACATTGGAATGAAAGCTGATGGTACTGAAGTAGCCATTAAACGAATGATCAAGGCCAACAATGACAAACTGAAAAATGAGATGTCACATTTACGAGATCTTGAGAGCGTCCACACTGTCCGATATGTGGATGTCGAAGAAGACGGGGACTTTTATTACCTTGCTCTCCAGCTGTGTGAATATAATTTGGATGAATACATGATGCACCTTCGTAAAAAAGAAGAAGGGGAGAAAATGGCGGCTTTTAAGAAAGTGGCGAGGGATGTGCTTCTTGGGTTGGAAGTTCTCCACAAGGCTGGTGTGCTCCACCGAGATCTAAAACCCAAAAATGTTCTCATAGGTAAAGCTTTTATATTTACACTTAATGAGATTATGTTGTTTAAGGCTGGGTCCCTTCGGATGGGCTTTTTGAGTAACTTCGTGGTTAAGAAATCAAACATGAAAAACAGAAATCTATAACATTTATAATGTAAAATTTCAGGGATGCACTGAAATGAAACATTTGGCTGTTTTTACTGATCATAGTGTTTCATTCATTTAGCCACATTTTCATAAATAGGCTAAATCACAGATAGCAAGCAGATGTGGGCACTGGCAGTCTGCTGTGAGCCAAAGGTGGCCACCATGTTTACAACATTCATTAGGCCTATACAGATCTGGCCCACTTCTGGCACAGTGAACAGTGAACATGTAACGTCCCAGCAGACGTACCAGCACAGCACAATATAGCATCGCAGCCGACACTAGCATTCACAAAGAACGCCTCCATTCACACTGGCTGCGACTGGATGGCGTTGTAAAATTGAGGTTTTGGTTTCTGTGTTTGTTTCCCTAAGAAAGGAAGAGAGAGAGAGAGAGAGAGAGAGAGAGAGAGAGAGAGAGAGAGAGAGAGAGAGAGAAAGAGAGAGAGAGAGAGTGAGAGAGAGAGAGAGAGAGATCACAAGAAAAAGAAGTCATTCGGCTGAATAATTTTGACTGCTGAACATTCAGTGCATCCCTATATTATATATATATATATATATATATATATATATATATATATATATATATATATATATATATATATATATATATATATATATATATATATATATTTATATATTTATTCATATACTGTAGATTATAACAGATGCTGAGTGTCCTTATCTCTCTGAAAGCTTGGTGCATTTCAGGGCTCTGTCTTTAAAGAGTTCATGTAGTTATAATCTAGCCTGTGTACTTCAGTTTACACAGGTCTGATTTTTGCATCTGCCTTATACACATCATACAGCAACACGTTCGTGACTATTCGCTCCAGACAAATGATCACTCACTCACACCCACCAATACTAATCACGTCAAGTTGAAATGCGTTAAAAATGTATTTATCTATTTATTTATGACTTTATGTACACATTTCTACGTCACAGCTATAACATAATAAAGACAGTATCTACATTCAGTTCAAATACAATACTCTAATAGCCTTTAAAACCATTTTACAGATGTGAGAGGAAACGCACGACTGGCTGACTTTGGCATAAGCCGCAGGCTAAACAGAGGTGTGAGCTCCAGGTGCACAAGAAGAGCTGGTACTCAGGGATGGGAAGCAACAGAGATACTGAACAACGAGGATGAAGATAGGTGCAACTACAGAAAGAGTACCGATATACAGGTTTGTCACTCTCCAGGCATTGCAGTTTACTGAATGTGTAGTGTGAGGAAACATATTCTGTGTGCGGTAAATTCTTTAGAATGATTTTAAATGACCCAGAGATAATGGAGTGAACAAAGAGAGTTTTAGATAGAGAGAGATATTTCACTTAGCTTTTCTTCTGTAGTATTTTTTGCCCTGGTCTTTAAAGTACATTAAAATGTACTATTGAGGCACTAATAACAGCAGTATAATAAATTGGGAAAGATTTTAGCCTGCCATAACCAGATACGTACAGCTCTTATACTGTACTGTTCGGTAACTGTTAGTATTGACATACAGATAAGCAGATTTACTGATGTTTTTTTTACCTTCATGAAATCTTGTTTTGGCATTAAATAGTGGTGTCCTGCCATCCGTGCCTGAGAGAATCTCTCACTCAAGAGAACCTCTCACTCCTCTCACTCCCCACAGTGCGATTCTAGCCAGTGTGGGTATCTGTTAGGTAATAATTCAGCTACAGATTGAACTGCTAAAGGCTAGCAGCACTGTCTGATAAGTGGCGGCGAAATACTGCATAAGGCTGAACAGTACAAAAATGCTATATGTAATATTGAGTCATAGCAACACCCTAGCAACCACAGCACTATTGCATAGTATCCACTTAGCAACAAGCTTAAGCTGCACAATCATTCACAATCAAAATAAATTTTTTTAAAAATCATACTTTATCTTATTTTATGTGGACCACTGTTTTATAACTGCTGTGTGGTGTGTCTAATAACACCCTCTCACCTGATAAAACTGCAGTAACAGCACAACCTCTCATGGCTTACGCAACTAATATGCTTCTGCCTTTTTATAACACTTAGAAAGAACTCACTTGTATTCAGTGGTTGCACTGACTGAATATCAAATGAATATATAACGGTATAACAGTCTGTCTAAAAGCATGTTTAAGACTACGATGTGATTAATACAGGGGTTGGACAATGAAACTAAAACACCTGTCATTTTAGTGTGGGAGGTCTCATGGCTAAATTGGACCAGCCTGGTGGCCAATCTTCATTAATTGCACATTGCACCAGTAAGAGCAGAGTGTGAAGGTTCAGTTAGCAGGTAAGAGCACAGTTCTGCTCAAAATATTGCACTGCACACAACATTATGGGAGACATACCAGAGTTCAAAAGAGGACAGATTGTTGGTGCACGTCTTGCTGGTGCATCTGTGACCAAGACAGCAAGTCTTTGTGATGTATCAAGAGCCACGGTATCCAGGGTAATGTCAGCATACCACCAAGAAGGACGAACCACATCCAACAGGATTAACTGTGGGCGCAAGAGGAAGCTGTCTGAAAGGGATGTTCGGGTGCTAACCCGGATTGTATCCAAAAAACATAAAACCACGGCTGCACAAATGACGCTGTATTGGCCGCAGAAGGAGGCCCTACACCATACTAATAAATGATTGTGGTCTAAAACCAGGTGTTTCAGTTTCATTGTCCAACCCCTGTAAAGCAACTACAGTAAAAAGCATAGCTGGAATACACATTCTGGGGTACAGGCGTGAATCACCTGAATTAAGCCTAATGTGGTTTAGACCAATGAGGTCGAACCAGGTCTAATGCAGTTTAGGCGTTATTCACAGAAGGAATGAATCAAAAAAGCTTTTTTCCCATTCCTATCAAGCCATTAGACATGATACATGCTTAAGTTAAATTTTATTGGTATTTTGAACAGAAAATATACTAACGGTGCAGATTCTGATAGATGCCATACTGTGGCCCATTTTGGCAGATAGAGGTTAAGTAATGGGGACTCAGGGTTTATTAAAAGGTCTTCGTATATGATAAATGCTGATTTGAGGTTAACACAAATCGACTTTTATGCTTTGTATAACAGTGACATGGGTTATGACTTTGGTTGCAGGTTGCTGGAATGTTGGTGTATTACATTCTCTCAGATGGACATCATCCCTTTGGCAGAGGCGCCCATGTGGAAGTAAACATTAGGGATGGAAAATACTCTCTGCAAGACACAACAGATGTGGAAGCAAAAGATCTGATTGAGGGGATGATTCAGGTTGATCCAAAACAGAGAGTGACGATCGAAGAGGCCGTAGGTCATCCTTATTTCTGGGATGATAAAAGGTAGGAGCAAGAGAAACACTGGGAGACACAAAGATTCCAGTTTGAGAGAAGTGCAGAAAAAAAGGTTTTTAGGACATTGGCTAAACTATAAAACTGTCTGTTTGGGCTCCATGCACTTGTCTCTACTGGATCAAATGATGCTATTAATTACACTGCTACTGGAAGCTGCTGAAATGAGGCTCAAAATCTGGGTATGTGGGCCGCTGTAAATCGGGGTCTGGTTAGAATTAGTGCCTTATCGGCAGGTGTGCTTAGACATCCATTCAAATCAACTCTTCTCATCTCATTTAAGGGCAAGGCCTCTGGTCTATTTTGGGAAAACTCATTATCTTGTAGCAGGACAAACTCTTTGCCCTAGGGGTCCAACATGTAATGGTTGTGGTGGGTTAAAGACCAAAAACAAAAGAAAGCTATATACAAATAAAGAGTCTAAAAACCCTCCAGATATTTTATAACATAATTCCTGTTCAGTGCTGCGAAGGTGTTTGCCCTTCACCTGATTCCTTTTCCTTGTTTTTCCCCCTCTATATTTCACTTTGTTGTCTCTTCCAGCCTTTTTAGGGCTTTTACATTTAGATTTTAAACATTAGGGGGTTTAACATTTTTTGTTTTGTGTCTATGTGGGGACGTCTGATTATTTACATTTGAAGGTAAATATCTTAGTACTTTGACTCAGGTTCAGGTTTAAAGGGAGGAACTACTTTTACTGGAGGAATATTTTACCTTGGATGTTTCTACTGTAACTTAAATGGTTCATTGTACATGGTTTGTGTACTTTGCACACCACTACAAATTATGCACTTATGACACTTACAAACGTACAGGGTAAGCTCTGATTTCAGAATAGGGTGTATAAACATTTAAATCATCTGGCCGTGGGAGAGAAAAAGTATAAGGAAAAGTCACTAGGAACTTCACTGGTGTGTGGTTGTTGCCATTATGAGCTGATTTTAATATTATGTGTCACATAACAATCAGAGATACACTTAATTACTAAGTGTTGATACATGCTGTTAAAATGCACTTGTTTGATCAGTATTTAAAGGCCTATTTTAAGGAAGAACAAAACGTAATTAAAGTGTTGCAGGATGCTGGGTAAACGCTGTTTCAAGAACATTGACTCCCTAGTTAAAACAGTTCATATGTGGAAATTCAGAACTTTTTTTGAGTTTACTGTTTTTTCTTGAATATGGGTTCACGACGGTCCACATACTTCCAGACACTTTATGGAGGATTCAGTTCTCTTACATCAGTGAGAGGTTATGGCAGAGCTAATTGCAGGGTGTGATTTGTTCTTCTCTAGGAGAGAAGCGTTTTTGATGAAAGTCGGAGTTGAGGAACCTGTCCAGCACTTCAGGTTGGGAAATGTAAAGCTGCACAGTGCTGTGGCCAAATACACAAACTTTGCTGATTGGAAATTTAAGGTGAGTTAGGCATGAGTGATACGTTTGACGTGAGAAAGTTACTGATGTGGATTGTTAGTGATAGGAGCCAGAGCTTGCTATGTCTACAACACAAATACAACCTTGTTATTCTATGAGGGAAGCCATGTGGAAAATTCAGAGCACCATTTGCAGGCACAGCTGTCGTCTAAGTTGACTGGCTAAGTGTTTGTAGTATTTCTCTGGCAGTTCTCTCATGTATAGATATTATGAATGTAGTGCAGTCATCCAATGTCTTATTATAGGACATTCATTTATAAATGAAAAATACATGTAACCCATTATGTTTGTATGTTTGTAATGACCTCCCACAAACATTGTTCCACAGTGAGACCAACTGTACTTTGATGGACCGCAAGATATCCACATACAGTCATTTTCAAAAGAAAAAAATATGTTTTTCAAAAATTATACTTCTAAAATGTGGAACTCATTATTATTTATGTGAATTAGTGAGGTTAACAGTCAGTGTTGTTTTAAGAATAATAAGGGAGATTTCCAATGCATTCACAGATTGAGAGAGTTTGGGAACAGAGTACCAGAAGGATAAGACGTCCTGACCCAAATCTTCCAAATGATTTACGCGGCCTGCTACGTTATCTGCGTAACTTACTGGTGCACAAGTAAGTCTAACATCTCTGATTAAATAAATAATAAAAACATGAATTGCTATTGTAAATAAATAATTGATTCATAACTGTAACACTGCAACATTTGTCTTTTGCTTTAATCAACAGTAAAAAAGCATTTCTTGAGAACAACATGTTTAAAGACTTGTTTCCGGACTTCTTCATCAGTGTGCACAAGCTGGCGAAGGAGATGGGTTGGGAAGCTTGAGGATACCTAGCGAGACAATGTCCTTATGCTGGTTACTTTATGAACAACTGATATTTAAGACGAAATTCAGTTACAGTCCTACATTTAGCTGATATGGTCTCTATTGAGTATTTCTCTGTATATTTTGTCATTTTAACAGACAAAAATAAAAGTTGTTTGTTCATGCACTTGGTATTGCTTATTGTAAGGAGACAGTTAAGCCAATACAAAAAGTTTAAGTAAACTTTTACGGGTTATTTTTTACCGTTATATTATAAATATGACTAGCAAAACAGCAGAAGGTGCCTGAGTCCTCAATAAATAGATAAAATATTAAAATATGACATGAAAAACCGTTTATGTAAAATCTAAGAAAACTCACTTCATCTTTTTTTTTCTACAGCAAATGGGTTTTGGAGTCATATGATGCTAGCATTACTGCTACTGAGTGCTGCTCATTGGCTGAGTGAAGCGGTTTGCACTCACTGATGTAACGAATGTACATGAGATAGTCCTGTCCCATTCTGACAAGGGATGGGGCCATCTTTGTTTACTTTGTGTTGGAACTTCCGGTGCGTCTGCTGATTCATTATTAGAGAGTAGGACCACAGCGAAAACAAACAAACAGTTTGTTAAACGTCGCAATAACTGGAGGAAAATGAGGATTTGGCTTGAACTGTTGTGTTAAGCGTTGTGTAAAAAAACCGATCAGAGTGTCGTGGGGCACCGTATAACATCCACCGCCTTCCAAAAAAAAGAGGGCCTGCGTCTGTGGTTGAAAGCGCTATTTATACATTTAAAACATCTACCCAAATGTCCTTATGTACTATTTTGTGGATGGGAAGCCGACCCTAGAACATCTTTACCCAGAGGAATGGCTGGGTTATGACGCACTGGTGAAGCGGACACGTCGGGTGCTTGTGAGGGTATCAGGTAAGACAGTTAGTTAACGTTAAATAGCTTTTGGGAACGCTGGGTTAGCATAGCTACTTTATTATCAGTGTCCATTGTGCCGACCTCATAAGCCCTCAATATTTCCTTTAACAGCCACAGGTTCGCTGCAGTTTTACAGGAGGGTAAAACAACCAAAGTTTGGTGGCTCGGGTGTCTGGCTAACGGGGCAATGATTCCCCCTTCCTGCAAAACCACGTAACTGCGTCCCCGGAATATGTTGACCTGCATTATAAATAAATCAGCGTTGTCCTCTCTGTGGAAACTTTTTTTTATTACTGAAGAAAAACACACACAAAAAACAATAATCTTTTAAAGATTATACACTCAAATACACATTTCAAAAAGGATATTTATTGATGTATAAAAGGTTGGTGAAATCTGGAAACAATAGCAGTGAGATATTGTTCCAAAAACGTTTGAATCGTAAGCAACCGTATACAATAACTTACGTTTGATTCTGATTATTTAGAGCAAAATATTTTAAATATCTAAAAATCTGTTTAGGTAAAAACTGTTAAAGCCCCTCACTTCTTGGGTATTAGCTGTCAGTGGAAACTGATTGTGAAACGAAACGAAAATAGTCACCGTTACCGGATTGGCTGTCTCCAACACACCCTAAACCACGCCCCCACGAAGCCTAATGGGGGTGTCGTTAAAATCCCCACAGGGGCATTTTAGACATCCATATTTCTTAAAAGACCTTCAAACCTGCGTAACATATAGCACTGCGACATAGGAATTAAAACATGATGTGTATTTGCTTAATATTACACTCTCCATCCCCACAAGACTCGCAGTTTAAACCTCTTCCTGAAACCTGCCTCTCTCAACATGGCGCCTTCAGCTGGCCGAGTAACCCGGTCTGACGTCAAAGGGAGCTGCTGACGCCGCCAGTCCGGACTCTGGAGTCGGTTTCAGAGTAAAGACTAGCAGGAGCGCAGTGTGTCTGTCCTACAGCAGGTAACTGCATTTACAGTGAGTTTACAGGTCACGTTGGAACTTAAATACTGTCTTAATAGTGTACCTGTTTTCGTGTCACTGCTGCAGTGTAGTCGAGTAAACGTTTGGCTCGGCTAGCCCAGTTACTTAATGCCTACCTGTGTGTGCAGGAGACAAGTTAAGCATGCTGAGACACATTTAACCCAATTTATTTAGAAGAGTAATAATACCCCCACTGCGTGTCCACATGTATGTGCTTCTTTGTGATGTAAACGAAACGTTGGTTATCTGTCAGTGAATGTTGTTTACAGAGGGCAATATCGCTAAGCTACAATGCTAAGTTAGCTGACTTGGCGCTGTTACCTAAGGTAGTTAAGGATTGTGTCGAATGAGGTTAGACTGTCTGATCTTAGCTGGTTTACTGGTGTGGCTTCTGGTCAGTAACTTATAAAACAGATAAAACGCTGATTCCGACAGGTGCCATGTTAATACGTGTTACGCAGGTTATGCAAGAGTTTCTGGTGACTGGGCTTCCCAGCTAACACTACCATGTGGAACTAACCCAGTAAATGTCACCTTTAAAGGGAGCCTGACTGTTTAGACATACAGGCCCCAATATGGTGTACAGGGTCCATACCGGTCAAATATGCTGTACAAACCCAGCAAAATACTTTATTCATTATTTAAAACATAAAGTCATTTTACTAGTAAGCTGCCATTTGTGCTGCGTATCAGACAGGTGTTCTCTCTGTCCACTGAACGAGGAACAGCGAGCTAAAGATCTTATTTAACTCTGTGTCATTAAGCCTGTTCAGCTTTAGCTAACGCAACATAACTCAAAGAGAAATGCTTTTTATATTGTCTTATTTCCTGAATGACTGACAACCAAATGACATCATCACGACAGTGCGACGATGGTGGCCAACTTATAGAGAATTTTTTTAGCAGGGTTTAAACAAGAGTATTTGGCCCAGAGGAACAATAAGAGGAACAATGAAGTAATTAGAAAGAAAACACAGATTTAGGTTCCAGATGGCTTTAATCTAGACATACAAGTCGTAAGTGAACATTGTTTGTTGTCTACACACAGTGTGCTGTATGGCTGAGGAGGCTACAGTTTTTGTTCTGATCATGGGCAGCATCATGTCTGATTTTACTAATGAGCTTTATTGGGACTAGTTATTCACATCAGGCATAGTGGTGCCAAAGTAAGGTCTGTGTCATAATCCATGTTTACTTGACACTTCACAATCCTAATCTATCATGCTTTGTTCTACAATCCTGTGGACTGTGCAAACCCTGGTTAGGTGTGCATTAGGTTTGGAATCAACTATGCAGGGTCATCTTCAGAAGACTCAGTGCTGCACACTGAACACACACAGTTCAGTCTTAAAGGTGCAGTATACAACTGAGAACAATTGTTAATATTTGAAAAACACATACGGCCTTTCCTTGAATTCTCCTTCAGTAGCTCCGCCCACTGGTCCAGTTCATTCCACCCTAAATGGTGCAGCAGTTTCATACTGGTGACTCAATCAACCTGTCCAGGTTCTTGTTTGAATTTTCCAGCTAAATGGTGCAGGAGTTATATTCAGGCACCTTGTTGGCAGGGAGAATGTTGTGATGCTCTGAGCCACCTAATTTCCCAGGTACCAACACTGCCTTTATACTGGATGCAGTATTGTCTGAGAGCAGACAAGAGGAGATATTGAAAGAACATTGGATTAAAATCGTATACTGCACCTGCATATTGTTCCTGTAGCTTGTGCCAATGCGAGTGCAATGGATGTGTTGAGATGTGCTGCTTTCTATTCTTGATGTGTCTCAGGCTAAAATATACAAGAGCATTTCATGAAAGTCAGGCTAAAACAATGCCAAATAATGCACTCTAGTGAACAATTGCCTTGTCAGAACATCTTGTATGCTTTGAGAATTTCTTATACATTTTATGTGACACAGCATACATGTTGTTATTGCCAGTCTCCTAAAAATATTGCAGTAATCTCTTGAGTTTTATTGTCCATCATTGTTTCTCTGCTGTTGTTGTAACATCCTAATGCTTCACTATGTTACCTCTCAGCTAAAGTGCAGTTTAACTGGCGAGATGCTTTGGACATGGAGGGGCTACTCACCGAAGAGGAGATTATGATCCGAGACTCCTTCCGAACCTACTGTCAAGAAAAACTTATGCCTCGCATCTTGATGGCCAACAGAAATGAAAGTGAATAGTGAATGTGTTTTTTTTTAGCCTTATGTTATCTTCTGTTTTGTTATGTGTTCATATTCATGTCATTATACAATCATTTTAGGTTCCTGATTACAGTTCTATTCTGATTGTTTCAGTTTTCCACCGTGAGATTTTGAATGAGATGGGTGAGCTGGGTGTTTTAGGCCCAACCATTAAAGGTACGTTAACTGCTTACCAAAACATGGCAGAAACACAATGCATGTGTATGAGTGACCGAGATTTAATGTAGCATGACTCAGTGAGTTGTCAGAGAAATGGACTCTGTTCTCTTCATTTGTGACTAAAGGTCTTGCTAAAGTTTACTCTTTATGCGATGTGCAGGTTTTATTTGCTCTGTTAATTGCACAAGCCTCTAAAGACTGTCCATGACCAGTGAATCTGGCTAGATGAAATTGTTTTATTACAGTTGTATCAAGTTATATAATTCTATGATTTGTTGCAAATAATGTTGTTCCTTTAACACTACACATACAGACTTCTCTTTCTCTCACTGATGTAGGCTATGGCTGTGCTGGTACGAGTTATGTGGCATACGGGTTGATAGCACGCGAGGTGGAGCGTGTGGACAGTGGTTATCGGTCAGTAATGAGCGTGCAGTCCTCTCTGGTCATGCACCCTATCAACGCCTACGGCACAGAGGAACAGAAGGAGAAATACCTCCCCAGACTCGGTAACACTGCAAACACTCCAAATACTGACTTCCTCCCATAGACTCATGGGCCATTACCAGGTTCTGAGTTTCTATCAGAATTGAAATGCGTAGATCATGCCAAAGCACGTGCAGCGTTTTTCAGAATAGCACATTCTATGAAGCTTGTTCCCTGCTAAAACTACTATGTTAACCTGAGGCCATTTTTTGTTTAACAGTGTCCATAGTAATAAAGCTGCTTGCATTGTTGCTGTCATAAGCAAACCTCTGAATTTGGAAAACACACTTTATATGTGTGAATATTTCATGAAAAAAAAAACATTAAAGATTCTCTAAATAAAAAAAAAGTCAACAAAGGATGTACACTTGAGCATATAAACCATTCGTCTACTTGAGGGCACCATTTTCCAATCAAGTTAATGTGTCAGAGATACCAGGTTTTCTCAGAACAATAACAATAACTGTAAGTAAATGTAATTTAGGTTCAGATAATTAGCTAGAGTTGGGGACTAAATAAAATTAGCCTGAGCTGATGTGACCCCTGTTTTGTATTAAACCTGTTGTGTGTCTAACAGCACGGGGAGAGATTCTGGGATGTTTTGGCTTGACTGAGCCCAACCATGGTAGTGACCCTGGTGGCATGGAGACCAGGGCCAAGTACAACCCATCCAGCCGCACCTTCACCCTCACTGGCTCCAAAACCTGGTGAGTCCTTTCCTATACTAGCAACAGAATACAGAACCCATCTCCTTACCCATTATTATCTTTAAATAATATATATATATATATATATGTATATATATATATATATATATATATATATAATATATATATATATATATATGTATATGTATGTATGAGAGACAGAGAGAATCAGAGTCTTGAAGCATATAACCCACTTGTCCACTTGAGGGCACCATTTTCCACCTTTCAGTGCTATTTTACTTCTATGGTCTGGGTAGAAGTGCTAAAAAAATTTAATTAAAAAAAAAAAGGTGCATCTTTCATGGGTAAAAAAAAAAAAAAAACACCCAAGGACTGGAACTGTGTTGGTATCAGAAGAATATCATATTACATATATCTACGTTTTATAGACAAATATGTGAGTGATGTTCTCTTGTGTTAGGATCACAAACTCTCCCGTGGCCGATATCTGTGTGGTGTGGGCAAAGTGTGATGATGGTAAGGTGCGTGGATTCATCCTGGAGCGGGGCATGAAAGGTCTCAGCACACCCAAGATTGAGGGCAAATTCTCCCTGAGGGCATCATCCACAGGCATGATAGTTATGGATGACGTGGAGGTGCCAGAAGAGAACCTGCTGCCCAACGTTTCTGGCCTGGGGGTGAGAAACGTTTGCTGTGGATCAAAGCACAGTAGAATAAAGCCATGGCGTAAATCATGAGTTTCATTTTATAATAATATGCAAAGGTTTGAATATGTCTGGTTGAATGTTTTGGCATTCAGGATTGTAGTTTTCTTGCAGATTTCCTTGGGGTGCCCGTACAACTGTATATTTTGTTAAATAAAATGAAACATATAATTAGTTTCCTCTACCATTTGTATCAGAAGTTGTTATGAAACAACCAGAGGCTGCTTCGGTTTGAAATTATTTTAAACAGTTAGCACACCAAGCTAGACTGCCAACATAAATTCTAAGCCAAAATTTGGGGAACATGTTTATTTAAAATTGTTAATACACCAAAGATTCAAGGGTAATACGATTACATAGGGTACTATAAAGTGTCTTAGCTAATTTGTGCAAAACATGCTACCACACACATTTATGTAAATACATAAATGATGTTTCTAAATATTGCTATGTTAAGTGTCCCTGTCTTCACAGCAGTTTAACTCTACAATTAAAAAGTTTTGCTATATTTAAAAAGACTGATTTCACATATAGAAACATTTTTTTAAATTTTGTAAATATTCTTCCACGAGTCCCTAACAAAAGCTGCCATCCACCTCTGAATTAAGACAACCGATAATTGTCTTAATAGTTCGTTCTGTTCTGTTCTTCAGGGTCCATTTGGCTGCCTGAATAACGCTCGCTATGGCATTGCCTGGGGAGCACTTGGAGCGGCAGAGTTCTGCTTCCACGCAGCTCGCCAGTACACTCTAGACAGGTGAGATTAGTGCTGCAGTTTACTGTAAGATAATCTACATTATGGCCAAACCTCAGTGTCAGAGCTCAGTTTATGACACATAAGTATGCCAAAATAAGACTATGCTTATTGAAGGCTGACACAGTGTCTTCCTAAAGGAAGAAACATGTATAAATGTATTCTGGAGAAAAGAGCAGCCAGAATTACAGATTCTTTCACAGGCTTTATTTTGCATATTTTCTGTTTTCTATCTTTTATTCACACCAGGATCCAGTTTGGGGTGCCGCTGGCCAGGAACCAGCTGATGCAGAAGAAAATGGCTGACATGCTGACAGAGATCACCCTCGGCCTGCAGTCCTGCCTGCAGCTAGGCAGGCTTATTGATCAAAAGAAGTATGATATAATTCTTTAACTACTTAGAGCAGTTTTATACTGAGTGACCTCCCCATCATTTGTAGTAGGTTTACTTCATCAGTGGTGTTTAGTTAGAAAACAACAAAAATGCTTTGGTGGGATGGAATAGGGCTGTAAAGTAGATTAGTTAATTTATTTACCTTTATATAATACATTTTGTTTATAACTTGCTGCAAAACTGTAAGCACAGAACATTACATTGGATTACTATATATTTAGTGATATATTAAAAATATAAATGTATTTAATCTTTGCAAATTGATAGATGTTTTTACTTGTGCCTGGTACCAGACTTTGAGAATTTTGGGCCTGTACTATGAAATGCAAGATAGGTTGTTGTTCTAATGTGTAGCATGATGGATGGTTTTTAAATATAGCGTGTAGTTGGGCTAATCAGGCTAGCACAATTTAACTAATGCTGGATTATGACATTCCAGGTTAGGTGGAGCATTGTAGTTTTTGCCTATGATGATAAAAAAAAAAAGATTTGTGTACATATTTACACACTGTATCATATTTATTATTTTTCCTCTAGAGCATCTCCAGAGATGATCTCAATGCTTAAGAGAAATAGCTGTGGAAAAGCTCTAGACATCGCCAGGCAGGCCAGAGACATGCTGGGCGGCAATGGCATTGCCGATGAGTACCACATTATCCGCCACGTCATGAACCTGGAGGCTGTCAACACTTACGAAGGTAAAATAATGAGCATTTGGCACAAACAAAAGAGCAGGGACTGAAAATATAACAGAAATTAGTTTGTGAGAGCCAACGCACATGATTAGATCCAAAATGACATATCTATCAAACCACAATGGTGCAATGAAGGCCATGAATGGTTTCTAAATCAACAACTAAGAGTTTATGAGTTTCACCTATCAAAGCATGGCACAAAATAAGCTGCAACAACAGCTGTGCATTATGAAAGAGACTTGAGACAAATAATTCTGTTAATTATTAGTTAAGATTACACTTAACTGATGTGTGGCATGCGTGCATACACTCTGTGTTATACATTCAGATTTAACCTGTACGATGTTGCACATAAGAACACACTGTTTTAAGACGACAAGCTCTGTGTACTCACATAAACGCCACTCAGCTTGTCTTTTTACGTTACATGAAATCCAGCATACACTTGCAAATTAAAAAAAAAAAGTTCTGCCTTTACAGGTACCCATGATATCCACGCCCTGATACTGGGCAGAGCCATCACAGGACTACAGGCCTTTACTGTGGAGAAATAAATTCTGGCTCCTGCTGCCCCAACAGGACATAATCTATACTACACAGAATGCTGCTGCGTTTTGATTGATCCTGTCTTGGTCTACGGTTACTGTAATGGGTCTTTGAGCATTACCCCCACAAGTCTATAAAAGCAGACATACTGTCCAGAAATGATGTTTAAAGACAGAGGGAATATCTGATTATTCTAAGTCCTTATTTGAGTTTACCATGTAATTACTAGCCTTTGATCTCAAAGCAAAGAACTATTTTTCTACTCTGGACATGTTATACCTATTGAACTGTAGTTTCTTTACAAGTTCTGTATATAGTATTAAATGTACAATTAAAGCATACTGAGAGAAAGTGTAGAATGTCGACACTAAAATATTAAAATAAAGGTCAAAAGTGTTTTAAGCTAAAAATGAACCTAGCTAATTTAAAGAAGCATGTGATTCTTGTGTTCCTTACTGTTTTAAAAACAAGTAAATAAACTCTGAACTGAGTATAATTCTTACCATTTCATGTTTGTTTTTTGGGCCTGCCTAGAAGTATTTCCTTTTAAGTTAACTCTTGCTCTGACATGTTCGTATGTAAAAGAACAGGAAAAGTTTGTAATTTTAACTGTTAAACCTGTTTCATTGAATAGAAAGGAATTCGATTTTTTTTATGAAAAGCTCCTTAATGGGAGCACTGTACTCCAGTGTTATGTGCCTAAAATTCATGGTGCAACAAGACCAAGTCACACCATCTTGGAAGCTGAAGTTAAATCTAAAGTTCTCACATTCTCACATCTAACATTCTGGTCTTTTCCAAAATCTTTAGTCTGTCCTTGAAAAGACGGTGCTCACATTTTGTAGTAATTGACTTACTGACGAGCCAAAATTTGCAACACATGTAAAACTGCCTATATATTTTTTCTTATTTTTTAAACCTAACTGGTTGGGCCACCCTTAGCAGCAACAACTGCAATCAAGTGTTGCGGTAACTTGCAATGAGTTTTGTACAGTGCTGTGAAGGAATTTTGGCCCACTCATCTTTGCAAAATTGTTGTAATTCAGCCACATTGGAGGGTTTTCGAGCATGAACTACCTTTTTAAGGTCATGCCACAGCATCTCAATAGGATTCAGGTCAGGACTTTGACAAGGCCACTCCAAAGTCTTTACTTTGTTTTCCTTCAGCCATTCAGAGGTGGACTTGCTGGTGTGTTTTGGATCATTGTCCTGCTGCACAACCCAAGTTCGTTTTAGCTTGAGGTCATGAACAGATGGCTGGACATTCACTGTGGTTCACTGGAGTCTCAAAACTTTAGGAATGGCTTTATAAATTTTTACCAGACTGACCGATCTCAGTTACTTTTTTTTCTCATTTGTTCCTGAATTTCTTTGGATCTTGGCATGTTGTCTAGTTTTGAATATATTTTGGTCTGCTTTGCTTTGTCAGGCAGGTCCTTAGGTCCTTAAGTAGTTTCTTGATTGAGAATAGGTATGGCAGTAATCAGGCCTGGGTGTGGCTAGAGAAATTAAACTGTCTGATAAACCAGTTATGTTTTAAGTGGGAGGCAAAAACTTTTTCACACAGGGCCATGTAGGCTTGGATTTTTTTCTCCTTTAATAATAAAAACCTTCATTTAAAAACTGCATCTTGTGTTGTCTTTGACTAATATTTAAATTTGTTTGATGATCTGAAACATTTAAGAGTGACAAACATGCAAAAAAATAAATCATGAAGGGGCAAACACTTTTTCACACCACGATATATTATAAAAAAGAAAGAAAAAAAAAATAGTAAATGCATTTCTAAACTTGCTTCATGGGACTTAATGTAGTGCTCCAACATGTTTAGAGGGCAGCATAAATAATGTTTGTTTAATTTGTTGGCTATGTATGTAATTCTAACGTTTCGCATGTAACAGAAATAATGTTTTATTTTGTTTACATTTTCACTTCCAAGAACCTTTGAAAGTGGAACTATTTAATAACTATTTTATAAATTCATTCATATGTAATTTTATTACCAATGTTTTATTTTATCACTTAGGCTGACAACATTTTTCATCTTTCTGTACTAGCCATGACCTACATAATCTCACATGGCTTCAACTTAAACTTTGACCTAGATGACACATGTATTTCGAAATACTGAGCAATCAGAATAATGCAGGGTAGGGTTCAGCATTTTCTAAGCTCTTTATGTATTACTTCATTGTTTTTCTACAATCATCCTAGTTGTATGAAGATTGTGTGCATGTCACCATGAAACAAACCCCTCATTACCTGATGGTCCACTGAGTTATGGATTTACCAAGTCAACGTTTTATGATGGTCTGGATGCTTATATTTGATTAACTGCTTACTATGTTGTGGGATTTTATAACAGCATCAAATTAAATTTAATCATGTTTTTATAAGCTAAGGTTGAAAAAAAAATGACTACGAAATAACTATAAAAATATAACCTGATATTTGATGCTTTTAGTAGATAACTTTAATAACAAAATTCAGTAACAGAGCATTACTACATCCTCACAGGTTCTCGTGCCATAAAGTACTTTTTCAACAACACTTGTTTATGCTTTTCATTAACCTTTCTGTTGTTCCACTAAAAAAAAACTATTACATGCTAAAAGGTTTGAATTCTATTTCTTCGTACTTCTGTTTCTTCTAGCCCTGCTATCCTGCTTTTCCTTAACCTATCCTTTCTCTTTAAACAAACAATGTACTACTCTGCTTGTAAGAAAAAACTGCTTTCAGTTGTCTGGTGCTGTGGAAAAGTGCTGTGATATGTAACCCTGTATCTACTGGGCAATTTGCTGTAGACCTTTGTTGATGGCTCCCAGTGTCTGGCTGGCTCCTTGTAGCTCCATGCTAAGCTGACTGCTACGCTCCAAGACTTCAGAGAGCTCAGTGAGCCTAGTTTCCATCACTCGACTGTGCTCATCATAGTACTTAAACATCTGTTCCTTCAACTGCTGGCACATCTCACTCACCTTCACAGTCACACAGAAACAAAACAACATCACAGATAATGATGCAGAAAGGCAAATAAGCTGTACCTGTGTCAACAAAAGATGACTGTTAATTTGATTTAATTATTATAGAATAATTAATTACAGTCCATATGTTTTTTATCCTAATTTGCAGAGACTGATATATTGGTCCAACAAGATAAAGCTTTAGGTCAAATCCAGTAAATTTAGTCTGGCAAAAGTCTAAACTGACGCTAGTCTTAACTGTCCATAGTTCCACATTAATGGTATCAAGGTATTATATTATTATTATAATGTTTTAAAAAACAAAGTGTATAGTGTTGCTAATTTTATTTGACATTTTCATTATGTAAAAACTTATTACATGTGATTATTTCAGTTTGTGTATCCGTACCCTTTGAACAATTTCAGCACATTTCCTATAAGATAATAATACTGATGACCATAACCATGATCATTTTAGTTAAGCCATGACATTAAATGATCATACTATTATCAATAAAACAAAATGGGCCAATCTTGAATTTTGTCTGCACTTTTGGCAATTTTGAACAACAGTATGGCAGACGTACCACAGAAGAAATCATAAAAGTAAGCATACAGGAGATTAGTTAACAACTAGTTGTAGTTTGTGTGCTTGCTAACTGGCATAAATAAGCTTCTATTACTTAGCTAAACTAGCTTCAGAGCTCCAGTACAAAACTAAAGAAACAAACTTCTGTTAATAAACATTACTGGTGAATAGAGTGCATGTAGGACAAGGAGAAAATTACACAGATACAATTTTACATGAACAAAAACTTTTTCCAAATACATTCTGTTTCTGCTCCGTTCTTGTACCACTTCCTCCTGTCCTGATCATGGTTTTACTCTTCTCTAATTTTCTAGGACATTCAGCCAAAGTTTGACAACAGAGTATCCAGTGTGCAGAGACAAACAGACTTTGCTCCACCTAAAATCCAAGCCCAGACTCCTTTCAGAACAGCTGAATCTTCTAGGATTCAGAAAGCTTCCTCTATTTCCAGTGATTATTTATGAACCCTCATGAGAAGTGGAACTTATGAATTATGCGCTTCTACTTAATGTCTTATTTAAACACATACACTTTGGACCAAGCAAGAGGCATTTTCCCAGCAAACATCTGCATGGTATCTTAACATGTTTGTTCTGCAGCACTAAATAGCAAAAAATACCTTCCCCATTAGCTTTTCCTCAAAGCTGTTTAAGACTTTCTGGTCCATGGCCCTTCTCTGGTTGATCCGTTCAATAAGGTCTTGTGCTTTCTTCCCAATTTCATCTATTCTTGTGTTAATAGGGCTAGCAATGATGCCATCATCCACAGTAAGGTTTACAGGTGAACCTAGGCTTGAAACATTGACGCCTGAGTCCTCACTTCATTGAAAAGAGAGAGAGAGAGAGAGAGGGAGAGAGGGAGATAAAGATGGAGAGAGTGCCTGAAATGAGTTTCATTTTTTCATTTTTTGAAATGACAATCCTTTTCTTCTATTCAAGTACCAAAACACTCCATGACCTGGAACTTTTTTTGTTTCATGTCACTCACCTTTGCTGGTCGTGGCCATCATCCAGGGTTACAAAAGACAGTGTTTCACTTGTAGTCTCATGGTCTATAATGTTCTCCTCTTCTGACACCTAGGAAACAACAAAAGATGACAGTTTATTCTTGTAAGTTTTTGACACTGTCCCTTTAGGTCAAATCTTTAGCTACCTTCGTTGGCGCACGGTGATGAGCAGTTTTAGGTGTGGACTGAAATGTTGCAGAGGCCGGATATCCAAAAAAGTGTTGAGCCATGACCTGCAAGACCAAAATCCAACTGGTTTACGTTATATAGCTAACATGTTAGCAGGTTTAAACAGGCTCTGTAGCGAACATCCGCTGGCTAACCGTGCTCCTTGGCGCTAACGTTAACGTTACGAGCCACCTGACAAACAATAAGATAAACAGTAATAGTTATTTTAGCTACTTTATTTCTCACATTTACAAAATTAAGAGGTTTTTAAATCACTTGCTCACCTAGTCAAATGTTAACCAATGCCAAATACAGACTTAACACGGCTAATTGTCTGGAATATTTGGGGTAGCTATGCTAACTAACGGTATCTGAAGGAAAACCTGTAGCGTTAATCTCCATACAACTGTCTGGCTAAACTGAAATCTCAATTAAGCGCCATGGCAGTCTTTAACTCAGAGCTTTCAAGCTTTTGTCTATATATTTCATCAAATTAATACAGTTTCCACGCTATGTTTGTGAATAATTCTAGTTTAGGAAGGAAACTACAACCTTCTCAGACCCAGTTCGGCTGACAACTCCAACGGTCTCCACATCGGCACGCGACGTCAGACTGATGTTCGTGATCGATCGAATCGACTCTTTTATTTGAATCGTTCGAAACTGAATCGCCCTTTTTCTTAAACATTAATGTCTACTTCCGTATCACAGAAAACAGAAGGCTAAAACAAATACATAAAATCACAGAACGTTGTAATAGCAAGGTTCAGAAAACCTATAGTGATTTTGTTTATTGTCTTCCCTCTTTTTATTATGTGTTTTTTGGGGCATTCCAAGTGTGAAATGGCTACATGGTTAAAGGTGCCATTGATAAAAAAAAAAAAATATATATATATATATATATAGCTATTTTAATGCCTCTAAGAAGTTTCTCACAGTAAGTTATTACATTAAATGGTTACAAATACATTTTCTGATGTCGGAGATGTTAACTGATGATAATTTTAAGCTTTTGGCCTACATTTATATCATTACTTGCCATGGTGGACAGATGCATGCAGGGTGTTGCAAGGCAAAATAGCCCTGAAGAAAATTCTCAGTATGCTATTCTCAGTATTGCATATACTGTAAAAACCTGTGTTTCTCATTGACACTTCCATTGTAAAGGATGCTAAGAGTGTAGCTTTCTCTTAAATGCACAGTTCCATATTGTGGGGTTAATTATACAATTAAATTACTTACTCACTCATTCGTTCTTTGTCAGTATCCTACCATGACCATTGTTTCTCTCTGTATGTTTTATGGCCTGAACTAGCTATCTAACATTGTCATTTCATCTAAAAAGGGGACATGGAGTCTTTGGCCAGTGATTCTACAATCCACACTGTATTGCATAATCACAGTAAGATGCTTACCTGGGAATTTGAAACACTTAAAATCCACATCATTGTTGTTTTTTGCCAAAACAGGGACATACCCAGAGAGAGAGTCCACCCCCATATTAAACACACTGTTGCCCCTGATGTGCATTTGTGGAGAACAGCACCCAGTAATCCCTAAATGGATAAAGCCTTGTGCTTGGCCGTGGGCACATTAATGGACAGAGGTAATAACAATGAGATTGTGCAAGAGACACACGGTTAATCCTCTTCGCTGTTCGGTCAGTTTGGGCAAACAATTAAGTAAAAGTCAGTGGAAGAGTGAGAGTTGAGGTGAGGGAACACACTGAACAAACTGGTGCTCATTTTCAGAGGGGCATTTTTAAAGGTCCTAGTCTGTTTCGTTTCTCCTCTCGCTGAATTGCAGATAAATTATAATGTACAAGTTTTTATAATTCATTGACTGATTGACTGATCTCTGAAGACTTTATGTCTAACGGCTAGTATGGTAAGGAAATATGCCACTTGTTCTGTTTGGACATTGCTGTCCAAAAGTGGTAACTTTACAGAGAAGGGCAACAACCTAATTTAACTTTAATTTTAACGTTAATGTAAATCAATGGAACCAGACTTTTTTCCAAGCGGTTTTAAAGCTATTTCTGTTGGTCCATTTATCATGAAGTTGTCCCACAATTTGAAAGGCAGGTCCTGTGTTTAAATAATCAAAAGTAAAAATTGACAAAAATGCAGATACATGGTGTCACAGTTTACAGGCCACACAAATGAAAATTTGGTTCTATTGTTATAGTTTGGTTCCATGCAGTTTGGTTTAGATACATGCTCATTATTTTAAGTCTCCAAGTGATGGCATAAACTGTTTGACGTGATAAGACATTTAAAGAGACCTTTCAGCAAACAGCAGAGCAGCAACTGCTGGATTTCAGCTCATGTGCATGTGAAGGCCTGCACTACTCACTGCTACACTTGCTTTGTTTTGGTTTATGCTAGTCACTTGTAGACAAACTCACCTTAGGCTCTTTCCTTTCAGAAGACCCTGATTCGAGACATTTATCCATGATGGAGTAATTCCATACGATTGGAACATGAAACGATTTACATTTCATGTGTTAAAAATGTAAACAGAGCTAGCATTTAGCTAAAACAGTCACTGAGCCTGATATGAAATATGAATTATTACCTCAACAATGTTGTCATGTTTAAAATGATGTAAAATCATGTTAAATGTCAATATTGTGACAAACATCTGAAGTTACAGCCCACTAATAGTACCACCACGACCCACTGGGGCACATGGACCACATGTTGAAAAAAAAGAATATTGCATAGCTATACACCAATTAGCCAAAACATGTCAGTGTCACTGCAGTGGTGACAATGATCCACCACCCATCCAGCTGCTCTGTGGTGGTCCTGTGGGGGTCCTGACTGTTGAAGAACAAGGTGAAAAGGGGATAGCAAAGTAAACAGAGAATCATGTGGATTACAGTCGGTAAATGTAGAACTACAATGTAGTCCTCTGCAATGTATGTGGAGCTGATAAAATGGACAGTGAGCGCAAATACAAGTAGGTGGTTTTAGCATTATAGCTGATTGGTGTGTCTTGAATCAGTTGATCAGTTATGTATTTATTTTTATGCCTTTATTCCAAATCTAATGTTGTTTAGACTTTTTTTTTCTTGATTTCATATTTTTAATCAGAAGCCAAATTTGTATTATCTAGCAACCAGTGGTGCCATGTTAATAAACGTTCACTTTTACCAAAGTAATCACAGTGTAATTAGAGAGATAAAAAAAATGTGCTCAAAATATGAACACAATAAATACATAAATATGAAAGATAAATGATGGGTTGATTTATTGTTAGGATATATATATATATATATATATATATATATATATATATATATATATATATATATATATATATATATATATGTCCTAACAATAAATCAGAAATGGTTTACTAAATTCTTCTAAGAAGCATTAAAGGTTACAGGATTAGATTTGCATGAAACTCACACCCACTCAATGTCAAACAAGGGGGCCAGATTGCACTAAAATACACAGTCCAAAATAGAAAACAGCTGAAAGAGAGGAGGACAGGAAGCTGCTGGGACAGGGTGACACAAAAATGATGTTGGAGCAGACAAAACCTGAGATTCACCTCAATGCTGACACACGTCAAGTCCGTTAGAACGGCTGGTTCATCAATGTCCACAAAAATGTGTGAAGGAAGCTTTATATAACACCACACTGATATCAGATGAAAGCACGGCGTATCTGTTTTCATAGAGTTTCACTTTTTATATTCATTTAATTCTGCAGTAAATTACACTGGTGACTTTGTTAGCTATTTCATATAACACCTTTAATTAATATATTAATTTAACTAGATTTTCTATTCATACATATTAGTAAAGATGTTTCATGTTTCTACTAATGATGTGGGTAATGTGTCTGCCGAGAAGCAGCTCCATATTTTTTATTAAATATTTACGTTTGTTCTTGTAGAAGAACAGCAACCTTATAATGACCAAAAGATTCATGATTGAGAATTCAAACAACTCTACTACATGGCTGATATGCTACAGTAGTCTTTTTCTCTAACTGGGAACAATTCAGAACACATTCATGCCTGTGGAGCATCTACAGCCACAGGCTGATCTGAGAGTGGGGTCATCTTCCAATTTCAGCTGGAGGTCAGAAATTGGAAACGCAGCAGTATCAAAGTCAATGGCAAATGGCTATTGCAAAGCAGCAGATGTGCTGTACAGTATCTCTGCAGTCTCAGTGTCTCTTACTGAGCAATGCAATACCGTCCACCCAGAGCAAAACACTACCCAGACACATTCATCTGCTTTATTATTGGCCTTATAGAGAAAATAATGCCGCCTCAAGTCCCCACAGTCCTGTAACATTGTATGCAGGTTTCCATTTGCCTATTTTACTTTGGTGCCAATGCAAATGTTAGAAATGACCAAGCCATAATGGGTGCTTTGGAGTAATGGCACTGTTTTGTCGTTGTTGAGAACCTGTCTTCAAAGAACAATTTTAGTGAATAAGATTGAACTACATTGAGGTGCACCAGTAGAGCTATATCTGAAAACAAACTGAAATACATTGTTATTTATATTTAGGTTAAGCATGAGGAAATGGTGTATTTGAATCAAGTTAGTTATATGAATGATGTTTTTCAGCACAAAATTAACTTTAGAAAAGCATTTCATATATAGGGAGTCATAGAAGTTATTAATTTAGGTTGCATTTACCACAGGTTATACTCTGTGGTGGTCCTATGGGGGTTCTGACATGATAAAATATAAAGTAAGTAGAGAAAAGGATGGACTACAGTCTGTAGGTAGAACTACAAGGTGCATCTGTAAGATAAGGGGTATAAAGAGATACAAAGATGTGTTTTTTATGAAACACATTTTTATGGTGGTCCATGTTCTGATTAAAACTGCATGGCATAATGTCAATTATATCACAGAGCAGCACTTCTAAAGGGACCTGGTGTACATACTGAGTAATACAGCCTGGTTAATTTGTCACTGTCTAAAACTTCGTTGAGAGACTTCATGAGTCATTGACAGTGGAGATAAGAGGGCATGTTTGAGAAACCGTATACAAAAGTCATACATTTTTGGTCACATTTCTAAATAATAAAGTCATATGGTAAGTGTTTATAAACAAATACAATTTTAATGACACAAACATATTAGAAACAGTGTCTGCTGAGAATTGTCATCGCACCATTTCAGATTGGGGACATTCTACCATCTCTAGTGACCATGCTTCATTCTAGAATGGACCTGGTTAACTCTGGCCACCCCCTGCCTACATCTCTGTCTATATACATAGTCGTCACATTATTATGACGATTCCTGCCTTGACAGAACTCATACAGACATGTCACATTTTCGTGGCATTCTCTGGACCCACTCTCAAGCGATTTGGGTATGAATCCATCCTTGCAGATCATGTACCCATACATGCTGATTGTCTTTTTGGGGCAGATGGGATCCTCCAGCAAGACAATGCACCATGTTACATGACTAATAATGTCCGGCATTTGTTGGAGGAGCATGACCAAGACCTCCAAGTACTACCCTGGCGCCCTACTTTCCCAGACCTGTGGGATGCACTGCAATCAACGTGGCACAAGATACCTGTGACAAATGACCAGGGCCTTACTGAGACACTCCCAGTTCGTCTAGCTGCTGTCCGTGCTGTAAACAGCGGTTACTATGGATATTAGCTCATATTCTGTATATTAGCTCATAATGATTAGCTCATAACGTGTATCATCAACACTGGTCTGTGGAGCAGTGCAACTGTGTTCTCTGGAGTGACTGAGCTCCATCCAGTACCTTTGGGATGACTTGGGGTGGCGTTTGTGACTAATCATTAAACATTACAGTACCTGACTATTAATGTTCTTCTGCTATCCCAGAGGATTTGAGACTGTTACAGTTTCTCACTGTTATTACTTTTGCTTTCATAAGAAACGTAAGATGAGCAACTTGATAATCTCTGGAGTGGTTCAATCCGCCTCCACACAGGGAAAATCCATCAGGGAAATAACTTGATCTGGAAAAATGACCTTTTTTCCACATGGCTAAGTCTAAGAGTTAAAGCAGTCGAGGCTCTTCGCATGTGCTTTTGGATGTGGGTTATTATGAAACCAGCAAATCCTGTGCATGCTCAAACCCTGGCTTATATAAGAGGAATACAGTTAACATAGCTGTAGCTTAATCAGTTTTTGACGGGGTGAAAAAAATCACAGCTAACAAAAAGCTATAGCCTAAAAGGGTAAACCATACAGAGAAGCAGAAAGCTAAATCCTAAAGACCCTGAACTGAACACATTTCTGCTACATCCTTATTACTGTATTATATATGCCCTAAAATAATCTATACAATCCATATCAATAACTGTGTATGTAGACAAAATGTAGGTGTAGTATGAGTATACAGAGAGAGGTGGACAGAGGGAGAGATAAACAGACTGAGACAAAGAGAGAGACAAAACAGAAGGAGAGAGGGAAAGAAAAAATGACAAAAAGAGGGAAAAAGGGAGAAGAAGAGAGAGAGACAGACGGCAAAAAGGCACAGAACTGAGAGAAGGAGAAAGTGCAAGACAACGTGTGAGAGCAAGAAACAGAAGGAGAGTGAAAAGAGAGAAGATAGGGAGAGAGGTAGAAGGAAGATAATGCATGAGTAAGAGTGAAAAAGAAGAAAAGAAGAAAGAGAGAGATACAGACAGAGCATGAGAGAAGGAGACAGAGACAGAACGTAAAAAGAGATCAGGATAAAGAGGGATATGAACACACTCTGAGTACAGAGAAAGTAAAAAAAAGAACACAGAGAGAAAAATAGAGAGGGAGAGAAAGGGATAAAATAATCAGTGAGAAAAAGACAGAAAAAGAGAGGGAGAGAGACACAAAAATGGGAAAAGTGGGACATGAAGAAAGAAAGATAAGAGGGGAGACAGCAGGTGAGAAAGAAAGAAAAAAAGAATGTGTAAGAGTAAGAAAGATGTGGTAGGGAGAGAAGACAGACAGAGTGAGGGATGAAGGGAGAGAAATATAGTTCGGAGTGAGAGAAACAGACAGAGATAGAAAGAGAGCCACAGAGAGATAAAGATGTGGTGGGCAAGAGAGATAGACAAAGAGAGAGATGTGGTGGGCAAGAGAGAGAGACAGAGAGAGAGAGATGTGGTGAGAGAGAGAAAAAGAGAGAGAGACAGACAGAGAGACAGAAAGAGTGCCACAGACAAAGAAAGAGAGATATGGTGGGTGAGGGAGAGAGACAGAGAGATAAATGTGGTGGGCAAGAGAAAGAGAGATGTGGTGAGAGAGAGAGAAAAAAGAGAGAGATGTGGTAGGGGAGAGAGAGACGGAGCAAAAGAGATGTGTTGGGAGAGAAAGAAAGAGAGAGATGTGGTGGGAGAGAGAGAGAGAGAGAGAGAGAGAGAGGAGATGTGGTGGGAGAGAGAGGGGGAGATGTGAGAGAGAGAGAGAGTGATAGATGTGGTGGGGGAGAGAGAGATAGAGAGAGAGAGAGAGAGAGAGAGAGAGAGAGAGAGAGAGAGAGAGAGAGAGAGAGAGAGAGAGAGAGATATGTGGCGGGGAGAGAGAGAAAGAGAGATGGTTGTGAGAAATGTAAAAAAATAAACTGAAAAAAAGAGAAACAAGTGAGTTAAAAAGGGAACGAAAGTTAAGGTGTGGCTCTGACATCCTGATCTTCATTCCTTGACGTTTCCATTAACATCAACTTCAAAGAACGTCTACAAATCCATCTGAAGTTCAAATGGCTGAAAGCTTCAGCTGACATTTAATCTGCAGTCTCATGAAAGATGATGCTCTGTTCCAGGAGAGCTAATACACTTTCCCGAGTTCGGTTCGGTGACACTCCTTCCAGAAGTACCCAAAGTACTGCTACATGTCTCCACTGTCCGAAAACACAGAACCCTTTAGAACTACAGCACGGTTCAGCATACTGGAACAATACACTAATACAGTTCCTCACTATGTTACATTCCGTAAACAAACAATCACTTCATATATAATAATATATAACAATAACCTTCTCCTCAGAGGACGTGGAGCTGTTAGCTTATTTTCACACAACAGTGCGCAGTGTAAGAGAGTTTCTCTCTCTGGCATGTATTTCAGGCTTCATAACTTTGTAGATCCTATACATTCACAAAAAGCTACACACTACAGGGAAGAGATAAACTGGATATGAATAATAAGTTATCCCCAAGATTAAATATGTTTCTTGGACGCTTAAATGATCTGTTTGTTGCAAAATCCATCAATATAAATAATAGCTATAGATATAGCTAGGTAGGTCTGAATAGACAATACAAAGGAAGTAGGGAATCATCTATTCTCTCCTGAAATCCACATATGCTCTTAGAAAGCACGTCAATCAATGCGTTTACTAGGGCTGATCTTTAACACCACTCTAAAATCCTCATTCAGAAAGAACCAGCGATATCCTGTTGTGTTTGCCCACACCATATACCAAACTCAGTTCATCAGTGTTTGTCCAGCTATGTGCTATTAGTGACATTAAATAACTCTATATGGACCAAAGTATTGGGACACACTTTTAAATCATTGACTTCAGGTATTTCATTCAGTCCCGTGGCCACAGGTGTATACAATTAAGCACTAGCCATGCTGTCTGGCTTTACAGGCATTTGTGAAACAATGGGTCATTCTAAAGAGCTCACTGAATTAGAGCATGGTACTGTAATAGAATGCTGCTGTGGCAACAGGTCAGTTTGTGAACTGTCTTACCTCCTAGATATTGCAGGATCATCTGTGCTTATTGGATGTTACTGAAAGTTATTTAAAGTATTATCAGGAGTGAAAGCATTTAGGAGTCACCATCTCAGCCACCTAAAGTTACAGAGCGGAGTCGTACTGCAGGGTTCCAACCTCCTCCAGTATAAACTTCAGCACAGAAACTGGGAGCTGGGGGTCTCAGGACGTGGGTTTCCATGCCCGAGCAAGCCTTACATCACCAAGCACAATGCTAAGTGTTGGATGGAGTGGTGACTGGGCTCTGAAGTAGTGGAACATGTTCTGTAGGGTGACTCTATCTGGCTGTCTGTCGGGAGAACATGACCTGTCTGACTGCACTGCACTGGCTGTGAAGTTTGGTGGAGGAGGATAATGCTAAGGGGTTGTTTTGAGGGGTTGGCCTGGGCTCTGTAGCTCCAGTGAGGAGAAGCCTTCATGCTTTGGCAAACCAAGACATTTGGATGACTGTATGCTTCTAACTTTGTGGGAACAGTTTGGGGAAGGCCCTGTACTGTTCCAGCATGACTGAATGCTTAGGTGAGTTCGGTGTGGTAGAACCCCTGGTTTCATCCCTGGTCCTGGACATTTCAGGGCTCCCAGCACACCTGAATTAAACTACCTGCTCATTAGCAGTCCCTGTCAGAGATGCTGGAGGTGTGGTACAACAGGGAATCCACTGAAATATGCAGGGCAGGGAAACACTGCTCTAAACAACCAGTAAACTCAGTTAGACGCCTAATGAGCTTATATTACCAGCAGGTCTGCTGAAAGTGTAGGCAAACAGTCATCTCCCTCTCTCTCTGAGTGTCTAGACTGACTCTGCACTCGCTCACGACAGCGCTCTTAGCTGGATTAGCAGCGTAAACAGATGCCTATGTGAAAAGAAGTGCATTTCAGAGAGATCACACATCTTCGTGGAATCCCCAACTTAATGACATTAGCGTGATCTGCTCGGCATTATCGGGGGAGGCGGGCTACAGTCGGCGCGCTTCACTGGTAGCCAATGGTCGTGCCGGAAGCGCAGTGGAAACAGAGGGAGGCGCAGCAGCTTTCAGCACTAAGACTGCTTCAACCAAGAGCGACATTCAACTCAGCACCCCGGACAGCGCAGAGTTAGGCTGAACGGGTCAGCCTGCGACGGCACTGAAGATTAGTGACTTCCAACACTGAGAAGATCCGGGACCGGGGAGATGCGCCCAACAACAAGGCGTCTGAACAAGACACAGCTTTGACTGGGGACGCGCACTGGAGGAGCTGGACTTCAGGTTGTGCCACCAAGAAGCGAAAACATCAAGCCCACACAATGGAGGTATGTACTAGTACACATGGCCATTTTAGCCAGGTGCCAAAAAGGGTTCCTCTGTTCACTGCAGTCTAAAAAGCCTTTTAGTGGGTCAGCCTAAAACTATGACTCTAATTTATTACAAGCAAATTCCAGGACCTCTATTCAGCCTAAAAATTATTCATGGCTCTGAATGAAGGAATATTTTAATCAAAGTATATTTTAGTTGAGTAAAACTAACTCAATTCCTTGGAACAAACTACAGTCATTTTTAGGCTGCACTTTTTACAGCCTGGCCTGTAAGCTCTTTTTCAGGTCTAGATTTCACCACTACTGAAGACCCAGACCACATTTACACTGTAAAAAGTGTATTGTTGGTCCAGCCTTAAAGAACGATGGATTAGGTTTGATCGGTAATGGGCTCTGAACATGCGACTCTTTCAGGGTAAAACTGGTTCAATTGCTTGTAACAAATTAAAGTGATTTTTTAGGCTGCACATTTTATAGTGTGCTTCGGTCCACTGGGCTCAAACGTTTTTGATCAAGCAACAGAAGATGCAGATCTGATTCTGGACTACAGTGTACACTGTACTGTGTTGTAAGTTGGGTAAAATTTATTCAATTGCTTATAAAAAACTATAGTAATATTATTAGGTGGCACTTTTTACTGTGTAGATAACCATACGCTGTGAAAAGGGTTTTGTTGGTCCAACCGAAAAAGAAAATTCTAATTTATTACATGCAAAGTCATTTTTTGAGTTAAGTAAAACTTACTCTAATGCTCAAATTTGAGTTATTTTTAGGTTGTACATTTTTACAGTGTAACTTGTAATCCAAAATCCTGAGGATACACAGTTAGATGTTTATCCAAAGCAAAATGTTTCATTTGTCATTTTTTACCCATGAGCATTTTTCCATATCAAACCAGATGTAATAATCACCATCTAAAGCCTCTACACTAAAGTTCCTTTCCTGTACAAGTCAGGAACCACTTAGGAAGCTTCATCCCTGGCCCTTGTCCCGTTTCTTGTTTAATTGTCTAATTATGGTTTTGGCCTTTTCCTCTCTTCTAGAACATTATACAACGGTTAATGGTCTGTCCAAAGCCATCCACACTAAACTGAGCACTGAGTTGGTGAAAGAAAGCAGGAAGCTTCTCGAAATTAAGAAGGATAAAAGCCAGCCATGAACTCCCTGAACATAACCAGCTTCAACATCACGGATGAGACTGGACATGCCTATCAGTACTCCTTTCCTGACGAGGACTCTTTGTACAAGGAGTACAAGCCAGCGACCCGGGACCTTATACCACTCCCCAAAGCAGTGCTGTACCTGTTAATGGGTGCTTTAGTAGTGGTGGCAGTTGCTTACGCCATAGTGGGCCATCTGATCAAGGACCTTGCCAACGACGTAGTAGGTAAGAACGTATCTGCATTTCTATCTTAACTGACCGAGTATTGACGAGTGTTGCAATCACGAGATAAGTGGAAATGGATGAGGTGCCCTGTATGTTGACGAGCCTCTTAGCTACTGACAAAGTCAGGTCAAGTTTAAAGTCATTGTCAAGACAAAGAGTTGGGTGTAGAGTCCAGCACCAAACATCTGCTGAAAGCAGTAGGCTTGGACTGGCTTTGACTTTATAGGTTTAAACACACTTTAAAATGTGAATTATTGAAATTAATGTGACTAAAAATGTCTTTTAACAAAACAAAGGAATAAGCGGTTTTATTATTCCACTGCACACTTAACAATAACAGTGTCTAAATGTTTGTTGTCTTGAATGCATGTTTTAGAGCAAAACCTTGAAGTGGTAAAGAATTTTACATTACATCAACATGATTTACATTTCTGTGAAAAGGTTTATGCGCTCACGCTGTTTGCACTCTTAGTAAAAAGGGTTCTACCATCAAGAAAAGGTGGTGCTGTAGGTGGTAATAGATCAAAGGTTCTATTACTTGTACGCCCTTTTTCTCTTGATGCTATACACACTCTTAGGCAAAAGGATCCCAGAGAAGGTCATTTGTGTAATGCATAGAAGAACCACCTTTGGTTCCCAGAACAACCTTTCAATGGATGGTGCTTTAGTTACCAATATTTGAAAAGAACCTCCATCTGATGCAAAGTTCTGTTAGATTGGTAACATACATTTACCTTTTTTCGAAGGTTCTCCAAAATGTTCTGCACACTCACGTCTCATTTACTAACAGCTTTTTTTGGGGGGAACCAAAAATGTATGTCATCTACGGCAGTGGCCAACAATCTTGGCTGCATGCTTTCAGTCCAATCTAGCAGAAGTACATTTGGTTCTCGCTGTTTAATTGTCTCAGTCTCTTAACAGCTGATTAGTTATATAAGCTCCTGCTAGGCTGGAATGAAAACCTGCAGTCACACCGGCCCTTTGGTGGACAAGATTAATGACCCTGTTCTATGGCACTGCTTAAAGAACCGATGGGACACCTATTTTGGTTGTAAGAGTGAACCATCTCTTAAAAGGTTCTTTAAAGAATCATATAAATCATAAAAAATAATGACAGTTAATGCATTCTAAAGGTTACCCCTGAAGAACCAAAAGGTTAATTTAAGAATCATCCATAGAAAGACTCTTCATAGAAACCTGTAGTGGTTATTCTATGGTGCTGCCATAAGGAATGCTTTGGCACCGTCATTCTTATGAGTGTTAACTTCCACACAACACAATGAGGTGAACTCCTTTCCTCATGTGTCTCTTCCCTCCAGATTGTGTGCTCGGCCCAAATGAGGATGATATGGACAAAGAGAGTGACCTAAGGTGCATCTCCCCTCACCACCACATCCCTGCAGCACTGTCCCTGTCCCACACCAATGCCTTTCATGTGTGGGACCAGGATGACGTTGTGATCCCGCTGCCTCCAGAGGACAGTCCCCAGACCAGCCCTCTGCTGCTGGCCGCCATCCCCTACATCCCCTCTTTCTTTCCACATTCAGGACACACCCATGTCCCCTCTTCTGCCAGCACCACCAACAGCATAGGGCTGCCCAACAGCCCTGGGCCAGCCACCACCATTCCTCAAGACGTCTGAAAAGGCAAAGGATTAGTATCTCCCGCAAACACTGTGCCTTGTATGAAGCTATGGCATCACACCATGAACAGTACTGTACTAAATACTGGATCCGAGTAAATGGAGACCTAAAATTGCCTCAACTTGAAAGGTCCTAAGAGGATGACTTGACTGAGGGGTAGCAGATACTTCATGGTTGACAACATGACAGTGTTACACATCAACATCAGCAGAGGTATATACACATGCATTTCAGGCGCTTTGCCTTTTGACCTTTTGTACACATTCAAACCTACTAGCTGAAGCTTTGAGGCATGCCGAGGGACCTCCGGATATGTGAATCTGGGCTGCCTGAGCTGCAGTGTTACTAGTGCTTCTTTGCTGTTGTGTAAGATGATTTGTGACATGATTTGCACATGGTACAAGACTTCATGACTTATCCCAAACTAAAGTGAGGATTAGCAAAAACAGCTTGTACTCTAAGGCTTGTATTCCCAATGACTCAACGAAATCAAACCTCCCTCCCCATGACAGGTTACATAACTCCTTGAGACTGACCTTTACATTCCAGCACAAATGAAAACCTATCAGAGGCAGTGGGTCTCAAAGAGGGTTTCATTTTACTGCACATTGCCTCTTGCAGCCTGGAGCTCAGTTTTTGGTAGTTCTAATCCTCTAAGAACATGACAAAATGAGAAGCTTAAAGGGGAGACTGAGGACTACAGAGAAAAAGGATCCCTCATTTGCATGAAGTTTATGGAGATGAACTTGGCCTACAACAACTAGACTCTTAACAAAAGACTGGGGAACCTTTATGACAAGAGAGATGAGGCCTTTAAGAACGGACACTCTGCAAGACATTGCCAACAGAAACATGCATCATCCTGAAGATAGCTTCGGATTAAACCTGTAGTCTCCGCAAATCATTAGAAACCGTTTCTTCAAGCTGTGCCAATGATTGTAGACCAAGAACGGTTTCTCTTTCAAGTGTGAATTTGCTTAAGGTGACTTGATAGTTGTTAAGGGCCGTTTGAACTAGAAGCATCACTTCATTGAGCAAATGCTGACAATGCTTTTGCAGCTACGCCAGCTTATTATCATTGTAACTTGTAGAGTATTGTAATTCTGCACACCTGAACAGTACTGGAACCCACCACAAAATTATCTCTCATAATAATAGTAATGGACACTATCATACAGAAGTTGTCGATTTCATACTTTTTCATTTGCCTTGGCGTATCATTCCAACATCCAACCGAATTCTGCAAACGTAACACTTTATAGAAACTACATAAAGCATCCATAGCATGTTCATTAACAGGACAGTAGCATTCAGTAAGTAGTAGTGTATAATTCATGATCATAGATACAATAGGTATAGAGTTAATGATCTGTTGATGAATATTATACACGTTCTTTTATTTCAGGGAATAAATACACATTCGGAGGTGATGAGATGAGTTGGTCACTCATGGGTGTGTTTGGTGTTACACTTTGTGTGTGACTGTACACCTTTCAAGCTTTTTACAAAACAATGTACACAATGTATGGAGTACATGCGGATACCGACCCAAGTAAAAATTAAGATCCGCAAGTACAAGTCAAATACACACAGTTACGTCACATTATTATTATTATAGTCACGTTTTCGTGGCATGCTCTGGGCCCACTCATCCATGTGTAAGGCACTCCTGACCAACTGGGGTAATAATCCATCCCTGCAGATCACATACACCCATTCATGCTAATTGCATTCCCTGGCACAAACGGGACCTTGCAGCAAGACAATGTGCTGATCTCACATGGATAGAAATGTCAGACTTTGGTTGGAAAAGCATGACCGTGATTCCCAAGTACTACCCTGGGCCCCTAATTCCCCAGACTTGAACCCAGTTGAGCATCTGTGGGACTACTTTGATTATCGTGTTCGCTCTATGGGTCCTCCCAAACGCACCCCGGCAGCTGTGGGATGCACTGCAGTCAACATGGCTCGAGATACCGGACACATGCTTCCAGGACCTTACTCCCAGCCTATCTATCTGCTGCCAGTGCTGCATACAGCGGTTACTCTGGATATTATATATCCAGAGTGTTATATATTATATAGAATAATGTGACACAACTGTGCATATTTATATATAATTACTAGAGTCTTCAGGGTCTCAGTACATACAGTTCAGTACAATTATTTAGTTCTATTTTTAATAGCACTAATGATTACATTTAGCATACTACAGTACATAGTTAGTACATTGAAAATAGCACATGTTCAGGACATTAATCATGAGAGCAAGGCATTTTTTTTCATTCTCCTAGGGAGCCACTGGACTCCTACCCTCACTTAGACCACACTAAACTCTGTGAAATGCACATTACTGGAGAACCAGGATAAACCAAGCAGCACTAAAAGGCTAGAGTAACACAGCACTATTGCTCTACACTTCATTTCCACTAAACTTCACGCATGACTAGGTACTGTAACTTGCATACATTTCGCCTAAACCAAGTAAATGTTAAATGACAACCACTTTGAACCATAACGAACACAACTCCTCTCCTAAGCAGGCTGTTTACTCCCTAACAGATATTAATTTACTACCACTGAATTTTTATAAATGATGCAATGTAATTGTAACAGAGTGTTACGGTACTGCTGCTGTCGAAACATCTGCATGATTAAACAGTTAAAATAATTCAGAGTGGATTGGTGTGAAATGCTTTGCTATAGAAGCTTAGTCAGAATTTTTCCCAGTGATAGGAAGGTCGACCTCTGAAAGCTTCTTGTTACACCAAAAGGTTATGAATATGCTGCCTGATGTCCAAGATGTTTTTACAGTAGTTTTTTTAATAAGGTTAATCTGAAATAAATCAAGTTTATTTCAATCTGTTAATGGTGGAAGGATACAATAAGGGTGTTTAAGACAAAATAGTCCCCAAAGATACGTATATTACCATCATAAGCACTGCATATGGCAACCCAGAAGACTGCATGCTCAATGGTGGTTTTGGATAGGTAATACAAAAAATATATTTGTGTAAAGATATTTGTGTTGTAGACATGGCAACCCCTGGTTCCCATCACCACCGTAAAGAAATCTTAGTCTGCAAGTTTCACTACAAATGAACCATTTCACATCAAACCACTCTGGATTAACATCTCACCCACTGAATTGTGCTTCAGTGGAATTTCTTTTTGGTCAAATTTGTTCAAAGCATCACCAGTTTTTTCTAAGCAAACTACATCGCTCTAAGGCTGAAAATGGTTTCTGAAATCTTGGCACTGCTGGAACGGTCCGGTCACTGTACAGCCCACAGGGAAAGTGGTTTACAGAAAAGTCGTTCAGACGATGGAGGTGGATTACTTTAACAGAACGACTTAAGAAGTTACGACATTTTACTAAGTACACACGACGTAGGCCTAATCCTGCCCCCGTCACAGAGGATTCCCTCAATCCCCAGCACTAAAAGGCTGGCGCGCCAAAGGATCTGCGTGCCAATCAATGACTGTTGTTTAGTAGTCACTGACTAGCCAAGCGCGCCCACGTGGAACAGGATTTTGCTCAGCTGAGCTAAACAGCTTCCGGTAGAGCTAGAAAGAAGTAGTCACATATATGTCACAAATACGGAGAGCATAAAGAATAAAATGCTACTGAGCAACATGAACATTACTGAAAACTTGTGGTACTGCATTCATCCACCAACTCTTGGGTGCAACTAAAAGTGTCACCACTGTGCTAGCTAGCAGTCACTTACACTGTATTGGTTGAAGACCAGAAGGAATTACTCCTTCAACTAACTACCCCCCTAAAATCCCAGACTTATTAAATACGCAAATTGCCAGGTTACTCTTAATCTATAGAAGTAGGCCCTGCTTGTAGGACACAGCCTTTTTAAGGTGGTTACAATATTTTCACTCAAGTTCCTATTCAGCAGTTTTTATATAATTTTCTCAGGTGCCTTTGATTTTTGCACAATACTGTATCTGAGAACACTTTAGGTCTTAGTATACGAATGCACAGCAGAGTTCGATTTCTTCTAATTCTAAAACACTGTATGTACTGGGCACACTAACATCCCTCGGACACAAACACTCACATGCTGAGCCTCCACCTTTATCTGACCGTGTGACAGATTTAGAGGGTGACATTTAAGCTCAGTGCCTTCACTGGAATTACACAATTAACTTGTAAGTAGTTGGGTCAACCTGCTGAGTGCCTGGAAATTCCATTCAGACCAAGAGAACATCTTGCACACAAGCACACGCACATAATGCTGGCACAGGGAGCCACAACAGTGGCGGCGTTTACAAAAATAAAAAAAAATTGTTTAGGTGCTTTAAGGTGTAGGCTGAAGAAACTGAAATTACTGGTATCGGTTTATGAATGACACAGACTTTATTAGGAACATCTTTCTATAGCCGAGCATAAAAATGGATTTAAAAGAATCTAACTAGTGCTATATGCTGTACAAGAGCAAACCAGACTTTAAATGCACATCAGCAAGTACAAATAATGGGTCACCAGCACACACTGTTGAGTTCAAATGTTTAATTTATTATTACTACAGTGTGAATAGTTCCCTTTAAGATGGTTTGGTTGCATTTTGAGTTGAAAGATGAAGATAAGCCAGGAGTATGAAATAACATGTGTATGAGACATGATAGCAGACATTGCTCTTTAAATATAATGGCTTGGTCGGAGGAGTAATAAATGAAACAGATCCACTGTTGAAAACTGCAAGTGACAGCGCCATGTGAGAATACTAACACGAGTACATTCTAACACTAGCTCAGAAAACATGCAGATCTGTTGGTTGCAACATCGCACAAGTATTGGGGTAAAATAGAAATTTTTATAGCCACCAGTTCCAGCTAATCAAAAGCATGCCTTAACAATGGAAGCAAATAATCCTGCATTGAAAGACAAGAATCCGCCTCCAAAACATTTATCATACAACGCTGTTGCATCATACATGTCCTGTCTGACCCTTTACCACCGAGACATTTGTAGAGTGTGCGTTATTAGTGAGGCTGACAAAGACCATGACGATGTGGACCAATCCAGAATGCTTTGATGGATCCATGAGGTCTGAGTATCAAAGGGTCCTGAAGAGACAGGCTTTTCTTTGGCTGGTGGCCTGCCTGTAATGGTCCTAGAGCACAACTTAACATTCCAGGCGACACACCGGACAGTCATAAACCATCTGCAGGTTCACTTTGTGTCCCACAAGCTCACGGATGTTGTTGATGCCATACCTGATCATGGTGGGCCTGTGGTGGGGAGAAAAAAAGTGCAGATTGTAGGATTTTATTTTAAATGACCACATTCAGCACTTAAAGCTTTTATCTTTTTTGAGAGAAGAAAATATAAAGCGCCACTCTCGCTTTAGATTTGGAAAAAGAATTCTGTCCATCCTTCAATTGTAAGCGGACAACAACACTATGAGACTCTATGAGGATGTGTAGCTATGAATTTCAATTCAAATAAAGGAAATAAAGGGTTGTCTTTATCCCCCACACAATCACTGCAGATAAACAAATAAACAGTTTACTACAGCTTATTGCAGGCCAAACACATAAGTAACTAAATAAGCGCATTACAACCCCTATCAATCTCAAACAAAATGTGTTAAACCTGACTACCAAGCAGTGTGTTGGACTGACAGATAAAATAAAAGTGTGCTCTTACCAGAAGAAATGAACAGAGGTATTACAATAACAATGGTTGCCAGACTCACCGCTCTAAGGACAATCCCCAGGCAATGACGGATACGTCCTTTGGCAAGCCCATGGCCAACAGCATCTCAGGCCTAAAGACCCCAGAGTTGCCGACCTCCACCCATTTCTTCAGTCCTAAGAGAGAGCATCAGAACAATGAAAAAAAAATTAAAATAATAAATTATAAATATTAAAGTAAAGAAAAAATGTAAAATAAAACAGAGAGAGCAAAGGTACAATACATTTCTAGTTTAATATGGTTTTTGATCAATGCGGTCAGCTTTCACTTGATTTTAAACAATCCTTTGAAATATTCTAATTATCTACTACACAGAGATTTGCAATATCAGCCCCATAACAAATAAGCCCCAGATTGTCCTCATTGTCATTCTCCACAAAAGACAGCAAATGAAAAGACCAGTAGAAGACACTAAGAGACGCATCAATCCATTATTACTTTTATAGACTGTTTCTAACGTTCAACTTTAATGTAAGTCGTGGGCTGGTGGTTAGGGAACCAGCCTTGTGACCGGAGGGTCGCCGGTTCGATTCCCCGAACAAACATTAACAACTGAGGTGCCCTTGAGCAAGGCACCTAACCCCCAATTGCTCCCCGGGCGCCGTGGATAGGGCTGCCCACCGCTCCGGGTAAGTGTGCTCACTGCCCCCTAGTGTGTGTGTTCACTAGTGAGTGTGTTCATGGGTCTTTCACTTCACGGATGGGTTAAATGCGGAGACTAAATTTCCCCACTGTGGGACTAATAAGGGGATTTAAATCTTTAAATCTTAAATATAGGACTTCCTTTCAGTTAGAGATGTATAACAATATCAACAAATATTTGCCTGAAAATTGTCAGTTGTCAGTGTTCTTAATAGGTGGATCCTTTATAGTGTTCTCACATAATCAACACCGTTGGGGATCACACAATATATATGTTCACATACATACATACATACATACATATATACACATATACATATATAATATATATATATAAATATTATATATATATATATATACACATATATACATATATGTATGTATGTATGTATGTATGTATGTATGTATATACATACATACATACACATATATACACATACATACATATATATATATATATACACATATATACATATACACACACACACACACATACATACATACATACACACACATACACAGACACACATATTTTTATTACATCCTTACTTGCACTTGTACTTACCTTCATGATAACTGAACACTTCCATGCTGGGTTCAGTGTAAGGGTTGTAAGCAGGCTTGAAACGCAAGTTGGTGATTCCTAAAAACAAAGAGAGATCATTTATGATTATGTTTTGATTTAGGTAAAGAAGAAGGTGAATGTGAATGTAAATGTGTAGGAGAAGAAATATATATTTTTTAGGAATTCTATGTTCAATGAACTGGCAACGAAAGAATGAAGGATAAATCTCACCCATTTTGGTAAAGAACTGTTGCAGAACCCCCATCAGGTCACCCAGGGTAAGGTTATAGTCAGCCATCACACCCTCGATCTGATGAAACTCAGCCAGGTGAGTGGCGTCCAGCGTCTCGTTGCGGAAAACTCTGTCTATAGAGAAGAACTTCGCTGGTGTAAACTTCTCCTGAATAAAGGAAAAAAAATAAGTCACCATCTGAAGTTCCCATCCTGTATTGTGGTTGTGATTCAATGAGCTGTGGTACATCCACAGAGGGGTCTGAGTATCAGGAAGAGAATGTTTGTGTTTTACCTGCTGTGATAGTTTGTAGACCATGCGTGAGCTCACAGCCGTGGTGTGTGTGCGGAGTACATTCTTCTCAGCTTCCTCAATCTTCCAGTCATACTTGTACCTGAACAAGGCAACGAAAAATAGTAAACATGCATGTTCTAATAAAGAGTAGTCGGCACGTCTGTTGATGCGTGTCGCTTGCGTCTCACCCCTGTGAACCATAACCTCCTTCAGAGTGGACCTTTTTCACCCTTTCCATGTAGTCCATGGGAAACTTACGAGCCCCAGCAGGATCTGCAACACATGACAAACCATAACACCTGATTTTAAAACTTGTTACAAAGTATCCCAATGACTATTCTCATTCTCAGTACTATGTGTAAAATGTGTTTACTGTGACAACAATCCCGCATCACCATATGGAGCATTTTAGGAATTAAATTCCTATTCGTTTTCTCTCTTGTTTTCTCCCTCCCTCTCTCATTATTAAAATTTTGGGTAATAGTAAAGCGTGCTTTTATAATTTTGACTTTTATTGTTTGCTTAAGTGAGACGTTTTATGAAACAGCACATTTTATGTCATGAAGTCCAGAAGTCGATATTTCCTACCGGACAGAAAGAAAGTGTCATGCTGGTCTCTGGCTGGATGCTGCTGAGGTTGGAACAGAGAGTCAAAGTTCCAGAAAGAGCTCTCAACAAAGTTATTGGTGGGCATCTCAGTGAACCTACAAAGGGAGTGAGACAACAGTTGTCTATATGAAATTCCATAAACGTCAAAAGAACACATGAAAGCATCAGCTCTGCAAGAAATATTAGTCTTAGTCTAAAGACTGAGGAAATAGAACCAAAGACATTGGAAACAGATGGTGTTTGGGCTTCACCATATGCATCAGAAGACAAACAGTACAGAAGTAATAGTAGCTGTGAGTGAAAAAATCTGACCCCAACTCCAGGAAGATCTGTCTGAACTGTGTCCGCACTTTCAGGAGAGGATGCACGTGGCCCGAGTCTAGAGTCATGCCCATCGCCTCGAAGTTATAGGGCTTAAAGCTCTTCTCCCTCCAGCTCCCACTGAAAAAAAAAAGAGAGATGTCTAAGTCGGACATGAATTTTAAGTTGAACTTTTACTGGTGCTTTCCATAACCAAGAACCAACTTCCACAGTGAGAGCTTTACTTCCCTCTGATTCACAGTGCTTGCAAGCTCATGATAGATCAGGTTTGAGAAACAGCTGCAATCAAAAGCAGCCAAATGGTTTGTCATGATATTAGAACTGGTGGTATCATTTTAAATTGACAAGTTAATGACTAATTCAGCCATCACTCGAACAGGCTGACCTGGACATGTCCACGGTCAGCCCTGTGTGGTGGCATCCTGGGTAAAGCTGAGTTCAGGGCACCGGCCCATCAGGACAAGCATTACAGGGCTGCAATTAGCCTAAATGTGAACAGATAATGAGCAGTTGTTTGTGACGAAAACAGATGAATCTGGAAGAGAAGCACTCTCAGAAAGGACACACAACAAACAAACACTAAATAAATAATTCTGTCATATTCGTTACACCATTCTACATCAATTATCCCTGGGTTTAACCTGCAGACGCAAACACACCGTGAGCCATGTGTCCAGTCTCTGAGTAAAGAAGCTCATTCAAGAACTCACATCACAGTAGCAGGGCTAAACAGGGTTATGGACTGACATAATACGCTTGGGTAGCTTGTATTAAAATGTATAAAAATGAATGTCCATTAATCTGATGACCTCCTCTATTATAAAAAGTAATCAGCAGAGATCACATACTACAACTGCAGCCTGTGGTATAACAGGACAGAAGTATTAGAGATTGCAGCTCACCTGGCGATCATCTCTGGAGTAAGTTCTGTCTCCTGTTTGGTGATTGTGGTGCTGAAGTTGCTGCCCTTGGTGATCCAGTAGGACTTTATCGTACTGAAAACATCAAACAGGAAACCTATTAAACATTTACCCTGAAACCTGAAAGCTGATTTCAATCAGTGTTTCCCAAAAAACACATATGACAGCTCATACTGGGAAACGTATAGATCAGACACTTTCACATATTCTACAAATGGAAACAGATGTTGTAAGATTCCTATCACACTGAGCTTTTAGTCTCTGCCTAGATGTAGTTCACTGCGTCTACCAGTGTCAAATCCCCAGCCAAGAGCATGTTCAGGGAATTTTAAAAGCTGTGTTTACTTGGATAGAAAATCCAAGTGCCAAAATCATTCAGAATACCTACTGATGGTGTATCTAAAAGCTCAAAGTTAACATTACAGCCCTGGGGAAAAACCCACTTTTAACGTATTTCATTTCCAGTCAAAAAGAGCCTTTAATACATAAACATATTTATCTATATCTATATATATATTTATCTATTTAATATATTTTGTAATACTTTTCAAGTTCACCTTTAAGGATGTGCCTTCTACTGCTTGTTCCCAGTTTATCAAAAAGATTACAGAGATATTTTTCCACACCTCCAAAATTCAGTCTGCTTCTTACAATCCAAGTATCCCCAACATATTGAGTTCTGGGCTGTTCTTAAAAAGCCAGCAGCTTCATTGGTTTGATATCCTTATCACAGTAGCAGTTTCCTGAAAGCTACATATTAAACCAGTTCACACCCATAGTGATGATGGGCCTTCTCCCAGCGGAAGTGCAGACAGAATCACCTGTGGATGTGTTCTGTCTGGAAGCAGGAGTGAATCTTTTATAGCCCAAAGATAAGTTTATCTGATGGTAACATTTTTGGCAGTCTACCAGGTCTTGCATGGTTTCCCATATATTCAATATATTGAAGTTATTGAAGTCCCATTTTTATCTGTTGACTTTCCCCCTTTTCTTATGCAAGTGGATTATTTTATATTTAATCTCTTCAGACAAATCTCATGGAAATGAATAACTAATGAATATCTAATGGCTGCTTTAACCAGAAAATAAATTAATGAATTGGTGGTCTCTGATATTTTCACACTGCTGTATCTAAACCTATGACATCATCCACCAACATTAAAGACAGTCTTTAGAGAATTCATAACACACACCAAAATTTTAAAACCCAAATCACGAAACATCCTGATAAGTCTCCTAATCCTAATACTGTGCATCAGACAGCACATACAAAGCTCAGTCCTCGTTCCTTTGAGAGGGGTTTAGCTAAAAGACAGAACACTGATGTAAGATAGTGATCAGTTATGATGTGAACAAACTGGATCCAAACAGCAATCGGCTAGGCTACATATCTGAATCCTCACGGCCCCTGATGCGCATGACGCCACATCCATTTGTGATATTAAAAAATGATTCGCTAATGCTGGCCAAAGCTTCTCGGCTGGAGCCGAGCCATTTAGGCCACACACACACACACACACCCACACACACACACACACACAGGTATTTTCTATTACCAGCAGGGCAGGCTATATCAGGCTATATATACACAACAAGTCCAAACAACTCTGCTCTCCTATTTTATGCTCTCCTCATTTATAAACTGCTGTAAAGATTCAAAAGTACCATCAGATTATAGATAATGTTCTCTGTTTTGTGGTACATTAAAACTCATTTGTGTTTGTCTCAATGCCTCTTGATCCAAATGACTTGGCTATTGCTGAAATTCCAAAAGCAAGCAAAAGAGGCTTCCAAAATATGTCCACACACATCATTTAGGAAAGTTTTCTAAAGATAAGCAATTGCTGAATATGAAGTGGCACTCACCAATACAGAAATGCACAGAAATGTACAGATGTGGTTAACTGAGATGTCTGTGTAAATTCTGCATTGATCATTTAAACAAATTGTTCAAATCATTGAGCACCATCTGCTGGCCACAGCATGTATACAACAAAGTACACACTGACCCATCAGTCCTCCCATCCGTTACAATCTGACCCACAATAAACTTTCCATATTACGAACAAAGGCCTCTGGGATTCATGGAGGTACATGCAATTCCTTTGACCTGATCTTGCTTTAGATTAGAGGTGCACACCTCCAGTACTGGAGAGTCAGGTGTCCAGCACAACCTGGTGATTATTCTGGCAGTCCACCTACTTAGGGCACCTGATTCAACTCAATTCAACCTCTGTTAAGTAGCATATTTGATTAAGTAATATGTAACATGTCACTGAAATCGTACTAAACTGATATAAGTAAATTCTTATTAATATGACACTGCTGTAATGGTTAATGCTGGAAACGGATTACACAAGATTATTATTAATTATTTATTTTTTTTATTTCATCATTCGGTGAAACTCTCCAGAATGCTCCTCAAATTATTGGCAACCTGGTCCTGATGTCTTAGCAGTCTGGCACTCACTCTCATGTCTCAACTTGTTTTTGTTGTATGATACAACATTGTAAACTCAAGTTTAATTAACTTACATGAGAGAAAACTGATAACAACCAACAACAGAGCAATTTCATTGTTTATGAGTGTAGACAGTGCCTCCCCATGCCCGGTGTTGTGCTCTCCCCCTTCTTTAGGTTATTTTGTAAAAGGCACGTGGCAGACATCTCCTTCAAAGATGCTGCTCTAAAAGCTCCAATACCAGCTGTAAGACCAAGACACGACTTACACTTCTGTGAGCAGTTTTCGTTTCTTCAGTTCATTCTTCTCCTTCTCCTCCAGTTCAGAAGACTGACCGTTCTTCACCTGCTGCAGTTTCTCCCTCACTGTGTCCACAACGTGGTCCACCTGCAGGAGAGCAACAGTGCAACACTGACAAATGTCTCTCTCTGACCATATGAGCAAGGACTGGATTAGACATTACTTTACTATACAATTATTTACTGTAATTTACTGTATATTAATGCAGAAACCCACCATTCTGAAAACCCGTGGTCCACCTTCATGGCCTTTATCCAAACGAATCCATTTGTTGGACATGGCCTTACTGAAGCCCACTTTACCACTCGGAAGTTTCTAGAGGACCAGAGAGACAAATTATAGGTATTTCAAGTGGGATTCCAGCCAAAAACAAGCATGTTATTCATTGTGTTACACAGTTCAATTTAATTCTCTGAAGCCGCCATCTGTGTTCTTCCTCTGACTGTCACCTCAGCTGAACTCACAAAATACCCTTTCAACCATCTCGTGGACTGAACAAGCACTGTTTCTGCTCTACTAGAGCTAAAAAACTTCATTTGTATTTGCAGCTTACAGTGTATAATAAAATATCAAAACTGGGCTTCCCTGTATCAATCCAATGCATATTATAATATGCTGGATCTGTTTCCTCAACCCTATTATTTATTATAATATACAAGAAATGTTTAATTTTAGAAATGGTTCTTATATAGATAGATAGATAGATAGATAGATGGATAGACCATATATCGTTTCAGCTCATCATCTCAATGTGTGCACTGTGTGTCGAAGGACTTGCTATGTGAATGCTGAAGTAATGTAGAATAAACGGGAAATTACAAGTACTGTAGGCACCTTGCGCTGTTTTTACAAGCTTCGCTGTTTCACTTTCATTTTTTCCTAAATGCCATAGTCTTCATGCGACTCATTGTTTTACTTTAGGACCTGTTATGATGTTTACTGTGAAAGACAATTAAAGATTAGCAATAATTTACACACAGAAACAACCAAAATCACTACTGCAAACTGTAGTTTCCATATGCCTGTGTGTTACAAGAATGCAAAGAGGAGCCGGAGTTAGACAAACCGCTCCTGGGGCCAAACAGCAGATGTTTAATTTCGTGTCCTCATTATTTCACCACCATCACTGTAGTATTTTAACTGTTTAGTTTTCGTCAACATTAACAGACCAAGTCCCCCGAGGGGGTAGTCAAGATCATGTTTACAGTTTCTGGGACCCATTAAATGCAGAATTTAAAAGAAAAAAAAAAAAACACTCACGATAGAAAATACTATTTTAAAATATGCATACAGATGAAAGTAACATCACTATGGTAGTTACAGTGAACCCCCTGTCATTGCGCAATAGAAATCTGCAATTAAAACAGCGGTTAGGACCCTGCTAGTGTTTATCCTAAAGTTAGGGCCGTATTTAGTATTACAGTATGTTAGGGTATTTCTGTTATCTGCTGTTTTCGTCTGGCAATACTGGAGACAATGACCGTTTGATCTAGAATAATGTATGTCATAATTCAACCCTAACTAAACTGGATGCAGTGATAAGCGCCTTATTTTAGGGTAAGCAACATGCATTATTAATATCACTACATGACAGATCACTGAATTTAGCACAGATCACCTCAATCGCTTCAGACTGATTCATTCTTTCCAAATAGAGCTCTTCAAGTCATCTGGTAAAAATTCCAGTATTATTTCATATCACAATAAATACCACAGAACAAAAGAATAACAAGTTATTTATAATATTGTGCCTAAAATACCTCACATCTTAGGGTTAGGTTTAAAACACCTCAGGGGCTGTCATGGTCAAGTAAGCCTAGAGAGTCCAGCTCACAGAGTCAGTTACAGATCTCATGAAGCCTTGGCCAAACCTTTCCATTTCCTCACCATGAGCTGGTTTTGGGGCAGACCCTCTTCTGGGATGGCGTTAAACACTTGGGCCTCATGGCTTCCCTGCTCGGCTATCTCATTCCCCTCTGCAGTCAGCTCCCAGTGTTTGGAGGAACGCTGTGTCGCCTCAATCACCTGTGAATGTTAAATAAAGGCATCATATAAACCGGATGCAACGGGTCACAAAACATAACAGTATGTATACATTTGCTCCATCCATCCTTCCTGCAGAGGATCTGAAGCTCGATCAGACACTGAAGCTCATGATGCTCGATCAGACACTAAAGCTTTGGATGCTCGATCAGACATTAAAGCTTGTGATGCTCGATCAGACACTGAAGCTCGTGATGCTTGATCAGACACTGAAGCTCGTGATGCTCGATCAGACACTGAAGCTCGTGATGCTTGATCAGACACTGAAGCTCGTGATGCTCGATCAGACACTGAAGCTTGTGATGCTTGATCAGACACTGAAGCTCGTGATGCTCGATCAGACACTGAAGCTTGTGATGCTTGATCAGACACTGAAGCTCGTGATGCTTGATCAGACACTGAAGCTCGTGATGCTTGATCAGACACTGAAGCTTGTGATGCTTGATCAGACACTGAAGCTCGTGATGCTTGATCAGACACTGAAGCTCGTGATGCTTGATCAGACACTGAAGCTCGTGATGTTCGATCAGACACTGAGGAGACATTCTGACAATGGTTTTCTATGAAGATTACAGAAGCTGATGGGCACAACTGAGCGACTGTGTCAGAAATACCTGTACCTTACTAACTAGAAAGGTGTCTGACTACATTTGGGCACGTGGTGTATATCAATATCAGCAACACGCGACATGTCAACTCTCACGCTGACGCTAGTGGAGATTATTTGTAAATCTGCGAACAACATAAACCGTCATTCATGAAGCAGCAGCTACTTTTCACAATTCGAAGCTAAAACAGTGTCTAAAATCTCCAACAGATGACCAATGTCAAGTATTCTTTGCGCATAAAATGTACACTGTCCGCGTTTTCACGAACAGTAGTTTATTTCTTGTGAACGTTCGCCTGAGCTAATGAATCACATTTGCGCTGCTGTTGCATCAGTCCAGTCGGAGCGAATGAGCTCCCATTAGCTTAGCATTTCCCCCTTAACGCCGGTAGGAGAACTCACCTCTCCCAGGGCTTGGAGGCTTTTCACGGCCCCGACGATCACTTGGTGGTCCACGCCGAGACTACTGGCCACATTCTGACTGTCAATGCCGCCGTCCACCTTCTCCACAAGCCTCAAAACCGACTCTAATACGCCGCTGTCTGCCATGCTTAGCTCTGCTCAACTAGCTGAAAGAAAGCGGAAGTGACGTCTGCGGCGGTGAGTACCCTAAACTTCAGTCTAGAAGAGCATCAGAACTGTAACTACTTTACCGTGCTCTAGCGGCGCCACTACACTCGTTTTTCGTTGAGATGGCAAGTACCATTAAAGCTAATATTCTCATACTAATAGATAGATTTGTGTATACTAAATACTTAATAGGGGGATTAATAGACAGAAGGATATATGGATGCTGTACAAATAACCATTCTGACATTAAATATTTCTTTGACTTTTTTCATGCATTTTGTCATCAAAATATTACTTTACATTTTTTTCCACATGTTTCTACTTAAAAAAGTCTTGCTTTAGTAGAGTTTAGATTAAATAAACTGATATGTATACTGACTAGATTCAGGGTTTATATGTGGCTGTAGCAGCCTCTAGCGGTGAGGTTGTGTATTGCAACCTACTGAATTCCCAGACATGTGCAAGATCCTCCAGGACCAGGGTCGCGAAACACTGTATTAGTAACCGTAGCAACTTTTAATTTTTTAATGTTAAGTCATTTCAGACTCTTAGTATCACTACTTCCCTGAGCTGTTTCATGCTATTAAATCATCTTACGTATTCTTTTGATGTTTGCATCATTTAATGACAAGGACTTTCGCCAACTCGAATTTTCCCATCCCGCTTTGAATGGCATTACGATTAACACTGGAGTTATTGCAACAACTCTAGCACAAATTAAGGTGGAACGGGGAAATTCAACAATAAAATACTTTTAGCTTTGGTAATCCGGAGTTATAATCCTAAATGTTTTATGCACTGAACTACCGATAAACGCGCTACGGTAGGTATTTTAACGAGGATTCGTCTTATCCTTTCTGTGTCTTCCAGCCGGGGTGCTACAGCGCCCCCACACGCAAGCAGCCACCTAAACGCGCAGAAGGCCCTCTGCAGGCAGTGTGCGGTGTGTGCGTTCTCGGCTACCATAGTAGAAACATCATGGGAAACATCATTACAGCACATAGGAGTGGAAAGTTCTGCTTGTAGCATGGCTGTAGCCTTCTGAGCAAGTAACAAGCCATGTTTGTTAGGCGCTTCACGCCCAAATAAACAAATCTGCTATAAACATAAATATCTAAAAAAAAAAAAAACAACAACGTCTATTTTGCTTTTTGTTGTAGAAGTATTTATGTTCTCTATTAATTGCTTTTCCTGCTTTTGAGTACAGAGCTTCCATCTCAATGTGACAGTCTGGAAGTGAGTGCGGCTTTCCGCTTTTGAAACACTTTCTGCCACATTTTCAGTGCTAAGCAGACACTCAACCGTTCTTTTTAACAAACGCCTGGACAATGCGCAATGGGAAAGACCTTATTAGTTTAGTACGTCTTGCTGCTTGACTGAGTGCCCGAACACTGGAGTTAAAGACCGAGTCGCAAGCCGCTGTGACTCCAGCACACAAACGCGTCACTGTATCAGCATGGATCTCCTCCAAAATAAAAGTCCTTTATTCATACAAATCACATACATTCTTATACAATGTCCTGAAAAAAAAACTTCCCCGTCCCAAAGCACACTGAATGCTACTAAGACCTGAACTCAAGCTTCACATCTTTCACAATTTTTCCAAAAACTGTTAGAAATAAAAGCACTGCAATATATCCACAAAAAAAGAAAAACACTGTTAGGACAGACTAAGAAATTATTTTAGGGAACAAAAACCCCCAAAAAATTCTAAAAACGGAAGAAAAAAAAGCCTTTGTGACTGAAAAACAACAAAGGATAAAACAGGTCATTTGTGTCAACTTAAAGTTTTCATAAACATCAGGTCTTCAACATGCATGTGATCTGGGGTGGTTCTCTCCCTATAGGGCAGTAGTTGTTGGGGGGTGGGGTGTAAGAAAAACACAATCGCACATACAGACCACAGAACAGATCATTCAGCACATTAGATTAGAACACTTAAGGTTCTTCAAGGTCCCCCACATAGTCCAGTTTGTGCCCCTGGGCAAAATGAACAGAGAAGCTGATTGTGAGAACAGTTGCCACAGCTACTTCAGAAAAGACAAACAAGCAAAGGGTGGTGATAGGAGCACATCTCAGTGGGGTTCAGTCTATCTGTATTGGTAGTTCATGCTGGGGTCACCACGACCGTAGCCAACTCCAGTGTTGTGGTATGGGGCAGGATTGGCACTGTAACTCTGGTTGTTTCCTTGTGCACTGTAATTTGACTGGTTATTATAACCTAAGAAACAGAAACAAGCATATAAATCCTTTGTTTAGAGTAACACACCTGCTGGATAAGATCTATTAAGTGATTTAAAAAAACAAAAACATTTCTATAATGGTACTAATCAAATAATTTAAACTGTACAATATTTAAAAAAAAGTTTATACCCAAGAAATCCTAAATAAATCACTCAGATTATACCAAAGTGTAAACATTACTGCCATCTTGTTACTTTATGGACACTTACCTAAAATAAATAAATAAATAAAATTAATCCAAAAAAGGTATCATCCTAAATCCTTGAGTAAACAATCTATTTACCTTCATAGCTATAGTCCTGACCCCCTGTTCCACCCGTCACCTGGGATGGGTAGGCCGTACTGTAGTTGCCATAACCCCCACCTCCAGCACCACCTTGAGGCTGGCCAAAATTCTTCTTTCCCTGCCCATAGCCCTGGTTATACTGGTTGTAGGAGCCTTGCCCTGGTGGTGGGGCAGCCTGGTAGGACCCTGGAGCTCCACCTGTTCCTGGAGGCTTGGTTCCCTGGTGCATTGGAGGCTTCTTAGCAGGGGATTTGGTCACTGAAGATGGGGTAGAGTAGCCTCCATCATTCTGGTAATATGAGGTAAAACCACCAGTTCCTGGAGCTCCACCAGTTGGGGTGCCAGACACTGGGCCTCCAGTTCCAGGAGGTGGAGCTGCTGATCCTCCATTGGCTCCTCCATTATTGTAGTAATCTGGAGAACAACAAAGTCACTTGGACCATTAGACATGAGCATTATGGTGGTCAGTGGGTCGCGTGTTATTACACATTAAAACCCTGTCCTGTCCAGAAACTGTACCATCCCAGAAAACTGATCAATGTTCATTCACTTTTGCTGTGCAAGAAAAGATGGGACAAAGCCAAGCAGCTAATGGCACTGATATTTAACTAAACATCTCACAATAAGGAATAGGTAAAAACAATCACCCGGGATGTATAAATGTTTCAGTAAAAACATGGAACATGGAATAACCAAGTGGTTTCTGGCACATAACTGCAGTGTCTTGCTTCTGGAATCCCAACCAGAGCATCGTTCACAGGAAATGATCAGATCGTTTCATTTTTCAGGCAAGAGCAATACAGTCTGGGTTAGATTGTGTTCTGAAAGAGTTACTTGAACATGAACTTGATTTTTCAAAAGCCAATTTAAAAACTTAAGCTTAAAAAAGCTTAAGACAATCAGAATCATATCCATATGACCACAATACTAATTCTTAATCCTAACATTCATGAATAATTAAAGAGCTTACATAAGCATTGCATGGCTTTGAAAGGGACCTCATGTTTATTTAAAAAACAAAACAAAACAAAAAAAAGTTACAAAACATCTCCATAAACAAACACTCTAAATGCAGGTATTAGGTCACCTTTCCACAATTTCACAGCATCAGTTCATATGGTACATGAAATGGTTTCAGAATTCAGTGAATTTTTCACCACATAAAAATGATACCACATTTAACACACAAAAAGTATAACACTGAATTTAAAATGTATGGCAATGTGTGGAAGTGACAATCATTGTAAAATTACAAAATCAATTAAAAAAAGGAAAAGGCTTAAAAATAGTGATTCAGTGCTGTAGTACAGATCCAAAAGCTGGATGATACAGCACACTCAATCTGTCCATATCCTCCAGCTGCCTTTGAAGCCACTGCCCAAACAAAAAGCTTTAATGCTTTGTCGCAATGTGAAACAGGTTCAGCAGACAATAGCAAATGGTCATTTCTCTGTTCTTCCATTTTCTGCAGGCAGAGGCAGCAGCTCAGTCCCAGTTGAATCCACAGTGTTGGGCGATTGTTGGGTGCAGGTCTTTTGGGTACGAGTACAGAAAAAGTAAGGGGACTCAAGTACATGGACAATTTGTCATGGGTCGCGTTCATATTGCCTACCACAATTTCATTCCTGCATCTTTTGTTAAAGTATGTTTTAATGTTTATTGACAACATCAGACATCTGTCGCAAACTCGTTGTAGCCATAGCAGTCTGAGACAAAGTCACCTAAAGAGTGAGACAGAGCAGAGAAGCACAGTATTAGATGCTTTTTGTGTTGCCATAAAAATGGCAAGTCAATGGTTTCAATCAGCCATCAAACTGTGTTTAAGTATGACGTCTTTTTTCTTTTTCTTTCTTTTTTAATGTTTTATTTTGTGTATTTTTTTTTTAGATTTCTCTGCTCCTGTCACTCTCAAGGAGATCTTTCCTCAGAAAATGGCACTAGGGGTTGACATGTTTGTTCATCAAGGAAATGTTAAAGTCAAAGTGTTTGCAGTCCATGGCTTAACAAAGCAGAGAAATGTAAAATCATCCAAACATTTCACACTGGTCTTTTCAGTTCAGAGATTTAAAACAAACAAACAAAACAAAAACAAACAAAGTTTAGTCTTAATTCTCAAACCAATCAAACATAAGGACACATTAAAAGCAGCCCACTGATATGCTTGAACAAACTGCCCATTTGCTAAAAAAAATTTTTTTTTTGAAGGAGCTGAAAATAAATAACATACAGGTAGTAAAGGGCAAAAAAGCCTAAGGTATGCCATTGGTGTTGTGGAAAGCAAAGGGGGAGGGGGGGCAAAACAAACAAACAAACAAACAAAAAAAGGGGATACAGGATATTGGTCTAATATACCCAGGGTGAAACAGAGAAATACTCACTGTAGCCAGAATTAGCATTGTTCCCATATCCATAACTTCCATAACCACCTAAAAGAGAAAAATATTTTACTTTGTGAAAAACTATAAACTTAAGTTGTACGTATCGTTTCATTTATTAAAACAAACAGGACACACAGGACTGAGACAGTAGCATCAAGAAATTCCTCATATCAGAAACAAACTTTTAAAAGCCTGAATTAATTGCATCAGACAAGTTTCATACCTTGATTATAGCCACTATTATTGAAACCCCTCCCCCTGCCTCGGCCCCGCCCTCTTCCTCTGCCCCTGGGATTCATCATTGGGTCATCAGCTGGTCCACTCATCATTCCAAAGCCTGGAGCGTTCTAAAACAAGCACACAATCACACACACTCTAAAGTTAAAGAAACAAGGGCTTATGAAAACTTCCATTAAGGAAGCAATTGCACCTAGACATGTGCAGTTTACAAATCAGTGGGGTTCAGTGGTCAAATGAAAACCGATTTCCTGCTCCACAAAAAGATACCACACCTGCTTAAACCAGTGGGGGCTAAAGCTTACTACGCAGTCAGCCTAAAGCTTTCTCTTATTTTAGCCTTTATTATTATTAGGCTATATTTATGCATTAATCTGTATTAACCACGTACAACCTTTATATAATATCACTATTCTAACAGCGTGCTACAAAAGACAAGAGATAGCATATCATTACCATCGATTTCTTTTTCTTTGCCTCAGAGACAGAGCCTTCTGGGAAAAGCTTCTCTAATGCAGCCAGAGCTGCATATGCCTTTGCCACCTTCTTATTGGAGCCTGTTCCCTGGAACTTCTGCCCATCTATCTCCACCTAAAATGTTAACAGAACAATGAGAAACCACAACAGGTGCACACAGTAACATGACAGATAAAGCCGTTATACACACCACACAAATGTGTAGGATATATGGTTCTGTTCCACCTCAAATAAAACATGGTCTCACCTCCATGACAAAGCGTTTGTCATGGCTGCCACCTGTTTCAGAGATTAGCTCATATTTGAGGCCTCTGCGTTTCTCATTCAGCTCCATCACCGGGTTCTTGCCATGTTTGGTCAGAATAGGACCCTGTTGCCGAGCACTCTGGATTATTTAAAAAAAAAAAAAGAAGAGCACAAAATATTAACATAAAGCCTACCACTAGGTCCACTCTGCACTGAAATATCTGAAAGGCTAGCTATACGAAAAATGCCAAAAGCTACGCAGTGAGCAACCTTATATTAAAACATTTGTTAAATCAGAAGCAAATATGCAATTGGTTGGTGGTTGGTGTAGCTCAGCTGATAAGACCACTACCCGCCCCAGAGCCAACACCACATGTGTTGGGGAGACTGGGGTTCGAATCCCAGTCTAGGTGACTATGCTGTGCTACACCAATAAGAGTCCTTGGGCAAGACTCCTAACACTACATTGGCCCACCTGTAATATGGTTAACCTTGTAAGTCGCTCTGGACAAGAGCGTCAGCTAAATGCCGTAAATGTAAATGACTGACAGCTTATAATCATACCTGTGCCCACCCCATTTTCACTTAACTAATTTATCATGCATAGCTTCAGGTATGATCATCATTACCTCAGCACTCTCTGCCGGCTCAGAATTTGCGGTCACAGCAGACGGGGTATCAGTTTCAGTCAGTGTGTCCGTCTGTTTCAAGACCTCCTCTGTAGTGGATGCGGTTTCATCAGGCTTGACTGATTCAGCCACCTTTTGTTCTACGCCCGTAGGGAGACCCATATCTTGCAAGACCTATCAAAAGAGTCACCATTTCATAGTTGGCCAAAAATCTGCCACTACTTGTCACACCACAGATGGTCAACAATTTTAATTTAGATTTTGTCTTCCACGCTATTCCAGAACAGGCAGAACACACACCTTAATTGCAACATGCAGTTTTGCAGTACGTTTAGAGGGACCAGAGGCTTCAAAATTCTTTCCATCAACCTCCACAGCCATGGTGAAGACAGGCACATGAACAGGTCCAGTCTGGGAGACAAGCTTATACTGGAGTCCAGGCTTAAGTTGATTCAGTCGCATCAGAGCATTCATAGCCTGAGGAGGCTCGGACTTCTCTTCTGGAGCTGCAATATAGCAATGATAGACTTCAGTATTAGAAACTGTAGGCTTTTGGTGCATCTACAAAAGGTTCACTGGCCAAGGCGTAATAAAATAATTCTGAACGAGTTACATTTCTTTTGCAGTTTCTTCTTCTTTTTGTTAGGACTCTTGTCATCACTGCCCTCTTCCTCTTCTATTGGTCGTTTCATGGGTGGGGCATAAGTTGTGCTTGGTGGAATCTGAACTGTAGTGGGGGCGAAAGAGAGAGAGCGCGCAAGAGCAAGATTACATTTGTGCTACAAACAGCCATAATAGACTCACCAACAGTGCACAATAGAACTACATATTACTGCTTGCCATGCATCGATACTTTAAGAATTACTACAAACCTGTGTAGTCAATGGGGGTTTCACTCTTTGGTTTTCTGGGCATTTTAGAAGGCAGAGGATCCATGCCAAGCACTTTATGAAGCTGCCCAAATGCTGAAAGCCTTAAGGCATGCTGTGCATAAATATAAATACATAAAATAAACACAACGGCATAGAAAACCTTTAGAATGCCTTCAGATACACCATGCAGAAAGTCAGTCCAAATGTGTACCACAAATTAATAGAATACCTGGGCACTCTGGCTAATGTCCTCCCGTTGCTGTTCATCCATATGACCAATAGCATCAGTTGGATCTTTCTCACAGGGATCAAAAATGCCTGAACCATCTATAAAGCAACAACAAAAAATGGATCAAGGCCAGTTACCTTTTTAACCAGACAAGATATTAGCCTTTACAGGATGAACATTTCAATTACCTGCCATCAGGATTCCAGAAGCTAAACACTCCAGAACTCTTCTAAGAGCCTCGCCTGCTCCCATTGGTCTGTTCCCTGTACCAATTGCTTTCTCGCATAAAAGCTCCAAAGGCTTTACCCAAAAAAAATAAGATACATTAAAATAAAAACCCACACATAGTACACCAAATGTCAATGGTTTTTAGCATTTTAAAACATAATAAAACAATAATAACAATAAATTAAGCTAAATCTTAATTTGGGCACTTGTGACATTCAGTAACAGTCTCTACTAAGCTTGAAAGGTAAAAACATTACAATATAAACAAATCCATAAGGATGCTTTCAATTTGTAATTTCCTTTCAACCTAAAACAAACAGTTTATGGTTAATGAGAGAAAGTAGGCATGGTGACTCACCCATCCTCTAAGTGGGGCCCAGGTGGGGACACGTGCACAAAGGTCCCTCAGGATCCGAATAACGATCACACAGGAGCGCAGCCCATTGGCCCTGGCCTAAAGACACAAGCAGGAAGGAGGCGGAGCAGACTCTGGCTTAGTCACTTACTCGTTAATGAATACCATATTACACAATACATATAACATCAAAAGGGTACAGTATATCTAACATTATTAAGTGTAGTAAAGTTACAGTTGTTAAATGACACCCAATAAAATAAATAAATAAAAAAACATTTTGATTGAATGAGCAAGTTACATAAATAAATGTGGTTCAGGCAGCAAGACATGAAGAGCCTGCAGTTTTGACTAGCTTGGTATGACCAAACCCAATTACTTTTTTGGTTATTAATCTAAAAAAAAAATAAAGAAATAAATAAACCACAACCCCAACACACCGCATAAGTAGTAAATTGTAGTTGTGCCAAAACATTAAAACTTTCAGTATGGTATGTTTGAATTCCCTTTCTTTGGTGTTCAGATGGAAGCATTATCTTCACCAAGCAGAAACAAACAAAAAAGCCTGCTTAGGTGCAATATTCTGTTTCTGGGTGAACAAAGCTACGGCACAAGCAGAGCATGGCGAGACTGAAGTTACATAGTGAAGAATTACAAAAAGGTAAAGCAATTGTACGATTACAGAGCAAGACACGCCAGACTGCATACAACTAACAGCTACTAAATGTGTGGCTTGCACTATCGTTAAGATAATCGGGTGATAATGAAAAGCAAGTATTCTACAAGAAACCTGTATTAAAACCTCAATACCCAGAAAGAAAAAGACAAGAAATTTAATAACAAATATTGCACCCAATATATTGAAAACCTAATATGAAAAATTCAAACCATGAGACAGTTAGGATGAGGTGTCTTCACACCTTGCTTAAAGTGACAAAATTAGTTAAAAATCAGTCAACCATACAGAATAAAAGAAAGCCTGACAAATATTCACACCCAAAAGTAAAACTACAAATAAATTTGATAACAGCATAAAAGAACATGAAATACAAAGAACAAATATCTCAACTACAAGAAGACAAATAAAGACAAGATGCAAACCTGGAACCACTTGGCGTGGCGAAGAGACGCCAAGGCAGCCAGGCATTTCTGCCTGTCCAGTACATCCGGGGGATCGTTGACTGATAGCGTTTCTATTGGCGGGTGGGATAAGAAGACAAGGTACAGTTTGACCAAGGGGTTTTTTTCTGTCTCACGGCCAGGGGGAGGAGGCAGCCAAGTGACCCCTACCACAGGCAGCGGGGGGAAGGGGAGGGGGACCTCCCCCACTGGAAACAACAAGAAATTAACCCTCCCTATGCTAATAAGCCCAACCCATTACCACCACCCTCCCCAAAAAAAAAAACCAAAAAAAAAAAAAAACAACAAAAGCTAGAAGCTACAGTGACAAAAGATCAGATATGGTTCCCTGTCCTAGCAGGATGTGGCATCCCCACGATCTCTCCCAGTGACTTTCACTATAAAAAGGCCTTAAAGGTATTGCATGCAGGAGGCGTACATGAGTGTAAGGGGATGCCAGTTAAACTGAGGGTTTCAAGGCGTTTGCCTAAAAACATAACATGATGCCTCAGTGGAGGAAGGCTTAGTGTAATGATGTGCCATGAGGGGCAGAACCCCTCCCCTTCACCCCCTTTTATTATTTTTTTCTGGGTGTTTTCTGCCTTGCCCCTTCCGAGACAGAGAGCGTCCAGTTGGTCAAAGGTCCAGCGTCCCTAAAATTGACAAACTAGAAGGCTTGACAGAGAGAATCAGATTTTGAACCACAGGCAAAAGTAGTGAGATGCACATAAGGTACTATCCAAAAAAACGAGTCTACACTGCAGCAAAACTGATGGCTTCTCAGGCCTCAAAATAGGCTCATCTAAAGGTGGGGTCACAGATAGGGCTAGGCTTTAAATTAGATCAAGCTTGCTCCTTAGATTATTACACCCAGGTAATCAGGATTAAGAACAAGATACATGATATTAAAAAAAAATGCTTGCTGACAGTCTTGTCTTTAACAGACATTTTTTGGTTGACTGTAATTGGGGTAAACTAATGTGCAGTCGTAGAGTCAAACTGCCCTAGCGTTACCTATAACCCCTTTGCTTTCTTGATGGGAAGAAAAGCACAGTCAATAGACTACTGCTGGTCCTACCAACCAGAGCTCTCTGTGATCCTTGCTACTCATTTTTGCTGCAATGCAAACTGTTCCATTTGTCAGTATATAAAACACATGCAAACAACAAGGTTTGTTTTTTTTTTTTCTCTTCTTAATTCTCAGTAAGCCTTCATTATATTGAACTCTTTTGTTGCACTTGAAAGGGAAATGAATGTTTGATTTTTAACTCCCTCTTAATCTCCTCTTTACTTGTTTTTCTTTTAACTCACTTAATGTGTATTGGGCCATCAAAAATGTACATCACATTACATGGAACTATGAGGCTCTAAGCAGCTATAAACATAGCAAGCTGTCTGTACTTGACGGCTCCACATATAACATCCCCTAGCTCCATTGAAGGCCCAATAAACAATATCTAACTAGATAGTCCCTGTACTAATACAACCCATCTCTTTGCTGTTAAAGGGGACGTAACCACTGGTCCTGACAAGCAAACCAACCTCCAGAAGCCTGCTTCTCTGCCTCCTCCCTGACGACGGGTGAAGTGAGATGGATGGTAAGAGTGAGAGGGGGCTGCTTGGTGTTTTTGATCACGATGGCAGCATCATGCACACACTGGGTGACCTCGTACTTGTCTTCTGTAATGAGCTGGAAGAGAACCAGATAAAAGTTTAACAAAAATTCTCACTGCATAATGTATTGAATAGGCTACAACTTTGAACAGGATTTTTTTTTTTTTTTTTAAATAACCGGTCACCATCTTATTTTTAAAAAAAAGTAACCACTGTATTCAACCAATAAACTATTTTTGAATTTTGTAGTAAAATTGAAAAAATAAAAATAAAATATTGTCAAGCTGCCATACCTTGAGCTGCACACTGAGGTTCTCAGCCACTTTTCTTAGTAGTGTGTTTGTGGGCTTGTCCTTACAAAGCAACACTAGTTCCAGGCCCAAATCCCCCTTCAGCAGCAGACCTTTGGCCACTAGGCCAACCCTCATTACTCCACGCAAGGAACGTGTGGGCTGTTCCACTGTCTTAGGCTCACTATAACACATACAATAAGGACATTAATTATGTTAAGGAGCAAGTAAATAACAGCACAGAAACACTCATGAGCATTTAACTACAGTACAAACATACACTGGTGAAACTTTTCTAAATGCGTAAACATACATCTACACCTACATAACAAAAAAAAATATTTATTTATTTATTTTTAAAAAGGAGTCTCATGTTACTTACCCCTCTTTCTCTCCATCCCCATCAGAGTCAGTTGGATTTGGCTTTGCAGTACCCTGCTCCTGTTCATCTAACCAATCAGAAACAGCCTTGAGGGCACGCTCAGTGTGAGACACCATATTTTGAACAGCTTCCAGCTCTTCCTGGGTAGGGTAGATGGCCGAGTGTTTGGCCATGACATGACGATCATCATTCACAAAGATGCGCATTGAGCGATGACGAAGAGGAAGAGGCTAAGGGGGAGAGAAAGACAGAGATAGACAAATACATTTAAAAGATTTTCTTCTAGCCAATGAAGAGTGGGGAAACATCCAACAGCAATAAGTATAAGCTGATTTGTGCATTCCAGTTAACATATACAACTATGGGTTAATACTGTCGAAAACATCATAAATTTATAACCTTTAACAAAAACACCATAAAATATGCATTTACCATAGTTGGAATCAAGTAGGCCTTCAGTTTGGCGGCTGGCAGTGTTAATCTCGAAGGTGGCAGAGTACCGCTGTTCCTGTCTGTGTAAAGAAAGGAAAATGATGAGAAACTAATTCTTTCTGATACACTTCCTATATCCCAGCATTACATGTACATAGTGCCCTTTAACATCCAAATAAACCTTATATTGCTCAAAAACTGCACACAAGGCAAGCCATCTTTAATTCTGAACTAAAACAATTTTCTTCATTACATGTGAAACTGCCCATCTCTTGAAATGCAGAATCTCAAACATTCCAGCAACTAAAAGCTGCTTAGTGTAGTCTTGGCAAAGAATGATGCAAGCAGGCACAGAAGAGGTGGTCCTTTATCGATGACTCAGACTGCATGGCAGTCTTCAGAATGCTGCTGTACTCCCTCTAGCAACAAACCTTATTTCAACATTCTCTCAGAGACAGCCAGCCCCAGCAATACATGATACAAATAACCATTCAGCCTGTTGTGGTTAATGGTAGACACTACATTTCCACATCCCTGAAGGGAACAAAGATTTAACATTGTCTTTGTTCTGGCTTTACAACAGGGTCAACGAGAGTAAAATCCCCATAGCCTCAGAACTGCTTTCAAGTTTTTCAAAACAATAAGCAGACATTATTATTATTATTATAATTATGATGATCATCATCATCAATTAATGTTGTATTACAACTACACCAATTCGAAAGTCAAAGCCATTGTATAAGCCACAGAGCTATTATCTGTCACTGTTTGGACACATCACTGTAAGCCATGTTTTGGCAACAGGACTATATACCATTTTGATAAATTAAATTACCACACATTATGCTTTAGTAAATACATCTGTACTTCTTTCATTATGACAAGAGCAAAGTAGCTGAGTAAAACACTCAAATAATGAATAAAATCACATTTTTATTTAGTTCTAATAATGCTAGTGCTAGTGATTTAGTGGTGGTAATTATTTTGCCACTGCTTCGAAAAACAACGTCAGACATACGTAATGTATAGGTACCATGGTTATATATTTACCACCAACAAAGCTGCCATATCTATAGTACAAAACACCGGTATACCCATCCACCCAAACTAAACAACTTGTATGGCATGCACGAACCAGCTAATAGTTCCTTGTTAGAATAACTGTCTTTAAAACAGTGCTGCTACAGAGCATGTGTAGAACCCTAAAGGGTGTATCCGGAACGGCTAAAGATATGCATGTCTTTAATTGCAGCATTACCATATTTTCAAAAGGGACCATTTTGCAGTTACTTCTCATAAAAGACTTTATGGAAAAAGGGGGGAAACTGTAGATTTGGAAGCATCAGTTTACACACTGATAGCACTTAATTTTAAAAGAATGATAAAACCATAAAATTGCTGTGAAATGGTCCCCAACAGCAGCGGTGAATTTTACTCAACAAAAATAATCTAAGAATGCTGTATGCTCCATGATTATGTGGAAAAGAACCTCACAACAGAGCACTAAACAACCCTTGGTTGGTCAAATCAGTGGACATGCTTGTAAATGATGTTCATTCTTAAAATACAAGTTTATTACAACGAAGGTTCACTTATTCCGCGTGAAATCGAGAATTATACTGCCCTTTTCAGGCAGCTGGTGATTCGTGATTGACTACGTGCTAGCTGTTATTAGCTAATTAGCCAACTAACCAATAAATACTTATCCTTAAAAAAAAAAAACTCTCCACTAATTATTTATTATCTGCTTTGGAAGTAAACACGAATTAGCAAATCAGAGCTACAGCAAACAGAGACCCCGCTGTAGGAACATACCTGCTGTCGAAGGACAACAACAACAACGCAACTGACTCGGAACAAAAACACACCTGAGGTTTTACGTTATACACGATTTCGTTCCTTTTGGGTTTCTTAGAGGGGTAATTTTTAACCTCGTCAGGACAAACAGGCCAGCTTCGAGCTCCCCTGTTCGGACCGGCTTCTCTGACGACATTTTAATGGAGGCCGGTCTGCTCTCTGATTCAACATATACATCCCAGCACTAATCATCGTTAGCTAACAAGAGTGTTCAGACTGGGCAGAACCGAACACTCACAAGTCAAATTACATTTCCAAAATATAACCGCATAAATAACATCTGCAACATCTTTTGAAAACCAAAATATTTAACCTCGTGACGTTAGATGTAGGAATAACCACGGGCGGCCATTTTTACAGTCACACCACCACCGCTGTTCCCAGCGGAGAAAGCGCTTAAAATGGAAATCACATAACCAAACTGTGACTAAAACTAACTGTTCGTTCGTTTTCAGGCAACTTCCACTGTGTGATTGACTGCATCTAAACATGCTGTTGTACGACGGTTTTATAGCAGCAGCTAGCTAGCTAGCTAGCTAAAATGGTTGCTACAACAACCCCAACACGCGCAGCGTAGCTAGCTAACATAAAACATAGCTGCCAGTGGCTAAACCAGATTTCGACTTTCGACGTACATGAATTACATTGGCGACATTTACTTAAAGCATAAAAACTACAGTATTTTCCAAATCCGTGGTTTTGCGTAGCCCTCAGCTAAGTCTACGTCTCTATTTAGCAAACTAAGCTAACGGGACAGATATAACAAAGGCAACGAGACTAGCGGCACAGCGCTCGCTAATTAGCTAGCTTAGTTTGTTGAATAACTGAGCCCTATTGCTAAAGTTCCATCTACCAATGTTTTTACAAGCAATGTGAGACCATGTAGTTTTGATTAGAGAAATCATTGTCTTGCAAACCCAGTTATAAAATCGACAAACAATGATCAGAAAAGACCTTATAACTCACCAGCAGAGAGATGTGTGCTCAACGCAGGAAGAGACACCGCTGAGCAGTAGAACACGGGCAGGGAAGGAGATACTGCAGAAACAGCACGCGATTGGTCACCAGCGACACGTGACTGTGCTGGTTAGCAAATCATCGGAGGCCTTTCAGTCTCAAGCTCCTCTGGGTCTGCTGTGGTGAAGAAACCATAATGGCAGCGGCGTCCGACTACAGAGCCTACAGAGCTGAACACCTTAGATATTTACCTTAGATATTTAGATCCTGCTTCATTTAAGGCAGATAAATCATAAATAAAATAAAAACATAAATTATAAAATAAAATACAATACAACTATATATTGTACAGTGGGGTGCGAAAGTTTGGGCAGCGTTGTTAATTTTCCTGATTTACCTTTATAAAGCATGGATTGTTCGGATAAAAAAATTGCGTTAAATATATCATATAGGGGACAAACACAGTGATATTTGAGAAGTGAAATGAAGTTTATATGATTTACAGAAAGTGTGCAATAATTGGTTAAACAAAAGTAGGCAGGTGCATAAATTTGGGCACTATTTTATTGATTTTTGAGAACTAATTATTGGAACACAAATTTGGTTTGGTAAGTTCAGTGACCCCTGACTTCCATACAGAGGTGACAGAGGTGAATTGTACGTTTTTCTCCTCTTTGCATCTTCTCTGAAGAGTCGCAGCATGGGAGTCTCAAAACAACTTTCAAATGACCTGAAAACAAAGATTGTTCACCGTCATGGTTTAGGGGAAGGATACAGAAAGCTATCTCAGAGATTTCAGCTTTCAGTCTCCACTGTGAGAAACATTGTGAGAAAATGGAAGACCACAGGCACAGTTCAAGTCAAGGCTCGAAGTGGCAGACCAAGAAAAATCTCTTATAAACAGAAGCGAAGGATGTTGAGAACAGTCAGAGTCAACCCACAGACCAGCACCAAAGATCTACAACATGATCTTGCTGCTGATGGAGTCACTGTGCATCGTTCAACTATTCAGCATACTTTACACAAGGAGATGCTGTATGGGAGAGTGATGCAGAGGAAGCCTTTTCTCCGCCCACATCACGAACAGAGCCGCTTGAGGTATGCTAAAGCACATTTGGACAAGCCAGCTTCATTTTGGAATAAGGTGCTGTGTTATTTGGGCATAACAAGGGCCGTTATGCATGGAGAAAAAAGAACACAGCACTCCGAGAGAAACACCTGCTACCTACAATAAAATTTGGTGGAGGTTCCATCATGCTGTGGGGCTGTGTGGCCAGTACAGGGACTGGGAATCTTATTAAAGTTGAGGGACGCATGGATTCCAATCAATATCAGCAGATTCTGGAGACCAATGTCCAGGAATCAATGACAAAGCTGAAGTTGCGTCGGGGCTGGATCTTCCAACAAGACAACGACCCTAAACACTGCTCAAAATCTACTAATGCTTTCATGCAGAGGAACAAGTACAACGTTCCGGAATGGCCATCTCAGTCCCCAGACCTGAATATTATTGAAAATCTGTGGTGTCACTTAAAGAGAGCTGTCCATGCTCGGAAACCATCCAACCTGAATGAACTAGAGATGTTTTGTAAAGAGGAATGGTCTAAAATACCTTCAGCCATAATCCAGACTCTCATTAGAAGTTATAGGAAGCGTTTAGAGGCTGTTATTTCTGCGAAAGGAGGATCTACTAAAGGTTTTTTTTTTTGGTGCCCAAATTTATGCACCTGCCTACTTTTGTTTAGACAATTATTGCACACTTTCTGTAAATCGTATAAACTTCATTTCACTTCTCAGATATAATTGTAATTTATATATACAATATATAATTGTATTGTATGTTATTTTATAATTTATATATATATATATACAGGTGCTGGTCATATAATTAGAATATCATGAAAAAGTTGATTTATTTCAGTAATTCCATTCAAAAAGTGAAACTTGTATATTACATTGATTCATTACACACATATTGATATATTTCATATTTCATTATTTCTTTTAATTTTGATGATTATAACTGACTGAAAACCCCAAATTCAGTATCTCAGAAAATTAGAATATCACTTAAGACTAGGGCTGCCCTCTAAAAGTTGACGAGTCAAATCGTCAGCTGACGACCCTTTAAGTCGACTGACAACAGTGACCTTTTTTTTCTTCTGTAAAACAGACTAAAGCTTACAAAAATACACAAGAACTTTAGGAATGTAAAAAGACATTTTAATAATTATTAAAGGAGGAATAATAAATATATATGTAAGTTCTAGCTGAGCTGTGACGCGTGCTTGCTAAAAAATTAAATCCACATTACGGTGTGCGCTGGCGGTTCACTGCTAAAGGCCGCTGAAGCTGTGAAGCTGAGAAACTGCTCGTCATTTAGTCAGACATCCAACACTGCTTCAGATGAGTGAGCTGACTTTCGGTTTAGACATAATGGCGGTGAAGGAAAAACGGACCGGAGACGTTTGTTTCATTATAATTCCATTATTGTAGAACCTAAATTACAGATATTTATTTATTCATCTACAGCTAAGATAATATTTTATTTAAAGCTAAGTACAGTCACTTAATATGCCTGCAGATAAATGAGAAATGATTATTTAAACGCGAGGAATATAATGATTAAACGGTTTCAGGTTTAGCGTTCTCTTTTCATCTAAAAACAGTTTAAGTATTGACGAATTTGGTTTTAATTTAGCAGTTCATTATTTATGAGAGATGAAAGACCAAGGGTCCTGCCACTGAAGAAGCTGTTAGAAGTAAAATTAAAAAGACTATAAGCTATAAGCGCTAATGTTTAGCATAAATACGCGCTGCTGCCCGACGCTGTATTCTATAATTAAAGGCTAATTCAGGTCGATCATCATACGCCACGTCTCCTTTAGTTCAAAAATAAGTTCCTGTGACTTTCTAAATGAAGAGGACATCAGATTTGAAACATATGCAAATTGTGAGTGTGTGTGTGTGTGTGTGTGTGTGTGTGTGTGTGTGTGTGTGTGTGTGTGTGTGTGTGTGTGTGTGTGTGTGTGTGTGTCTGTGTGTGTGTGAGTGTGTGTGTGTCTGTGTCTGTGTGTGTCTGTGTCTGTGTGTGTCTGTGTGTGTCTGTGTGTGTGTGTGTGTGAGTGTGTGTGTGTCTGTGTCTGTGTGTGTCTGTGTGTCTGTCTGCGTGTGTGTGTATTTGAGTGTTTGTTTATTTATAGTTTTCCCATAGGAATAAGCAGGGTGTCAAAGTCTCCAACTGTTGCTTGACAGAAAGACAAAGTATTATACACAATAACCCCAAGCACAGAATTATTGCTGTTCTGACTCACACATTAATCTTTATTCATCCCTCTTTCCTTCCACAGAGTCCCATTACTTTTTGCCCCTAACAAAAGCCCTATTGTTTCTTTTGCCCAACAGCCACCAAACTGTACTACCTCAGTGCAGATCTCCAAGCTCTAATCCACAGCCACACTGACCTGCACTCTTTTATGTGTCTGTTCATATGTCATACTGACCCACACTCGTCTGTGTGTAATCCACAGTCATACTGACCCACACTCGTGTGTCTGACCCATACTGGTGTGTCCTGATCAGCTGTGGAGGTAGCTGATTGAGGTCGACGTGGTGGTCCAAAACAATGCTTGTGTAGCAATGATTAATATCCTCCAAAGTCTGTCTGTCATATCTAAATTTAGCATGGGTGAGTCCAGCAAAAACACAGGAAATATGTAAAACACTATTTTGCTAAAACTGGTGAGTTGCTGAGCCTCTAAAGAGTGAGAGAGAAAGAAAGAAAGAGAGAGGGAACATATAGTTAGTGGTGTGGATAAGTCACAGGTGATTTCACCCTCCTCCTCCATCAGACATGAGCTTATTCACTCCGCTAACAAGGCCACAAGGAATGACATCTTACTCATTCCTTATATACACAGAGAGATAGAGGGGATCAATAAACATGTACATATAGAGAGAAAGAAAGAGAGAGAGAGAAAGTAAGACATTTAGAGTTAGTGGTGTGGATAAGCTTAAGCTACCCACCTCCTGAACCTGTGCTGTGGGAGGTGAGAATGGGTTTTCAGCCTATCCCCACCACCACAGAGGAGCCGCTGGTGTCCCAGAATGCAAGTGGTGCAAGCACACTCATGGCCTGCGGCCACTACACATGACCTTATCCACTCCGTTAACGAGGTATGACATTACTAATTACTTATATATACTGAGAGAGGCACAGAAGTTACAAATAAACACCCACATATACAGAGAGAGAAAGAGACAAATAGAGTTAAGGTGCAAAATTAATTAGAAGCTGTGAATAAGGAACAAAGCGGGTAAATGTACACAGATCCCTTACTTAAGTGAGTCCAAGTAATATAGTAAAAGTAATATTTATGCAAAAGCTGAAGAATGACTTTTACTCCAGTAGAAAAATAAAAGTATGTGCTCAAAAATCTTTACATTTTCATGTTTGGATATGTTTTCACAGAGGACTGACCCCATAAAGAGGACATGACTGTTACAACAAGCAGCTGTTGTGAAGCAGAGGAAAGATAATACAGCAATCTTAAAAACCCAGCTCTAATCACTGTAGACCAGCACTGCCACAGCACTTCACTTCAGCATGACATACCTGTAATCCACTAATGATTACATTACAAAGGCAGAGGTGGTCAACAGCTAAATAAGCAGAGGCCGTGCTGGTCAACAGTTAAACCAGCAAAGGCCATGCTGGTCAACAGCTAAACAAGCAAAGGCTGTGCTGGTCAACATCTAAACCAGCAAAGGCAATGCTGGTCAACAGCTAAACAAGCAAAGGCCATTCTGGTCAACAGCTAAGCCAGCAAAGACCATGCTTGTCAACAGCTAAACAAGCAAGGGCCATGCTGGTCAACTGCTAAACAAGCAAAGACAATGTTAATCAACTGCTAAACCAGCAAAGACTGTGCCGGTCAACTGTTAAACCAGCATAGAACACGCTGGTCAACAGCTAAGCCAGAAAAGACCATGTTGGTCATCAGCTAAACAACCAAAGACTATGCTGGTCAACAGCTAAACCAGCATAGAACACGCTGGTCAACAGCTAAGCCAGAAAAGACCATGCTGGTCATCAGCTAAACAACCAAAGACTATGCTGGTCAATAGCTAAACCAGCATAGACCATGCTGGTTAACTGCTGAACCAGCAGAGGCCATGCTGGTCAACCAGCATCACTGGTATACTGGTCGACGAGTAAACCATCACCAGTCTAGGACTAATGATCATTTCAACCTCACCAGCTAGGATTTGGGCATGAATACTAGTTGACTAATTAAACCAGCTAGACCTTGCTGGTCAACCAGCTTTGCTGGATAGTTATACCGGATAGCTGTGACTCTAAACAGCTGCTTCCAGATGGAATAACAGCTCCAGTGAGGAGCTCACATGCAGTGCCACTTCCTTCAACCCCAACGAGAACTTTACACAGTTCATACTCATAAGGCTTCCTTCACTGCATCACAATGAGTCTCGTCCTGGTCCATGGGTCTTCATGGAAACCGGGTCAGTACTGGGCCAGAACTGTCCAAGGTGCTGAACCATATACTGTTAATTACAGTAAGTTATTATTATAGTCATGTGATCTGTTATAATTATATTTAAAAGCCAAAACAGGTGAAAATATAATAATTCCCATAATAATAACAACTACAAAATCTAGTTATTAATGCATTGAAGTAAAATCATTAAAACCAGTGCTTTCCCTTACAGGTGAGATTTATGTTATATAGGACCTATATTTATACTTTGGCACTGTAATGTTATTCGTTCTATCTTCTATTTAAACAATGTCGTTTTACTCTGTTATTCATGTTTGTAGGTTCAGAAAAGGAAGTCATTGTAAATTTTAGGAGCAGCTTCAAAACAGATGATGTTATGCATCAGCTCAAACAAGGACTGCTGTAATACAGTCAAAATCAATAATACAACTACTACTACCTCTACTACTAATAATAATAATAATTGTGGAAAAATATCAAATCAAATATATTATATAGAGCTTTTTACAGCTGATGTTGTCTCAAAGCAGCTTTACAGAAATTATTATTAACTATAATATTAATCACAATATTAATTTCCTCAGAATTAATTTGTGTAATTTTAGCTTTAATATCTTCATTAGTTGTTTAGGGAAGCCAGGTTTCAGTGGCTACAATCACAGATCATTCTGTATGTTGTTATTGTTAGGTAGGAGCAGCTAGCTGAGGTTTTTATCTAGCAAGCTAGTGCGTTGTGTTGTAAGTCGGCCTCCGTCCACTGTTTGAATATGAGTGAGAGAAGCTAGCTGCTGTGACTACTCGATTTGAACCGGAAACCTGATTTCCACTACGCCTGTGTGAACATATACATCACTGTGTACATTTTTAAGGTTGTTTAAATATACTTCATTCAGACGTCTACTTTATTCAGGGACACCAGTAGAATTCTCATTGCAGCCCTCGAGGCCCATGACTGCTCTCTCAGTATAAACACTTATAGCTCATTCAAATTAGCCCATTAAAAATACAATTTAACATCAGAGCCAAATACTTAACAACCTGTTCTACATAAATTAAAGAAATGCTGAGTGCATTCAAAGCCACTCTAAATGTGAACGGAGGTTGCAGGTTTATTCATTTCATATTCACTCACAGTATGGAAACAACTGAACACCAACAGTGCAGTCAAGGTAACAATAAGACGCAGTAGAACACCAAGCGTTTTGCACCAATCACAGCAGAAAAAGAAGAGGTGAAAACATCAGGGTTTTAATGATCGCCGGTACTGTAAACACGCTGTAGACGATACTGGAAATGACACAAATGGTAGGCCTGTGTGTTGATATTAAAGTCAATGTCCTCGGCTAGTACTGTTTGTATGTGAATCAGCTAATAAATGCTATAGAATGATAAAAGATATGAGGAGAAATGATGCCTAACTCCTAACTTACCCTGTGTGTGTGAAGAGGGCGTGGCCAGCCAGGTTCAGAAAAGAACCAAGTTCAAGTGAGACTGAAGTCAAAATGATTAGTGAACATTAGTGCCCAGAAAAATCCAGAACAGTAAAATGAATTGATATGGATCTATTTATTTGTCTCTTATTAGATACAAATACTCAGTGTTTGTTGTTTTTTGGTATAGTTGCCGGCTGGTTGGCAGTACAAAAGTTGACGATAGGAGAATGGGTGCCCAAAATGGACAAATAAGCATTCACATATACTTAGAGAGAGAAAGGTAACAGGGTTCCTGGTGAATGGGCGACAAATCCTGCAGGTCTTAGTCGTGATGCTGTGTGCAGACGAAGATTGATCAGGAGGAGATAAGCGAGGGAGTACACTGGAAAAGAAACCTGGGATTAGCTTTGGCGGACAGATAAGGACTACAAGTAATTGATCTGCAAGTTGAAGAAGTGCTTGAGGAAGGCGAAGGTTGCCAGAGTGCTGGAGGGGCGAAAGAACATGAAAGAAAACGGTAAAGATCATATCAAATAGTTTGTTCTCGTACCGTACAAGAACAGGTCAACAAGTGCAGCAGGAAGATGGCACTTTATATGCCAGGGAAGTGCAGATCAACAGGGAGCTACTCAACCACGTCCGATTAACAGACGAGCGGGTAATGATCTGGTAATCTCCCTTTATCTGGTTACAGGTTAGTTCTGAGTTACAGTGCTAATGTTAGGTGATATGCTGTAACAGTAAGCGAGCATGATGCACAGTCGCGTATAAGGATTGTAGTTCAGCGGCTTTTAGATTTTAAGGCCTTTATGGAGTTACTAGTTACTATAGATTTATGACACAGCCTTAACCATGACTGGACGGTTGAAAAATGGCCACAACATTATCATTAGATGGTTGAAATATGCCCACATGTTCTGTTCTGCAGAGACCTATACTTGAACAATATGCATTTTCACTTAAAGTTTGACCATAAAGCTCACCATATGAGGCATCAGGCTATTCCTTGTAATCTTCTATGTTCATTTACTGTAAAAAGTGTTTTGTTGGTGCAAGCTAAAAAAACAAAAACACTCTAATTTGTTACAAGCAAATAAATTAGGCTTAATCAAGACTCTAAAAGAACACTTCTTTCAATCAAAGCCCTTCTTGAGTAAAGTAAAACTCAAACAACTGCCTAATAATATAGAGAGTATTTTTTTAGGTTGCACTTCTTCACTGTGTGTGTCATTATCTGTTAAATAAGCTTAAACCATATTCCAATTCAACAAACAAACTGAACAGCGTTGGGTATGATAGGTGATCACAGAGTGGATAAGCAATTGAACACATTTACACCGTTTTTGTAGCTGTTCCTTGGCTGTCTTGGAAGTGGACTTCAGATCATTATCGTGCTGGAAGGTGAAACTTTTCGTCTTCAGTATTTTGCCAGAGTTTTCTGTTCCAGCTGAAGTGAAGCAGCCTTTAACATCAAACACAGTAGCATGTGTTCTTTAGTTAATGAGCTGTTGTGTATTTGTGCCAAATGACTCTTTTACAATTCAGGGCAAAATATTCAACATTTGTTTGATGAGGGAGCTTTAAGTGATTGAGTCACATGGGGTTTTACCCCAACCCATGTTTGCCACAAGCAAGGAGGAAGGATATCAGCCAGAAACTGCTGCCACTGCTTTAAAGTCTTTAACATGGTTTTAAAAGTTGAAAAATATAGCTTCAAAGTAACGATAGACTGTGTGAAAGGCCAGCGCTGGCATAAGTCACACATGTATTTATATAAATGCTGTATAAATTAACACAGTGATATAGTAGCTGTGTGAGCATGTCACATCACATATTAATTGACCAGTGGTAAATGACACTGTGAACAATGCAGTGAGGGGACATGCAGCACTGTTCAAACAGGTCTTAAATATTTTTCCCTGAATTGTAAAAGATACATTTGCCACAAATACAAATACACACATATTTCATTTTAGGAACAAGAGCCCCCCTACAGCGAGACAGACCACTGAAAGTGCATTCATGAGTTCATCTGGGCCCCACGGAACGGGAGGGCTGATTTAGTTACTGGCAGTAAGGTCACTGTAAATAAAACATGAATCTGATCCTAAATCAGTGCCGCTACTCTAAGAAGCTCAGTGCATGCACTGAAGCTTATACAGGACATTCCCTTTTCTGAGCTAAGGCCTTATGCTGCTGGGATGCAGTAGGGGGCAGTACAGCATAATAAAATATGGACACAGTGCCTTCACTGGCAGCTTTTATAAACAGCCAGGTAAGGCTAGTAAGTAATCTGATCAGCATCATATATTTTGGTACACAGTAAAACCAGATTTGAATGACTGAATGAGTAAAGAAAATTAAGATATAGTAGAGTACACATATTGAGCAGGTCTTCTTTTTGGAGTTTGCATCTTAGTTTTGATTTTATGAATTTAAAATATGGGGGCTACTGACTTCTTTCATTGTTTTTAAGGTAGAGGTAGTACTAGTTGGGCACAGACAGACTTTGGTCTTTTAGTTACTGAAATAACTTTACTGACATCATTGTGAAATTGATTGCTAAAGAACTGATATACGATTGTCCTGAAAAAAAATGAGCAAGTTTAATTAGCTTATACTATTATTTTATTTTCTTCCAGACATTTGTACTTATGTGTTGTTTTATGTGAATTTAATAAGCCAGATTTTCTCACTTTCTTGTCAGTTAATTTGACGTATTTTAAGAAATTGAAACAATAGTTTAAAACAAGCCTATTATCTACATATTTAGTGAAAAATATGTCCAGCGATGTCTTGTGTCTTTATGTCATTAAAAGCCTCTGGAGATGAGGGGAATTACCTTAAAAGTAGCTTACCGCAAACTCAAACTCAGAACATATTAATTGCCTCCGTTTTCTATTACACTGATACACAGTTTGAGAATTCATTATTGGCTGGTATTGCGAAGGTTCCCAGGTGAGTTTAAGTTTGGGCAGACCATAGAGAGTTGAGTTGTTTGTTGAGTGAGCAGGGGCTAAATTGGGCTGGAGTGCCACTCTTGGGTCATGTGAAAGGTAAATGGAGCTGAGTTCCGTTGCTGTAATCTGATGGAAATGTAAATTGTTTCCGAAATTCATTTTACATATTCAGTGTAGTAAACTGCACTGAGAGATTACCTCTAATCAGTTACATTTGCAGACCCCCTGCCGCCCAGTGAGCCACTGTAGTTCACTTGCTCTTGGCCCAGCAGGTCCCTCTTTTATTGTAGGACTTTAGTAAACTTGTAAACATGTTGATTATTTAGCTAAACTAACATGTTCATTATGCCACCAGCTTTATGTGACCCAGATTATTTTGCTACATGTTTTGTTAAACCCGATGTGAAGCATTCTAAAGCGGAGGTCACAAGAAGCTAATTTAATATTGACTGGTTTTTGACTAATACTCATTTTCACAGTGGGGGCTCCAGTTAAACTGAAGGGCCTCTGATTACCTTCATACACCCTGATTACCAGTCAAAAGTTTAAACACACTTAACTGAAACAGAGATGACGTGTCAGTATTAAGGTGTATCAGTCACTTGGGTGGAAAAACAAACAAACCAATTCTGAAATATCATACTGACAAGGTGTGATGCAATGTGTTAACTGTATATCTCTTCCTGTGGGGTAAGCCAAAAATCTTACTGAAATGTCTTAAAACAAGTAAAATATGTCTGAAAATGAGGTAAATGATTCTAAACTTAGCTTACAACAAACTCAGACTGAGAATATTAGGATATCCCAACTAGAAATAAGATCATTTAGCTTGCCAGGATGTTATTTTTCCAGTATTCATTATTTATTTATTTGATATTGTAAATTTCTCCCCACATATGCCTATAAGAACAGAATCAGTTCGACCACATGAGACATTAGACTACAGATGCACCCCACACAAGCCCCAGTGGGATGCCTTAGACTGCAACCCAGGGCCTACTCAGGAATTGTGGCTCACTCACTGGCGAGAAAGTTTTAGTTGCTTATTTTTTAACAGAAACTTCCGCCCATTTCAGTGATACCCAATTTGAGAATTCATTGTTGGTTTGATTTGTGAAGGTTTCCAGGTTGGTTTTAGGTATGATCAGATTATGAACAGAGGTGAGTAAGCAGAGGCTAAATTGGGTCAAAGCACCACCCTAAAAAAATCTAAACTGAATATGTGTTTCTCCATAAAGACAATTTGATCCACAGACAAACACACAAAACATCTATGTACCTGTGGTTTATGTCTTATGTGGTACGAAAATAGTAAAAATTTAAATCCCAGGGAACTACAAATTGTGATTGTCAAGTCTAATTTAAAAGGGGAAAAATCTAATTTGCACAATTGTCCACTTACCCCGGATACAGATTAGACCGTTTGTGAGTCTGCAGTTTGTTTCCTCAGCTGTAACAACCACTAGAGCTCAACAGTGACCCAAATCGTTCCTGTAAATACAACCCCGAAATTTCTCTCAACCTGATCAAACCACATCCAGTTTTCATTGGGGTCGCCGAGTCTTGTTGTGAGCGGTTTAGGGCGGTTTAATTACTGTAAGCTATAAAAATAGCTTCACACTGACTAGCCAAACACTGTGGTCAGCTATTTTAAACATGGCATGGTTTTGGGGAGGTATTTACGGAAAAGACTCAGGTATCTACTGACTTCTAGTGTTTGTTAGTTAACCCAATGTTAGCTCCAGCCATGAAGTAAGAAGACACCTCAATTAAATCTCAGGTAATTGAAAAAATGATGTCCTTGATATTGTTCAGTTCAGTTCAGTTCAGTTCAGTACCCTTCTGAAGGCTAGTTAGAAACTCCCTGTTTGAAACTCCCAATCTCTTTCAATAGGCCTAAATACTAACGCTCCAAGGATTGCAGAGTCAACTGGCTCATGCTAGTTGTTTTTAAGAGATGAAAGCATATTCCATGTCTTGATTTTGGCCCTGGATAATCTCACTACCAGTTTATCTATCTTGAGAGCCATGATTGGAACTTCCTCCCATCAGCCCTCTGGACACAAGAAATGTATACAGATGAGTAAGTTCACAGTGTTTGTGCTTGTCTAAGCCAGTGGTGTCAGAGCTATGAGGAAACAGGATTTGGTTGTCTTAATTATGAGGACTACTGTAAATGCGCATGAAGCTAAAGAGTCTAAAATAGGCCAGATGTGACCACTTCAAACCTATCCTGCTGCCATAAAAGGATTTTCCATTCCTCTTATTCCCAAGACGGAGGATTAACTGTTGTGTGTATATGCGTAAGGGCTCTGTGAAGCCAAGACAATAAATATAATGGACCCCCACTCCCACCCGCATAAAAGGAGCAACAATACAATAAGCTACTTAACCTTTATTGGTCATTTTTTTTGTTGTTGTTGTTGTTTTCTTCTCTTTCTTTTTTTTTTTACATTCGATAGCTTTTACATCAAATAGCTTAAATTCAAGTCACATAATTGGGGAGACAAAACAGGCAATAAATACACAGATATGATGACACAAATGAACATCTGGCTACAGCGAAAAGTGTACAGCACAAGTAAAAGCTCTGCCTTTACTTTGCATCATTATGGCATATGTACATATAGTCCATGACTTGGTCATGTGTAGGAAGGTCTTGACTGACAGGCTGCAAAAGCAACCTCCAACACAGTCTGAACTTCCTGATACAGTACTGTGCAAAAATCAGAGACCACCCGTTCATTTAATTTCCAGTCAAAATAGCCATTAAATATGTAAATTATGCAATAAACTTCCTAAAGGAGTCATTATGTTATTCTTCAATGATAGACGTGACTTTTACACAGACAACTACACAAACTCACCTCACAAATTTCTTTCTTTCAAGATACAGAGAGAACAGGACCCTTAACAAAGACACAATACCGATCACCATCACATAAACAGTGCTTAAAGCTCCCATCTTTGATAGAGAGGAGAAGATCATGCTCCACTCTTGCTTCAGATCTCAACTAAACATTCAGAGGTGTTTCTGACCATTTCTGGCACCTAATAATTTGAAGGCAGCCAATTTACCTATCTACAAGTAATCAATTGAGGTGTGGAAGAACACTTTGCATATATATGTATATATATATATATATATATATATATAGTTGCTGAGGCTTCTGTGTAATCTTCCATCAAACTTTTTTTTTTTTTGACACAGAAAAAGGATAAACTTGTGCTTGTTTGCCATCTGACCTGGAAATGCATGAAATGAAAGGGTGGTCTCAGACTTTTGCATATTACTGTACGTAAGTGCATGGTTTGAAAATGTTACACTGTATATTTTATTAACCAGAGCATTTTTGTTTCTTGGCAGGTGTCTTTTCCACCAAGCCTCAACTATCATATAAAGGTGGTTCCCAAGAGCTCTTGAAATCTTATACCAACCATGGGGTAGTTGGCGAGCATTTTGAATCTTGATCAGTCTATCTCAAAACCCTTCACATTTCAATAGGAGCATGTCGGCCTCTCTGGTAAAGGCAGTCAACATGAGACCAAACTATAGGCACAGCTTGGAATACAAGTTTTTGCATATGCATCCCTCACATGCCATCTTTACAGAAAGTCCATGGCAGGTAGATTGTGGGATACTACAGAGCACAGTCAGGAGAAGAACATTCCAGATGCTCTTTTCGCTTTTTCTGTCCTTCTTCTCTTCTCCAAGTGGATTAAACTTCACCTTCTGGAATTCCTTTAGATCCGTTTGATGGCATTTTTCTCAGAGCTTTGGAAGGAGCTGATCTCCCAGCGGCGGAATGTGCTTCCCCTTGTGTCAGTGCGACCGGTTGTGAGCCTGTAGATCTTCCTGAGTACAGCTCGTCGCAGCAGGATATAAACCCAGGGGTCCAGGATCTGGTTGCAGGAGGCTAGACGCACTCCCATCACCATCAACTGCTGGTAGAACAAGTCAGTCTTTGTAGAGCCACTATAGGAGTGTTTAAGTGACATCAGGCCGAAGATCTGCAGGAAAAGGGAAAATAGTTGTGGTCATTAAGTCAATCAGCCAAATCATGTTTGGGGTCTAAAGGTGAGTTTTTCGCTCACATGTAATGAAAGCTATGTTTCTACCTAATTCTATTTCCAGGCAAAATCTAAAAAAGATCATCCGTCAATTACTTAAATAGATATATGGGGTACTGGCGGTCTGACTGTTCTGTTTCAAATGTCTGCCCACTGCAAACTTCTGATAGACCACATATAGAGTATTAAAGAATGATGTGTATATGAAACATTTCAGATTCAGAATCGCATGTTACACACTCAAGAAATCTGTATTGGTGGGTGCACACATGTATGACATGCAACTAACTAAACAAGCCACGTAAGGACACAAACTGTAAACCAGTACTTAACCAAGGTAGAAATAAAATTAATAGAGGAATTAAATAAAGGCGTGACACACAGTTACTGTAATAAAGATCTACAAGACCCTTATTGACCTACAAGGATTTCTATGGAACAGAAATCCTAACGCCCCCTTACTAGGTACACAGCAATAAATCGTAATAACAAGTGCTAAATTAGTGCTAAACTTGGGCATGGAATCCAGCACCGTAATGAAACAGAATATTGCTCATCAGTGCAATTTTAGACTCTGATTTTGGGAGAGCTGTAAACAATACATTACATCCAGCACTTAGGCTGTTGCAGCAATCGAGTTGCAACCAGTACTAACAGGAAAAAGACTATCCAAAAAAGACCATGACTAAAATGAATGCCGGATGTCTTGTGAGAGGTCCAGCACATCACAGGAATGTGCACACACTGATGCACTGCAGGTATTCTCAGTGGCTGGAACTATATGGCGAAATGTCTTCATTCATCACTGTTAATAACAGCAATTATATTAATGGGAACGGTTTATATAGTAAATTAGTCTTTATCTTATCAAGATTAGAATACTGCTTTTTGGTTCTAACTAGTGAATAGTGTTGGGAAAGTTTGCCAGCATTTCAGAATATATCATCTTATAAGTTTTTTTTTTTCAATTTTAGCTTTAGTGATTTAGACAGCCACATTTTCAGGCTAATTCAGAAACAGTGCTTTAATTCTCACAAAGAAGATTCCAACATACTTTAGCCCAGAATTCAGAACCAAGCTGTGCTCCCAATGGAACGCTTCCAAACCCCTTAGAAGTAACAGCACCCATGTCTAATAACCTATTTCCTAGAATTTATTCTCTTTTTACGATGTGGAGTGGTGAGTAATGGTCAGTTGTTGCATTGTGAAATCCTTTTCAGTTCAGCTGTCTAGTCATGTTCTCCCATCTGAATTGCCAGAAAGTCATTTCAGTACAAAAATAAAGGGGGATTCTGACAATGTTCTGCATTATTAAAAGGCTGCCTCTCAGAAAGATGTCCCACAAATTGGTTATAAATATGATAAAAGCAGTTTTCAGATTTATTATTATTTACCCATATCAGTATTACCATGGATGCACAATTTAAATGAATACAAACACAAAAAAAAACACATTTCTATTTAATTTTTATTTTTGATAGAAATGTATCTTTTTATGATGTAATTTTATGATGTAAATAACTTAAGTGTATTTATTTAAACTCTGATGCACCACCGTTACTAAAATGTCATTGCATAATTATGCAAGACATATTGTGTCTCTTACTTTTGATGTGGAACTTTATTTGATATATTGTATGTGAACAGACAGCTGACCTAAAACTGAAATGTAAAATAGTCCACTAAAAATTGGGCAGTTTGGCTGTAAAACAATCAGAACCAGCCTTTAAACATTACTCATGCTATGACTATATTCTGCAGACATTTTTAAAATGGTTGTGAGGTCGTTTTGCCCAAATAAGGGGATCATATCTACTGTAATTATAAGATGGTTATAATACAATGGTTTGTGTTTTGATTGTGCTGGAATTATAGCGTGATTATACAGAGATTAGAGCTGGATTATATACACTTTGAGTTTTGCTCAGACTCACCAGCAGGGGGCTCCAGCAAATGCAAGACGTTACCATGATCCCCACCAGCTGTGCTACCATTTCAATGTCATGTGATTTTGCTGAGCGGCGTTGGCACCTCCTCCTCCGCAGTCTGGCCAGCACCAGGGTCATCCCACTGACAGTGTTGCACACTAATGACACAGCCAGTGAAGCCAGTCCCAGCGCGGAGAACAACACCATGAAGGCCACATCAGTGTTTTTAGTTTTCCCAAGCACTCTAATGAAGCACCAGGTCTCTGGGTACTGATAGGTGTATTCTCCAAGCTTGATAACAGGCAACAAGGCCACGAGTAGCGCTGACAACCAAATCAGCACCAAAGCCACCTTAGTACGAGTAGTAGAGACGAGCCGGGCATGGAGGAGAGGCCGGGTCACTCCCAGGCATCGCTCAGCAGCCATGGCACAGCCCAGGAAAAGTGGGCACAGGCCAAAGAATACCATGCTGCCGCCCAGAAACAGGCAGGTGGCATCAGGCTCATTAGAGTTCTGATTGACACTGTTTGAGTAAAGATGCAGCACTAGGGCGCCAGGGATAATGTGGCCTGCAAAGTCCGTGGCCACCAGGGAACTGGCGAAGAGCAGAAAGGTAGCCTTGGAACGCCGCCGAAGACGGGCATAGGCCTTGGCCAGGATGAAAAGCGCAAAAATGTTGGACAGGATGCCCAGAGTCATGGAGAGTCCAGCAGCAGTGGGGTCACTGGTTTTGGACGAAAAAGACATCATTGTTCGGTTCCCCATGGCTCCTACCTGGACTGCCCCAGACGTCTGGTTAGAGATGGGCACTATGGCAACCGGGGTTGAGGTGTTGCAGTGCTGGATGGATAACATCTCCAGACGGAAGGAGCAAGGGAGGTCTTTACAAATATGCAGAGCTAGAAGAAGTAGAGAGAGAGGTAAAAGATCAGTTGAACTGATGTTTCATTATACAGAACGTAATACAGACATTAAAAAGGGTTCTTAGAGCTTTTTTAGTTAAGACAGCCAATATATCTAGAACAGTGAAAACATCCCAATGATCGAATGTTTCTTTGTGCGATTATATGATCATTTAAAGAACATTTTATAAACGATGTAGCACCAAGCTTCTACCAGAACTAGAGTGATGTGAACAGGTCAGCCTACGTCCAAATTCTTAACAAGACATTAATTAATAATACTTTGGATCAATGCTGGAAATAAAATTGTCACTGTTACTAACCCGCTGATCATTTTCCTCCATCCTATTTGACCATTTACTGTTTAGTCTGCACTTAAGGACTGTATAGTCTATTGTGCGTAGTGTTTTGTCTGGCGTATCGTCTGTATTTATTATACTTATTGCACTGCTGTCTGCTGCTGCTCCATGTTTAATGTAGAACTGTGGTCTGGAGGAACTATATTTCGTGCCTCACTCAACTCGCTTGTGGTGAAGAAGGCATGACAGTACAGTCGACTTCAAATTGTTGGATGAATTGTTAATAATTGCATCTATATATAACATCCCTAATATTGAACATGTGGGATTGACTTAATTGCCATAAATCATTTTTGATCATTTCCTTAATTGCCTTGGCAAACCACATAAATATAGCAATTTGCGCATTATACATTCCATTCATACCCCATCATTAAGAGATACAGGGAATATTAGAACACTGGAGGGCTTCAAAAGCACAGACAGGTTTCTTTTGTTCTTCATAAAGAATTGCATGCATCTAAAAGCCCTAACTTAAGCCCTAAACTCTACACACCTTTCTAATATATACCTCTTTTATATGTTTTCCCTCCATCTAATGTAACATCAGTCAAAAATGCTGAACAAGTCTCAACACCTCGTGGTGTCTGGCTGAGGAGAACACCCTGGACACGCTGAAAAAACGTATTTTATAATTACAGAGCTGAAGGGGTTTGCAAACAGATGTCTGTATTTTGTATCTTGGTTACTACTAGGAGCCTCACTCAGGACCCTATACAACGTTTACTGCAGCGGCTCAGTGCAGGCAATTAAGTCCTGATCAATCAATATCAGACATTAGATCAGAAGAATGAATCAGTTCACTTTTGATTTTGCAGAAAGTTTGCTTATTGATGGCTGTCACTTATAGCCACATACACACTTACAAACGGTGGTGCTTCAAGGGTTCTTTAGTAAAGACAACGGTTCCATATGGAAGCAGGAACACTTAAAGAACCCTTTGCATGATTGATTGGATTTGCTTTTGCTTCGTTTCCACAAATTCAGATTTGTGGAAAATGTGCTGTAGATGGTTCTACATAGAGTTCTCGTATTGTTTTAAGCTTGTTAATAATGAAACTGCAGCAGAACCATTTTGGTGCTATATAGAACCCTTTTTCAAAAAGGTTCTAAACAGAACCATATACAACTCATTTCCACCAATCTGACAAACCCTTTCACGATGCGAACAACGCTTGACTTGTGCCGAGACTTCTATGAGTGTTCATGGTTCTATACCAAAGGTTCTAGACCCTTGTTTTATTTGCTTTACTAAAGAACCCTTGAAGAACCATCTGTAATAAGTGTGCACGATTAAACCCATCCTCTAAAGAGTTTACCTCTCATTAATCTAAGGTGTGGTAATAATAATAATACAAAAATAATACTATTAGTAATATTAATAATAATAATAAAGAACTTGCATCCAGCTTACCATTTGACAGATTTCCCGGTTATGTCATAGCCGATTCCCGTCACCTGGACAGGAAATAAATCAATTCAGAAAAGCTTCCCTTCTCAAAAAGTCATAGTAAATCCAGGTTGTTTTCCATTAACCGTTTGTCCACCGTCAGGAGAGGCACGTACTCCCTTAGGAACAAATCTTTCTCCGGTTTCTGAAATGTTCCTCATGTTGTTCTCCTCCGAGCAGTCCGGCAGAAGTGCATCAGACAAGCGAAGAATCTTTCTGTGGAGCTCGGAGTGCGCTTCAGCGTAGGCTTCACTTTTATCTGCAGGGAGGAGGTGAAACTGAATTTCCCCCACCCGTATTCCGACAAGCCCCGCCTCCAGCGCAAAGATCAGCGAGTCGTTTACAAGCGAGTTCGACACACTAGCCAATCGTGGCCCAGTGGGGGCGGGGCTTGTCGAAGTACAGGTGGACAGAGATCGGAGGTATATAAGGCGTTCAGCTCTCCTGCGCGCGCCCGCTGCTGCTGCCACGTTCCAGAGGACAAAAAATAGAAAGGTGAATCTACAGCCTTCCCTGTTTAAGACTACACCCTCTGACCCTGGAGTCGAGAAACAGATTTCTCACAAACCGATAGCGATAATCAAATAATTAATTTCTCATTAAACCATTTATTCCTCCTCCCTGGGCACACACGGTGAAAGAGGTGCGCTCTGCAGCTGGGAGAGATCTCTATGACTAAGCAGGGAGAAAATGTGTTGTTAAAGAGGAGGAGGGGAGGTCATTTATTTCTGTAATTGGGCCTCCTGTTTCTACACCGTAGAGATCACGTCGTGGTCAATGCAAACCAGATTTGCCCTCTCTGCCTTTAAAAACAATCCGTGGGTTGACCACACACTGCATTTACGTCCATCTTTTGGACCTGACCATCGTTGGATGAAAAAGGGGGACTATGACAGGGTCATAACTTCCCATCAGGGTCACACTTGCTGGACTTCTGTTTTTATAACGCTGGACTGAGAGAAGACTGAAGCAGACAGCAGCAGAAAAGGTTTCTAATATGTCAGTTTTGAATAAGCTAGAAGTTATTTGTGATGATTAATCGAGTTATTATTTTTACAGCAATTAAAATGATATAGCTGTGTCTAAAAGCACTTCTGTTTTATGCTAATGGGATGTTAGCAGTGGTTTAGATGTGCTACATAGAGTTCACTTCATCTGGTATATTAAAATTCCACAATGCTCAGTTTTATCGTCATGTGGAAATGTGACGTGGCAGAAATATGAGATTCATAAGTGAGGCTGTCTCTATTTATTACTGATATCGAATATTTCACTTTATGAGTAGTCTGAGTACCACAACTATGACAAGGCTCATTAACACTAAGAGCATTCCAGTGTAATGCTAAGGACATGACATGTCCCACATAGACATTACTATTACTTATTTAATATTTCTTAGTACTTACTTACTTTTTTGAAGTGCCATTTGAAGCTTTTAAAAGACATGTAAGATTTCTATGCTTTATAATATTGTAGCTCTACAGTGTTTTACATTTCCTTAATGCCTAACGGTAGACATACATCTGCTGTTTGGTTATGCGTTTACTTAAACAACCCACTGCCTCATGAATGTAACTGTTCAGACACTTACCTATGTGCTAGGCGTGTAACTGGGGGCTTCCTCTAGAAGGCAGACCACTCTGTCCACGATTTTCCTCCATTTTCATATTTGTTTTTGATTCTTACAGCCTTTGATGACATCATACATTTATGCTGATTTCATATGGATGAAATTTGTAACTCTATAAATAATTTGCAAATGATCCTGCTGGTGTGGGTTTCCCCACTTTCAAGGAAGGGCATAAAAGCAATATGACTGCGAATCATGTCCCCGTATGGAAAATGTTTAGTTTGTCAGACATGGCTTTATAAGGACTAGTCGACAGCATGTTAAACATTCAAATTGTGATCACGATTCAAAGGCAGCATATGTTTTAGTATATGGTAAATTAAATACTTGACATTGACTAAACTGTACAAGACTACTTTCTGAGTCGTTGTGCTCTCCGGAATATGCAGCACTTGCAATTTACCGTAGAGTACAGCAATGTTTGGTCCTGCTGTTTTCCTAACACTGCTATCTAAAGCCAAACTCAAATGCTCAGACATGTACGGCCACGTCTGCGCTTCTCATATGCCGTCATGCATTTCACTCCCTTCCATTTCAATCAGAACTCTTTCTTTCCTGCAGGCTGGAGAAAACCACTGCCTCTTTTAAATCCTGTATCACCCCTTACTTTCCTTTATTTTATAAAGGTCGGTGACTTTAGAGACAAAAAGACCTATTTTTTATTCCAGTGAGGGCCTATTAGGCTGATGGGAGAAATATGGCTCGCTGCATTGAGAAGACGGGCCAGAGAGCTGAAGCCAAGCGCAGGAGACAGGTGTGTCCGCAATGTTTGCACATGCTAATCAGGTCCCAGACCTGACCAGTCCACTAGGGTATGAGCTAGACATGAAGGAGAGCTAAAAACAACACCTTTGAGGCCACCTGGTTATAGGAAGAAAGAGAAAGCAATGAATAGAAAAGAGAGAGAGGGATCTGGACTGTTCCTCGTGTTTTTGACTCTTGAAACATGACTGCAAAACAAAACGTTGGTCCTGGTCCTGGTGTGCTCTCAACAGGCATGAGAATTTATGTTTGCACAGCTACGGCAACATGGTCCACATATCCGAACTCGAGAAGCATATGCGAAACCAGAGTGCAAAGTACACATGTCATTTTGGTTTTTGCAGCTCCAGCCCAAATAAACCCAGAGTGACACTAATTGGTGAAGAGCACGGAAGTTGTTCGTATTTACATCAGTGTAATCAGGTTAACATTACGATTGGGTTTTTGTTTTTCGGTACAACTGGATACTTCTGGAATCATTGCTGGTGTAAAGTAATACCAGTCTATTAACTCCTATAACGGGCACTTATTTTCAGATATCCTGTTGAAGCCAAATCAGATACGGAGGCAAAGATGGTTTGCAGATGTTATTTTTTTGTGCCACTTTATAAACCCTGTTCCCTCAAAAGTAAAAGCCTCAAAAATCCATGATCACACGCCAATGACATGGTTGGAGCTGTTTGAGTATTTATGCTGGATACCATGAAGGCCAGAGACAGGTTTTTAAACAGCGTGCCCTCATTCTCACCCCTGCAACTGACCCAGTACTCTTGCCTACCAAAAAACAAAGAGAACAAAAATCATAACCCTTGGCTCTTCCTAAAAGTTTCCATTCTCGATCCTTTGAGGGCATTCCACACCAGTCCATATCTCACCATAATTTGCAATTGAAAAACCTCAGCTGCTTGGTCCCCTTCACCCTGAGCTCCTCCAAGCCCATTTCTTTGTCTCCAACCCCTACATTCTTTCTCCCGAACCCTGGATCCCAGAAACCAAGGCTTTGAAATGTAGCACTGCTGCCATGTCATATCCACCCCAAGACACTTTCTGCTGTTCAAGCCTCCAGAAGTAGCCTCGAGCAGATTCCCCCCAGAGCTTCAAATACCATTTCGACAGTGCAAAACACTTGAGCATGAATCGAACACTAATAAATTATTATTCATGAAGCTGTCCTCTGGAGCACGCATTCTGTTTTGACCAGCTGAAATGGACCTGGCTAAAGAATACATATCAGTCTTCTGAGGAATCTTTTATTTTGAATATTTAACACATTGCCAATGAGTATCTGGGCGCAGTGAGAGATTGCAATACCGCTATAATACCTAAGACCTTGATAAAAGTTTAGGATTTAAATTAATGTGCCTAAGAATATAGGGGAGAGAGTGTAGAGAATAGAATATAGTAAAGAGAGTGTAGAGAATAGAATATAGTAGAGAGAGTGTAGAGAATATAAATACTAAAGATACTTTAGAGAATAGAAGATACTAAAGAGAGTTTAGAAAATAGAATATACTAAAGATCCTTAAGAAAATAAAATATAGTAGAGAGAGTGTAGAGAATAGAATATAGTAGAGATACTGTAGAGAATATAAATACTAAAGATACTTTAAAAAACAGAAGATACTAGAGAGAGTTTAGAAAATAGAATATACTAAAGATACTTAAGAAAATAAAATATAGTAGAGAGAGTGTAAAGAATAGAATATAGTAGAGATACTGTAGAGAATAGAAATATAATAGAGAGAGTGTAGAGAATAGAAATATAGTAGAGTGCAGAGAATAGAATATAGTAGAGAGAGTGTAGAGAATAGAATATAGTAGAGAGAGTATAGAGAATAGAATATAGTAGAGAGAGTGTAGAGAATAGAAATATAGTAGAGAGAGTGTAGAAAATAAAATATAGTAGAGAGAGTATAGAGAATAGAATATAGTAGAGAGAGTGTAGAGAATAGAATATAGTAGAGAGAGTGTAGAGAATAGAATATAGTACAGAGAGTGTAGAGAATAGAAATATAGTAGAGTGTAGAGAATAGAATATAGTAGAGAGAGTGTAGAGAATAGAATATAGTAGAGTGTAGAGAATAGAATATAGTAGAGAGAGTATAGAGAATAGAATATAGTAGAGAGAGTGTAGAGAATAGAAATATAGTAGAGAGAGTGTAGAAAATAAAATATAGTAGAGAGAGTGTAGAGAATAGAATATAGTAAAGAGAGTGTAGAGAATAGAAATATAGTAGAGTGTAGAGAATAGAATATAGTAGAGAGAGTGTAGAGAATAGAATATAGTAGAGAGAGTGTAGAGAATAGAAATGTAGTAGAGTGTAGAGAATAGAATATAGTAGAGAGAGTGAAGAGAATAGAATATAGTAGAGAGAGTGTAGAGAATAGAATATAGTAGAGAGAGTGTAGAGAATAGAAATGTAGTAGAGTGTAGAGAATAGAATATAGTAGAGAGAGTGAAGAGAATAGAATATAGTAGAGAGAGTGTAGAGAATAGAATATAGTAGAGAGAGTGTAGAGAATAGAATATAGTAGAGAGAGTGTAGAGAATAGAAGATACTAGAGAGAGTTTAGAGAATTGAAATATATTAGAGATACTGTAGAGGATAAAAGGTACCATGGTATCAATAAAATATTATATTTATTTTCATAATTATCTTTTGTAGTTTTAAAATGGGATTGACTGATTTAATTGTTTGGGATTTTTTAAATTGTTTATTGCAGTCAGTTACATAAGCAGTTGTAAAGGGACCTCCAGCCACAGGAGTGTCCTTAGTCTATAACTTTTAGTTCATCATTGTTTTTAAAAGCAAAGTGAGTCCAGAGATGGAGTCTCTTCAACTGGATGCCATGTAGGCCAGAAATGGCCTTGATTGTAGTTATTCTTTATAAATTAAATTATTTATAAAACATCATATTTAATCAGTTTTCTGTGGTTGTTTTTTAAAACGCAATAAGTCACTCAAGTCTGGGCAGTGAGTTTATCACAGTTAAGGGGTTTTTAAGCATGACGTAAACCTCTTAACTTTGGAAAATAGACTCAAATGCATGGTCTCTTGTGGCTTATTGCTTTAACAAGACTTCAGTAATTTCTTTTCATTTCATTTTATGTTTTTATATCAACTATCCAAAAACCTGTCATATGACCGTACGGGTCCAACTTAATGTCTGTCAGAACACAACACTGAATAAGAAAGGGAGATCATTCTCGTGCAGCAAAGAGACTGATCATAAGTACATAGTAGGGAACACAACCTAGTAGGGAAAATATTCCAGGGGTGGTGTTTTAGAGAGCTCTAACACATGCCAGTCTCTTCGGGTTAAGCTGCACTCTAAGTATAGGCAGGTACTTTATCTAAGAGGCCACTTCACCGGGTTTTGTGTTAGATTAATGCTGTCACATGACTTAAATAAGAAAGAGCTGCTCTTAGAGAACACTCTGCTCCTCGGTAGTGGCTCTGAGTGTGGCCACACTATGTTGTATTAAATACCTGCTTACATACCATTCTACTGAACTGCTGTGGTCAAACATGTTGTTCTTTTTACTGACTTTAGACTTAAACTCTTCTGCTTTCAATGACCCTGTACCTCAATCATGTTCATCTCATTACAATAAATGATTGACCATTCCATTTTGTCACTAGCAAAACAATCATTGCACTACTGAAACTTTACCACATGTGTTTAGTAATGTGGCAGTTGTTGCTTTGGCTCAAAGTTTTGCACAGCTTTAACCAGTTGTTGAAGTTTTTTACTTATTGGTAGAAAATATGATTTTCATGTGTTTTGGCAGTGACATAGAAAAAGTGTGCAGCAGGACAAAAGAATAGTTCACAAATAGCTGTGAACCAAATAGGTTTGACATCGAGAGACAGGTGAATGATTTACGTTTCTGTGCCTGACTGAAAGTGACGTCCTCCATGAGCCATCCTGTTAGTGCCAGCTACATTGGCAGTCGGCTGCAAAACACAGGACTACATGCAAGCAGACCGCTACAACAAACGGCCTTAACACTTCGCCAATGGTGCCAAAGACTGCAATGGTGTCGTGCCAGACTGTCATCGAGTGACTAAGCTGGCCATGTTCAGTGATGTTCAGAACGCTTTTGTTTTTGTAGAGATAACCAACAAATCTGTGTGTGGAGGCACTGTGGAGGCACTGTGGAGGCACTGTGGAGACACTGTGGAGGCACTGTGGAGATGGATTACTGCAGGATACCATTAGTAACTTCTACAACTCCATGCCGAGACGTCTGGCATGTTGGGTTAGCAAACACAGCGGTCCAACGCCATACTGAGAGACACTACCTCCGTATTTGTGTCTCAATAAATGTTTCCCTTATCAGTCTAAATTTATCATCATTTATTTTATTTAATTTATTTTATTCCTTCTGAATAGCATTGCAATCTGGCATTTCTTCTTCTATTCTTTGAAGATAAGTACATAATTTATTTTTTCTTGCCCTAAAATTAAACAGGCTGTTTTTCTTACTGTCCCTTTAAGACTTAAACACTTAAATGAGCTCCATATCCTGTATAGGGGGAACGCAGTGATGTCACTTTCCCACCAGAATGTGCCCCCCTAGTGGCAAAACAGTCCACAGCCAGACTAGGCTTATTAGGGGAGACAGAAAAACCAGGAATGAAACAAGCAAATATAAAAAAATATGATTTTACCTCACAATCCAGTAGCCCCGATACAAGAAGCCAAATCCATGTTTCTGTGTCTGGATTCCAGCTGTTTCAGTGAACAGCAGCATCAAGCTGAAGTCAGCTTCTTATTCGAATTTTCCAGAACGGGAGCTAGTGTATAGGAAACTTTTCAGCCGTGTGTGATCCATTGTCTCTTCTTTCCTTTATCTTTCGACAGTCTATAAAAAGATTGCTCTGATTTTCTTGCTGAATAAATTTGTACACTCAATCGCACAACAGCTCTTTTTACTGCATTCACACTGAACGCTAATGCTGCCACTCAGTTAGTCTTTCTGCCACTCAATGGACCTAACCGCAGTGAATTATGCCGTGACATCATATGAATGCCATATACCATATCATGCCATGCCACATTCAAGAAATCGGTCTTAGCAAAACACTGCTTCGAAATTTAGCATGAATGTGCCAGGCTAAATCGCTGTTGGCTGAATACTTGGATATACCCTCATCATCAAAAAAAAAGAGTTCCAGAAGGAATCCACCTACAGGAATGAAACTTGGCAGATAGGTTGAACATTAGACATGTGAGTAATTCAGGTTTCATGCTCCTCCACGCATGTAAAGTAAGCAAGGACAGGCTTCATAGCTGTACCTGACCGACTCAACAGCCACAACTGTGGACATTCAATAAGCAGTGATGCCCCACAAGAGCTATCCTGTTAGCACCATTGGCAGACGGCTGCACGATGTAGGACTAAATGCAGGCAGACCATTGCGACAAAGGCCCTTAACACCATGCCAGCATTGCCAAAGACTGCAATGGTGTTGTGCCAGACTGTCATGGAGTGACTCAGAATGACAGCAGATCATCTTTAGTGACGAGTTACACTTTTGTCTTAGTGGGAATGGTCAACGAATCTGTGTGTGTGGGCACGGTAGTCAGCACCAAAAAGATTTTTGTTGATACATGTCAGATGTCTAGACGGTGTCAATCCACCTCTGCAGGAACTGCATGAGAATATTCAAGCAGTATGAGATGGTTATTAGAGGACACCATTAGGAATGTCAGGGGATGTTGGGTTAGCAAACATGGCTGTCTGAGGGCATTCTGAGAGGCAGTACTTCTGTATATGTAGTTTAATAAATATTGCTCATATCAGTCTATTTATCATCATTTATTGTTCCTGGTGACCTTAAACTTCCATCCCAATAACAATCTGACATTTCCTTCTGGGTGCAACTTTTATTTTGATGATATGTGTGTGTAAGAGTGTAAAACACACAAAAAAGTTTCAAAACATGTTGGTTTCCATATATTGACTGTATGAACTGGAAAGTGATTTATGAGTATATTTAGTCTCTACATACTGCATAATGTATTAGCAAAATAACAACTCTGAGAAATCAGATCCCTAATTGCTAAGTCCTTTGTACCAGTTTCAGGTGCAGTTTGGACACATTGACTGTGTGAGCAATTTGTGGAAGCCAAATTTTCCTCACCGTTTAAAAGCTACAGTCTCAATAGACATACAGCTTACATAATATCAGATAATTATATACCTAGGGAGAATACTGCTGTACACTGAGTCCATAAAAACGTAGGTAGTTTGGCACTGGCACCAAACACCAAATCAGTATTATTATACCAGACAATGATACACTTATCACTGCACAGTGCTGCACACTCATCTGCAGCAAAGACAATGTATGTAACTGGCATTGTTAGTAAAGGCTAGATGACTTATCTGTAGCTGCAATTAGCCAAAGAGCTAACACTGAAGTTAGAAAGCTGTCTAACTCATTTAAAAGAGACTTTAAAAAAAAAAAGGGAACGCTTTTTAATCAGAGTATAGCATCAACTCAGTTCAACTTCAGGGATATTGATCTGGTCAGTTAAGTAGTAGGGAGGGCTGTTAATCAGTTTCAGCTGCTTTGGTGTTAATGAAATTAACAACAGGTGCAGTAGAGGAGCAACAATGAGACACCCACCAAAACAGGAATGGTTTAAAAGGACGCGGTCATTGACATTTTGTCCCCCCTCATCTTTTCTGATTTTTCACTAGTTCTACAGTTGACTTGGGTCACCTTCACTACTAGTACCATGGTGCGGTACCTGGACCCTACAGAGGTTGCACAGGTAGTCCAACTACTGAAGGATGGCACATCAATATGTACCATTGCCACAAGGTTTGCTGTCTTTCCCAGCACAGTCTTAAGAGTACGGTGGAGATTCCAGGAGACAGGTAGTTACTCTAGGAGAGCTGGACAAGGCTGTAGAAGGTCCTTAACCCCTCAGCAGGACCGGTATCTGCTCCTTTGTGCTAGGAGGAAAAAGATAAGCACTGCCAGAGCCCTACTGCTGTGAATGTGTCTGACCAAACAATCAGAAACAGGCCTCATGAGGGCGGCCTGAGGGCCTGACGTCCTGTAGTGGGCCCTGTGCTCACTGGCCAGCACCGTAGAGCTCGATTGGCATTTGCCACAGAACACCAGAATTGGCAGATCCGCCACAGGCGCCTTGTGCTTTTCACAGATGAGAGCAGGTTTTACCTGAGCACATGTGACAGACGTGACAGGCTCTGGAGACGCCGTGGAGAAGGTTATGTCGCCTGCAACATCATTCAGCATGACTGGTTTGGTGGTGGGTCAGTGATGGTCTGGGGAGGCATAACCCTGGAAGGACGCACAGACCTCTACAGGCTAGACAACGGCACCCTGACTGCTATTAGGTATCAGGATAAAATGCTTGGACCTGTTGTCACCTGGGTTCCTCCTGGTGCACAACAATGCCCGGCCTCATGTGGCGAGAGTATGCAGGCAGTTCTTGGAGAATGAAGGAATTGATACCATTGACAGGCCCACCAGCTCACCTGACTTAAATCCAATAGAGCACCTCTGGGACATTATGTTTCAGTCCATCCGACAACACCAGGTTGCACTTAGGACTGTCCAGGAGCTCAGTGATGCCCTGGTCCAGATCTTGGAGAAGATCCCCCAGGACACCATCCGTCGTCTCATTAGGAGCATGCCCCCACATTGCTTACAGGCGTGTCGGGGCCAAACAAAGTACTGAGTACCATTTTGAGTTGCTGTAATGGAGTTTGGGTTAAATGGACGAGCCTGCTGCATCATTTTTTTGCTTTGATTTTCAGGGTGTCTTTGAATTGAACCCTCTGTGGGGCGATCATTTTCATTTCCATCAAACGATGTGGCATCCTTTCGTTCCTAACACATTACCCAGTCTATATGAGGAAAGATATTCTGCATGATTTTTTCCCATTGAGATCTGATGTGTTTTCAGAGTGTTCCCTTTATTTTTTGAGCAGTGTACATGTATGAGAAACGTGCTGTGTTCAGGGGTGTGTTAGTGCTTCGTTAAACTAGGACTTCAGAGGTTTCCACAGTTATCTCCAAAGTTGGATTAACTGCATAGAGTTCTTAGCGTTGATTTTATAAAAACGTGATTCAAACTAATAGTCTTTTGGTTTGTGTCTTAGTGGCTTAATTAAGTCAAATTACAGTACTGTGTTTTTCAGTTAGTTCATTTTCTTTGTTAATGTATTTAGACTGTCAGTTTGGGATTTAAATGATACCAAAATATGATCTGATTCTGTTCTGGAAAGTATAAAGACTACACTAAAACCTTTAAACTAACAAAGTGAACCGCTGCAAACAATGATTCCACCCGTCTGTCATCAAGAACCCATTTGTCTCCTGTTTTTTTTAGAGACTGGTGGTAGGGACAACACAGTGTATTTACAAGATGTGAAACGAACACTTTACTGACAGTCAGATCGGGAAAAATGCCTCTCAGAAAGTCCCTGTTGTTCCACAATGACATCACTAACCAGTTTAATAATAATTTAGCAATAATAAAACGCTATAATCATAATTAGCTAGTTAGCTAGCTAAGTAAATGTGGGCCCTGAATAAACATAGTTATGCAAGGCTGTCAAATTCATTAAAAAGCCAATTACACAATATAGGCCCAGTGTATCAACAGGTGTTAGCTTCCTTAGTTATAAACTAGCCAAACAAATGCTTGGGGATAATTTCAGATTTAACAGGTTTAATAGCTGCAAAACATCTGATTAATGGTAAACCTAGCTAGCAGGGAATGTTCCCAGAACTTTGGTTAACATTGCCTACAAATTTTAGTCTAATGCTTAAAGAACATTAATTATAATGAATTCATTATAATGTCAAATAATGCTCCTTTATTTAATGTATTTAATGTTAGCTAAGACATACAGTTTTACCTGCAATGTTCAAAGGATGGTTTAAAGATGTTGTCAAGGCCACAGAATATGTAACATGATAACATAAGAAGAACATTCTCAGCGCTCCATCCAGAAGATGTTCTATGGATGTTGCTGAGTCCTGAGAATACAGAATGTTTACGAAACCGTTCTCCTACCTTTAGGAAGAATATTCTGGGAACCAAAAGAAAACCTCTCAATGAAATCTTAATTATTTACACATTTTAGTATGTAGTTCCTGCAGATTAGTTAAACCATAATGAAACAAGAGGAAGAATCCAATCCTGAGCTTGAAGTGTGATTGGGTGGCTGTTCCCCAATAAAGGAAACGCTTGGTGAATGTTTTGAGAGGAAGGGACCTGGGTTACTAACACCACTATCTCTTCATAAATTAACTTTCTTTCCGCCAGATTGTTGTTGCTCCTATTGTAAACCCTACGTCCCATAAGTGAGCAGTTGGTGGGCGGAGACACAGTTTAAGTGCCTGAGTGGAATTAAATGTTAAATCCAGGCACATTGGGATGCATGCTGTGGTTGCATCAAAGCACATTTTGCACTGCCCCAGCACTTGTGAGTACATTTGGTCCTCAGTGTTCAGCTGATTGGGTACAGTGCCAGGGTACAAAGAGTTAGCTATGTAATGCGTTGTAAAAGAAAGAATGGAAGAGTAGTGCCAGAATCGCAGTGTTCCTCCTTTGAGGTGTTTTGTGATGGTTACTTAATTTCCAGCTAACTAACTGTTACCCAATTAACCTTACATAGTGGTGAGTGTCCTAACCAAGATCCACATCCTTTTGATTTTCGTACAACTTGACAGTTACCCTTAAAAGAGGTCTCTTTCTCTCGCCAGTCAGTTTCTGTGCATTTGTAAGTTTTCAAATCCAAATATACATTAGTGGAAAATCACCATCTGTATTAGACTTTAGTTGTGGCACCACACAATTTAATGTACTTATAGTATGTTTGATAATTCGTACATTCACAGAAAGTGTATTTAGTACTTTAATGGGCTGTTTGACCTGTTTAATTAAGTAAGACTCCGACAAAGTACTGTATAATTTCTCTGTACCTTTTCCACCATTGTCAGGGGAAAATATTCTATCTTTCCAGCAATAAAAGCATTTCTATTGTTTACTCTGTACTTGCATTTTTGTATCTTTTAATGTCGGGAAAAGACAAAATTAGAATGTAGGTCACAATGCAGCGGACCATTACAGCCGAATTCACACTAATAGAAGAAATTACGTCTAATCTTGTCATGTGACATGTTACTGAGTAACTGTTTCCATGAAGCTGGTTTCACAGTGTTAAATAGTTGCAGCTTAAGTTTCAGCTGAGTTGAAAGGGGCTTTTCATTTATGCTGGTGTTAGGAGATGGGGTTGGGAACTGAGAATCAGCGTAGAGATATTGTGCCATCACAGAAAAATGCACCCTTTCACGACTAACTAACTAACATGTGGCATACAATCCACTTTACCAGTTAAATTTTCTAACTTTAAGTCTCAAAATTTCATTGCTAAAGTTTAAAGGTGCAATGTGTAAGTCATTAAACATTCTAAAACTATCAACAGAATATGAAGAAGTAACACTTTTGACAGTGTGTGAAAGACATGTATTAAGATATATTTACTGAAGTCTTGTAATACCACTTTGTACCTCATGTAATGGTAGGATGAAGAAGCAGCACAATGTTTTCTAAGCCCTTGTCAATCAAGTTTCAAATCAGGTTCCAACCCATTTAAAACCAGAAAAAATCATTTATGTCAAAAATAAGAAATAATATATATAAAAGCAAAACAAGAGTTCACATTAGCTCTGCTTTCCATCGCTGGAGGGACTGTGCATTTTCTGGTGTTGTCCCCTAATGTCTGCTGTACTGTCAGGTTGCATCATCTTACATATAGCTCCTTTAATATAATTAAGATTGTGTTCTTTATATTTGCTAAATAACCCTCTCCATGTCCCTCAGAATCGAAATTATTGTTTATAATCAACTCTTGGAATCAGAATTCCGGAAGTTAAAGGCACTACCATATACTGATTAAGTGCAAATACAGTTACTTGAAAGTTTCACCATATAAAGTCTTTCACTGCCCACAGACTTTCCAATAGTCTGAAATGTACATGTCATCTGGAATGCATGCTGGACCTTTTCACAGTGCTGATTCTTTGCTGTGGGGAATTGTTTGCTAATTGTTTGTGTAAAGGGAACACCGGAACGTCTTGACCCATGATAAGGAGGCAAGAATGCTCCCCCTCCAAGGCAGCCATGGATTTGATTTCCCACCTTTCCTCCAGCGTTTTTACATTGATTAGTTGATGCAGAGAAGAAGTCTGGATAAGAAACTGGCTCCGATCTGCCATATTCTGTTTTGACTTGTATGGAGATATTGTCAGTTGCAATGAATGCAATGGAAAATAAACAGCCATGAAATACACGCTCAACACTTTTAGTAATATGTGTCATTCAGTGCATGATGCCTTCTCTTGATGCAGCATATAAAGCCTGAACTCCGTCCACTGATGTAGAACGGATGGGACAGGCTTTGGATGCATTTGAGGCTCCTCCAACCACATGATTCCAGGCAGCTGCGCAGGCACTCGCTGAGCCGCATTTGGTCTACCGCATGTGAGAAAAAATGTTCATTGTTTGGCTCTTCAGCACGCTGTGGTCCTGGGGTCTGGAGCAGAAGGCAAGGAGCTGAAGACAGGGGGGTCAAAATGGAGGCGCTTGGATCGATGTTCCAGGAGAAAATAAAATAATTAAGAAGGAATGTTTGGAGTCTTTGTGTCAAACTCAGAAGTTCAGATGACTCTAGTGTCTCTGTTGGAAGGGCATTAATGGAGATGAATGATCATGTGTGATTAACATAATGCCTCTGGCTTTCCGAGATTATATTGCTTGGAAGGATAATGTGCCTCCTCCACTGTCAAAGTCAAAGCGGATAGGAGGACAGACAGATAGAAGGAAAAGTAAATAATCAGAGGGAGCTGGGATGATGGGAAATGGGCTAAATGGGCTGCTGAAGAGTTAATGAAATGCTTTGTTTCTCCTCTACTCAACAACAGAACCCTATCATGACAAAGATTGAATTGTATGGTGTATATGCTGATTGTCCACTCTTAGCACTTCTGAGGGTCCCCAAAGCATGCAGACATCCCTCATTAGAAAGGACCAGTAGGCCCGACTATCAGCATGGACTTGGTTTGTGTTCAGGGCCAAGAATCACAGTCACAGTTGGCGTGATAGGGCTTTCACGGAGAACATTTCAGAAAGCAACATGAGTTGAATGTGTCAGAGGGCTCATTATGTACCGCGCCATGAAATTAAAACCGGATGGAAAAGTGCAAGGTCCACTGCATAGAAGAAAAGCAGCTGACCTTAGTATTCAGTCCCAGGACACGGCTTTTATCAGGAGAGCTTTGGAGTCTTTTCTGTCTGCCTACAGTTAAACTGATAAAAAGAGGAACATCAGTCACAGCTAATGTCACAGAGTCAATGTCACAAAGTTTCTAAAGCAAAAACTTAAGGAAGGCATAGATCAGGAAGTCATGCGGGTCATATGGGGAGATATGGACTCAAGGACTTTTCAGTATTCAGTGCACACTCAGAGAAATAAAAGCACTGTTCTCCCAAACATCTCCTACAGGGTCAGATGTATCAGTGTTAAACTTCAGGTTTGGAATCTGCCGCTGGCACAAGTACACCCTGCTCTAAATCCCATCCCCCAGATCTCTCTAGTATGTGCGTTTGTGGGACTTATCAGTCATGCTAACTTATGTTACAAGCATAGGGCCTACAGCAGGCCTGTTGTTCATCAAATAATGTTGACGAGTATCTCATCACCCCCCTACTTGGAGCTCTGCCTTTAGAAGTTGCTGGATTGGTCCAGACATTTCATGCCCAGTTTTTTCCTCCCTAATAAGTTTGCATTCCCTTCCCACATTTTATATAAACTTTCTCATGACCATCTGCAGACATCCTT